>ML677501.1:1677470-1722779 GCA_007922305.1 Dermatemys mawii | reverse complement strand
GGGGGGGGGGGGTAGGTTTTCTGGCTTCAGCGCTGGAGCTTGGGGGAAGCAGGTTTCAGCCGCGGGGCTCCATGGCCCCCCGAAGGGGCTTGCAGACCCCCCCCCGACCTGGGCCTTGGATCCCAGGTGGGAACCAGAACCGCTGCCTAGGAGCAGGTCCCTGTGAGATGGCCATTTAACCCCTTCCACACCAGAAGGGGCCATTCCATAGGCAACTGCAGGAGACTCATTCCTGACTCCCAGGGCCTGGAATGTAAATCTGGGGGCAGTTCCCAGGGCCCGGGGCCCCCCCATCACTCTGCTCCCTGCCTGCACCTTGTGTCACCATTGACACCTGTGCAAGGGGCGTGCAAAGCACTCCCATGGCAGATCCACCCAGGGCACAAGTGGTGCACAGCCATTTGGCCCAGGTCAACGTGACCCGGGGCGGGGGGGGCGCTGCCCCCTCCCACCCATGACATCAGTCATTTCGAAAGCAGCCCGGCACAGAGACCAGTGCACGGAGGAATGGCCGCCCAGCCTCTCGGCCCCAGACAGGGCAGAGCCAAGGGTCTGCCCATTGGGGATCCCTACCTCTCCTGCCCCTCGGCGCCTGGCGTAGGGGACTCTGGGCTCCTTCCAGCGTCGTCCACAGCACAGAGCTCCTGAAAGATATGGCAGGAAGGGAGATGGTTACCGCTCTTCTCCAGCCAGGGCTTGGAACGGGGGGAAACCCCAAGGATGGCGCGCCACGGCAGACTGGCCAGCGCCAGCTGGGCAGGGAGGAGAGAGCAGGCCAGTGACTTGCCCAGACTGGGCGGATGCTCCAGAGCCCGGGGAGGACAGAGAACAGCCCTAAGAGGGACCAGCCCAGGGCTGGGCACCATCACACGCCCGCCCCCCCCCCCCCCCGTCATTCCTGTACTCGCAAAGTCCTCAGCAGGGCTGCAGGCCAGAAGAAGGATCCCCCTATTCCTCCCGCCTACCGGAGACTGGCAGCGTCACCGCCCTCCTCCTGGCTCTCTGAGGGTCCTTGCTCAGTCTCCTCCTCCCCACAGCTCACCCCACCCCAGTCCTACCCAGTCATCTCTCCTATGATGTTGCAGTCCATATGCTTTATGAAAATAGTCTTATAAATGTGAATAGGATGTAACTGGAATATGCTTCATGCAGAAGATCTCTTCTAAGGTATCATTACAAAATTTATAATCTACTAAGTGTGTTCATCCTATTTGTTGGCAGGTATTATTTCTATGTCTGAAGTTAGGAGAAGAAGATATAAACTTGTATTGTTAATGTAAATATATTAAGTGGAAGCCAGAGTCAATGACCTGTAAATGGCTCTATTTACCTGCAAACCTTCCTGTGTACCTGTCAGCCAGCCCAGGAAGAATGGAGGCTGGGGGAGAGGGGTCTCCCAGGACATGTGACCATGTTACCTGGTACTGGCATCCATCTTAGATCTGGGACTTTTCCATTTTTTAGAAAGTGGAGTGTGGACCCAGAGAGACAAAAGATTCCCACTTTGTGACAAAGCTATAAAAGGGGGTGAAGCAGGACAAAGTGTGGTGACCAGTCATGAGAAAACTCCTAGTTAACACCTGAGATGTCTGCTGAAGCTAACAAGGACTGTCCCAGGGGAAAGGATTGAGCCCAGACCAGGAAGGAGTCTAGTCTGGGAAAGAAGCTTATTGGAACATCTCTGAGGGGGGAGAGTTGCCTGTATCAGTTTCTTAATGTATTAGGCTTAGACTCGCGTGTTTTTGCTTTATTTTGCTGGGTGACTTACTTTCTTCTGTCTGTTATTACTTGAAATCACTTCAATCCTACTTTTTACACTTAAAATCACTTTTGTCTATTATTGAACCTACAGTTAGTGATTAACACCTGGGGGAGCAAACAGCTGTGCATCTCCCTCTATTGGTGCCATAGAGGGTGGACAATTTATAAGTTGACCCTGTATACGCTTTATACAGAGTAAAACGGATTTATTTGGGGTTTGGATCCATTGGAAGCTGGATGTCTGGGTGCTGGATACAGAAGTACCTGCTAGTGGTTTTCAGTTAATGCCTGCAGCTTTGGGGGCGTGGACCAGACCTGGGACTGTGTTGCTGCAGGCTAGTGTGTGTCTGTCTCAACAAGGCAGCGTTCTGGAAGTCCCAAGCCGATGGGGAAAATGGACTCAGAGGTAGTTTCAGCTCATCGAGTGACAGTCCCAAGGGGATCCCTGTGACCAAACCTGTCACAACTCCAGTCTACTCCTCCCCACAGCTCACTCGAACCTCGTCCTACCCAACCATCTCTCAAAAAGTAACAGCAATATTTTTTCAAGTACATCCGAGGCAGGAAGTCTGCCAAACAACCACTGGGACCACTGGACAATCGAGGTGCTAAAAGAGCAGTCAAGGACGATAAGGCCATTGTGGAGAAATTAAATGAATTCTTTGTATCGGTCTTCAGGGCTGAGGGAAGTGAGGGAGATTACCACACCTGAGCCATTCTTTTTAGGTGACAGATCTGAGGAACTGTCCCAGACTGAGGTGTCATTAGAGGAGGTTTGGGAACAAACTGATAAACTACAAAGCAATAAGTCACCAGGACCAGATGGGATTCACCCAAGAGATATGAAAGAACTCAGATGTGAAACTGCAGAACTACTAACTGTATTCTGTAACCTGTCATTTAAATCAGCTTCTGTACCAGATGACTGGAGGATAGCTAATGTGACGCCAATGTTTAAAAAAGACGCCAGAGGTGATCCTGGCAATTACAGGCTGGTGAGCCTGACTTCAGTACCACACAAACAGGTTGAAACTATAGTAAAGTACAAAACTGTCAGACACAGAGATGAACATAGTTTATTGGGGAAGAGTCAACATAGTTTTTGTAAAGAGAAATCCTGCCTCACCAATCTATTAGAATTCTTTGAGGGGGTCAACAAGCATGTGGACAAGGGGGATCCAGTGGATACAGTGTACTTAGATATTCAGAAAGCCTTTGACAAGGTCCCTCACCAAAGGCTCTTAAGCAAAGTAAGCTGCCATGGGATAAGACGGAAGGTCCTCACATGGATCAGTAACTGTAAAAGATGGGAAAGGGTAGGAATAAATGGTCAGTTTTCAGAATGCAGAGAGGTAAATAGTGGTGTCCCCCACGGGTCTGTACTGGGCCCAGCCCTATTCAACACATTCATAAATGATCTGGAAAAAGGGGTAAACCGTGAGGTGAAAAAATTTGCAGATGCTACAAAACTACTCAAGACAGTTAAGTCCCAGGCAGACTGTAAAGAGCTACAAAAGGATCCCACAGAACTGGGTGACTGGGCAACACAACGGCAGATGAAATTCAATGCTGAAAAAGGCAAAGTAATGCACTTTGGAAAATATAATCCCAACTACACCTATAAAATTATGGGGTCTGAATTAGCTGTTACCACACAAGAAAGATCTGCTTAATGTGCAGCAGCAGTCAAAAAAGCAAACACAGTGCTGGGGATCATCAAGAAAGGGATAGAGAATAAGACAGAAAATATCATGCTGCCTCTATATAAATCCATGGTGCGCCCACATCTTGAATACTGGGTGCAGATGTGGTCACCACATCTCAAAAAAGAACTATTGGAATTGGAAAAGGTTCAGAAAAGGACAACAAAGATGATTAGGGCTAAGGAATGGCTTCCGCATGAGGAGAGATTAATAAGACTGGGACTTTTCAGCTTGGAAAATAGACAACTAAGGGGAGATATGATAGAGGTCTATAAAATCATGACTGGTGTGGAGAAAGTAAATAAGGAAGTGTTATTTACTTCATCTCATACCACAAGAAGTAGGGATCACCCAATGAAATTAACAGATAGCAGATTTAAAACAAACCAGAGGAAGTATTTCTTCACACAATGCACAGTCAACCTGTGGAACTCTTTGCCAGAGGATGTTGTGAAGGCCAAGACTATAACAGAGTTAAAAAAAGAACTAGATAAGTTCCTGGAGGATCAGTCCATCAAAGGCTATTAGCCAGGATGGGCAGGGATGGTGTCCCTGGCCTCTGTTTGCCCAAAGCTGGGAACAGGTGACATGGGATGGATCAGTTGATGGTTTCCTGTTCTGTTCATTTCCTCCAGGGCACCTGTGATTGGCCACTGTCAGAAGACAGGATACTGGGATAGTTGGACCTTTGATCTCAGCCAGTATGGCCATTGTTCTTATGATTTTATTGTGATGTTATGCACCATGTTCTTTATAGAAATATGTTTATGATATGAATATGGCATAACTAAGATATACTTTATGCAAGATGGCTCATGTAAGAGAGCATTGGAAAGGCTCTGATTTAAGTAATGTGACTGTCCTATTCGTAGGCATGTATCATTTCTGTATCTGAAGTTAGGAATATTGACTGTGTAACAATGACAACAGGGTGTGTACCTGGGGGGACGCCCACCAGACAGCAGGCAGCCCTCCCCAATGAACCATTGAAGAAGGACAGGAGATCTCGGAAGATGCTAATCGCTCATCTTCCTGAGGCGATTCCTCAGGATACTGCAAAGTCTGGTGATAACGTCACCTGGCGCAAATGGCCCCTCGGACTCTGCTGGTACTTTCCACTGGGCTTCCCGCCTTGTGTCAATTCTATTCAAGGCCGGGAGGCAAGGCCTCTCCTCCATCGCTTACCAAGGAGAGCCTGCAGAAAGTATCTGGAAGGCCGGGGTGAGTCCAGGTCGAGATGAAGGGTCAGTCTGTAAGAACTCTAAGCTACAGAAACTCTGCATTCTGTCGACATGTAGGGGGAGAGATTACATTTTGTAACCCAGCAGTTCTCAAACTTGTTCAGACCGTGACTCTTTTTTGCTTGCCCCTGTGCCGCGGTGGACCCTTCTATGTCTGCCGAAAAGCTGCCGAATGCATTACTCCCGCATTCAGCGGTTTTTCGGCGCACATGCCGAACACTCCCGAGTGCTATTTTCGGAAGCGCTCGATATGTCTGCTGAAAAGCTGCCGAATGCGGAAGTAATGCATTCGGCAGCTTTAAAGCGGCGCTGGGAGCTTGTGACAGCCCTGGAGGTTTTCAGTGAACCCCAGGGGAGTCGCGACGCCCAGTTTGAGAAACCCTGTTGTAACCTGTTTCTTTAGTGAATCCAGCTAAGTTTGCGTGTTTTCTTTTAGTTGCTTAGTAATCTGCATTGTTCTGCTCTTCTCTATAACATAACCCATTTGTGGAATTTATAACTGGGGTAGGGGGTGGAAGTAGAAAAATGGGAAAAGGGGATCTGAGTGTACACATCTTAGGCCTTGGTTACACTGGCACTTTATAGTGCTATAAAGCCACCAGGAGCGCTATAACCGCCTACCCGTCCACACTGGCGAGGCACGTAGAGCACTATAACCGCGGAGTTATAGCGCTACTGGTAATCCACCACTGCACGGGGAATAAGGGCTGTAGCGCAGCTGCTGTAGCGCTACAGCGACAATGTGGACACCCACTGCGCATTAATTGGCCTCCAGCCTGTCCCATTCGAGCCACTCTGGTCATCACTTGCAAACACTTTTGTCCTGTCTTCAGGTGACCATGTCAGATCCGCCCTTTAAAGTTCCAGGGAAATTTGAAAATCCCCTTCCTGTTTGCTCCAGCCAAGCATGGCGTGCTCTCAGGGAATCCTTGCAGGTGATCATTTTCATTGATCATGACTCCACGTGCCATGCCTCCTCGCAATAGGCGATCCCCAGTGTGGAGCAATAGCGAGGTGCTGGACCTCATCAGCTGTTGGGGGGAAGAGGCTGTTCAGTCTCAGCTGCGGTCCAGCTGCAGGAATTACGATACCTATGGGCAGATATCATAGTCCTTGGTGGAAAGAGGCCATGAGCGGGACACTCTGCAGTGCCGTGTTAAGGTAAAGGAGCTTAGGAATGCGTATCTCAAAGCCCAGGAGGCAAACGGCCACTCCGGAGCAGCTCCGGAGACTTGCAGATTTTATAAGGAGCTGCACGCGATACTTGGTGGTGATCCTACGTGCACTCCATCAACCACCACGGACACTTCCCAGCCCACCAGTGAAGTGGGGGGGAAGAGGAGGATGAAGAGGAGGAGGAGGAGGCGGCAGCGAGCCAGGGCATGGAGGAATCCCAGGACGCATGCAGCCAGGAGCTCTTCTCAAGCCAAGAGGAGGGCAGCCAGCCGCAGTGTCCGGTGGTTGCAGGGGGCAGTGCAGCAGCAGATTGCGGAGGTAAAGCGGCTTTTCCATTGGGAAGGCAGGCAGCTTGTGTAGAAAGGGAAGCTGGCATGCTTGCCTACATGTGGAATAGTGCATTGATGTAGTCTATCACATCACGGTAATGGTCATCAGTAATCTCTTCAAAAGTCTCAATAAGAGCACTTGCGATGCACCTGCGCAGGTCTCTCAGGAGAACCAGTGTGGCCCCTGTCCCGGTCCCGGTCACTAGTCCCCACCACTGTGCTACGATGGGGGGGGTGGGAGCATTGCTGCACAGAGGCAAGCTGCATATGGCCCTGGGCGGAAGCCACATCTCATTAGAATGCCCTCCCTTTCTTCCTTGGTGACCCGCAGCAGCGAGATATCTTCCAGGACGAACACCTACGGAGAATGTTGGGATAGTGTTGAGAGTAGGGCTCCAGCCACTTCCCTGCACTCCCCCCCAGCCATAGCACAGCACGACAGGGAAACAATCATTCCCCCTGCCTCTGGAGAGGATTCACCATGGCAGGGGCTTCGTTGTTGTCTGTGTGCTCTCTGTAGGACAGGCAAACGGGGAATGCGGGGGAATCATCGGCATGTCTGCTGTTTAAAAGGGAGCCTCTGTTACATGTTTCATTTTCCCTGTGTAGAATCGACCTTGAGCCCTGTGCCATCGCTGTTATCAACAGCTGACAGGCTGAGGTGACTGAGGAAGAGGCCACGAAAGAGCAAAGAGGATCTAGTACAGCAAGTAATGCAACAGGCTGTAATGGAGAATCGAATTGCACAGAGGTGGAGGGAGAACAAGAGCAAGTTGAGGGAGAAGGCGCGGCAGGAGAACGCGATTCACTGGCGGGAAACCACCAATAAGCTGCTCTCATTACTGCAGCTTCGATTAGAGACTATGCAGCGGATTGTCGCCATTCAGGAGGAGAAGCACCACGCCCTCCGCCCCCTTTATCATTTGCCCCAAAACCCTTCCCCTTCTGGCCCTCTGTACCCTCCGGGCCACTATCATCAGCTATCTGGTTATCACCACCCACAGCTGCCTCCAACTCCCCTGTCTTCACTGAACAACCCCCAAACCCAGGACCCTTAGCAACTGCACTCAACGCCTAACAACATGCCTTATTGCCCTCTGCCAATGGGGTTTGGAGGAAACGGCAACTCTGAGGGCACTGGAGACTCTGAAATCTGGACATATTCCAATCTCTGACTGACCCCATCTCACCCCAATTGCTCCTCCCCACCGCTTCCCCCACACATGCATCATAACCTTTTCTTTCAGCAACCGAAGTAGCTGTTGAATAAATGAATTGTCTTTTTAATAAATGGGTTTCTTTATTCAGTGTACATAGATTATTAATGGCTACAGAAAAGCAAATGCCTTTTCGTATTAAAAGATTGCACCCTCCCTCCCTCTGCACTTCCCATTAGAACTGGCTTTCTGCCTCAAAATGCTCCCTCAAGGCATCCCTGATCCTAACAGCCTCACACTGGGCCCCTCTAGGAGCCCTGCTCTCAGTCTGTGCATATGTGGCCTCCAGGTGTTGAACCTCCGAGGACCATGCCTGAGTGAAGCCTTAGCCCTTCCACTCACAAAGATTATGTAGGGCACAGCATGCGGAAATAACCGCGGAGATACTTCCCTCAGCCAAGTCTAGCCTCCCATAAAGACAGCGCTAGCGCGCTTTGAGACGCCCAAAAGCACACTCCACAGTCATTCGACACCGGCTAAGCCTATAGTTGAACCTTTCCTGGCTGCTGTCCAGGCTCCCTGTGTAGGGTTTCATGAGCCAGGGCATTAAAGGGTCAGCGGGGTCGCCAAGAATCACGATGGGCATTTTGACTTCCCCCCACGGGGATCCTCTGGTCTGGGAAAAAAGTCCAGGCTTGCAGCTTCTTGAACAGGCCGGTGTTGCGGAAGATGCGTGCGTCATGCACCTTTCCTGACCAGCCAGCGTTAATGTCAGTAAAACGCCCACGGTGATCCACAAGTGCCTGGAGAACCATGGAGAAGTACCGCTTTTGGTTAATGTACTAGTCTGCTAGGTGGGCGGGCGCCAGAATAGGTATATGGGTCCCATCTATCACCCCTCCACAGTTAGGGAAACCCATTTCTTCAAAGCCAGCCACAATGTCATGCACATTACCAAGAGTCATGATTTTTCGTAGCAGGATGCGATTAATGGCCCTGCACACTTGCATCAGCACAACTCCAAAGGTCAACTTTCCCACCCCAAACTGGTTGGCCACCGATCGGTAGCTGTCTGGGGTGGCCAGCTTCCAGACTGCAATAGCCACCTGCTTCTCCACCAGGAGGGCAACTCTCAGTCTGGTGTCCTTGCGCCGCAGGGCAGGGGCGAGTTCAGCACACAGTCCCATGAAAGTGGCTTTTCTCATGCGAAAGTTTTGCAGCCACTGCTCGTCGTCCCAGACTTGCATGATGATGCGATCCCACCACTCAGTGCTCATTTCCCGTGCCCAGAAGCGGCGTTCCATGGCCGTGAGCATGTCCGTTAATGAGACAAGAAGCTTCGTGTCAAACGCGTTCACCGCTTCGATCTCGTCTTCAGACCCATCACTGTCATCCTGCATGTCAAGGATTAACTCCACTGCACACAGAGATGTGCTGGCGACAGTCGTCAGCATGTTCCTCAGCAGTTCTGGATTCATTGCGGCACACGAAAATGGAAGACGGAGCGCGCCTTGCTGAAACCGTTGAAAGATGGCGCCTGAGGTGGACGGAAACACAGGGATTGCTGGGATATGACATGAAGCATCATGGGTAGTTGGAACAGGATGCAGAATGCACCGCAAGTGACGCCCCCCACCCCCAACCACAAGGCATTGCACCAGATCGGGAAGAGGTGCTCTGTGGGATACCCGCCCTAATGCACTGCTCTTAAAGCCGCATGAAGTGCCGCAAATGTGGCCATGCTATACCGCTGGCGTGTCTCAGTGTGGACATGCAATAGCGCTATACATATTGCTGTATACGGGGACCGCTATAACCAATAGCGCTGTAATCCTGTAAGTGTAACCATACCCAAAATTAACTTTGGGACAGAGCAAGAGGAAGGCCTCCCCCAACCCTAACCACGCAACAGCTGTAAGAGTTGCTGCTTTAGAAGATAAGGCTGGAATGCTGACTTAAGCAGGAACTTTGAGCTAAGGAGGCATCTGGAGGGAATCTGTATAAACAGGAGATTGCGCCATTGATGTTCGTACCAGGAGAGGATATAAACCTGCCTTAAACTGTTTGTATTTTGGAGACTTGCCTAAGGACAGATCCTCTGTCCAACCGCAGTCTCCCCTTGCCATTGCTCCCAATACAGCGTCTCTGACTCGCTGCTAACAAACACGGAGGGAGGACTTGGTTTCTTCCACAGGGGGTGGGAAGTTGTGCAGATTTTCCTCCACATTTGGGGGGGGGGGGTGAATTTATGAGCGTACGTTGTATAGATTTCACTACAGCACAAGACAATATTATTTTGGGGGCACTTTCCAGAGGGGAGCTGCACTTGGGTGCTGAGTCTTCCACTAACCCCAGCTCAGCAGGGGGCATCCCAGAAAGGGGTGGGGTCCAAACTGTCACACTTCTGTTCTCATGTTCTCTTCAAGTCCCCTCCTCCTCTGCAACCCCGTCCTACCCAGCAATCTCTCAAACCTGCGCCTCCCCCCGGCTCACCCGGACCCTGTCCTTCTCCCACACTGCTCATGTGAACCCCATCGTACCCAGCTGTTTTTGCTAGCTACCCTTCCCGCTCCCGCCAGCCGGCTCCAAGCCAGGCCGTCCCGTACTGGGGCATGTGACAAAGTGGGAATTTGCTGCCATATGTTTTAGTCTACGTGTGCCCCAGTTTCTCGCTCTGCTTTGCTTTACTGCGCAGTACTCATCACCGCACCACAGCTGGAAGGAAACACACGTGTGTGGGTCATTAAAGAACTGGTTGAAAGTGTCCCGCCTCAATAAAGGGCCAGAGAGAGAAGGCAAGCACCAGCGCGCCAATCGACAGCCAGCAGTAGACAGCTCTGGCAACGGGGGAGTGACCTGAGCACGGCCCTGGCCCAGGATTGCCAGGTGAGGAGCAGAGGATAAGGGGCTGGTTTCTGGAGGAAGCTGGCTGCTTTCACCTGGGGCTGGGGCTGACTAAGCAGGAAGGCAAGAGAGGGCCTGGGTCGAGTCAGGACAGATTTCCTGGGGCTTGCTTGGACTGATGCGTTAATGTTTCCTTCTCTGCACTAAGCCACGGGCTTCCAGTTCCGGGTCCCAGCTGAGGAATAAGCTGTGGTGAGTTTTGAAACGGTGCTTGGGTCACCGCGAATACTGGATGAGGTGCCCTTGGCTCTGAAGAACGACCAGCTCTCCAGTGGGCAGAGCTCACACTCCAAAATCGGAGAGCGGGGGCCAGGGCTCAGCCGGGGAGAGGTCAGGGCTTCGTGGCCCTGTGGGGTGGGTGGGTCAAAGGAAATAGCAAGAAAGTGGCATGTAGCCATCTCCCTAGAGGAACCTCCCAGAGCTGTCTGAGGATCACACGAACAGCTGGGGAAGGACGATCGGACCAAGACATTGCGCAGCGGGGAGGTTGGTTTGGGGAGAAAAAACAAAAAATCCAGAAAACATTTCAGTTTTCATTCCAAACCAATAGCTTTTATATTTTAATATTTGGCCTCTCAACCAAACTCTCACGGATTCGCTCAGTTCTAGGACGCGCCAGGAGGGGGCTGCGCCCAGATCCCGGCACTGCCCCCTCCCACCCCAGCTGTCCGGGAGCTGATTTTCCTCTGGACCAGGCTTTTCTGCACCAGCATCAGCAGGGTTGTGTCCGTTGCTGTGTTTTGGACTGGGTTGGGGGTGACGTCCAAGAGTTACTGCCCCAGAGACAAAGGCAGAAATACCTGAACGTTGATAGTCGCCGCCCCCATCCCGCCTTGCTCAGCCAATAAACAGATGACGGGACTAAAAACGTTGTCAGGATCTGTCACTTGCGATGTGACAATAGAATAAAGTCCCACTCTACACAGCCCAGGCTTTAAAAAGGGCAATTTTCTAGAGGTGAAAACAAGAGCAAGTAAAATCAAGTGGGAGGAAAAATAAACTTACAAAATATGAATGATAATTGGGGATTGTTTAAGAATGCTTTACTAGATGCCCAAAAAACCCAATTCCACAGTCAGAAAAAAAGACGTCTTTTGTGACAGTTATGCTGGGAAATGAAAGTAACAATTAGAAACAAAATCTAAAAATAATCGGAAAAGTGGAGAAGTAACAGCAATGTGTACAAATCAGCATTTAGGAACTGCAGAAATTGATAAGAGAAGCTAAAGGTATCAAATAAAAAGCTATGGCCAGTAGGTGTAAGGACAATAAGAAGGAATTCTTTAAATGTAAATACAAGAACAAACAAAATCCTAGCAATGATACAAGTCTGCTCCTAGCTCAGGATGGGAACGTTGTCAATGATGCCAAAAAGGCGGAAGTATTCAATGACTCTTTATGTTCGATGTTCAGACAGAAGCAGGATGACGTATTCACACCGGAAACGGAAATATTTTCTATGGCATCAGTAACTGGGGAGGCTGTAACAACAGCAACTAAAATGGAATCACCAGCTGGGTAACGTGCACCCAAGACAGAAAGAGAATTGTCCGCGGAGCTTTCTGAACCACGTCCCCAATCACAGGGACACTGGAACAAAGCCAGGATAGTGTCACTATTGACAAAGGGTGACTGGAATGACCTCACATCTATTGGTCAGAGGGCCTAACACTGATCCCAGGCAAAGTCATGGGAAGGTTGCTATGGGACACGTCCACTAAAGGATTAAAAGATGGCAGCATAATTAATATCAGTCTGCATAGAAAATAAGACCTGCCACACAAATTTCTCATATGATCATAAGAACGGCCAAGCTGGGTCAGAGCAAAGGTCCATCCAGCCCACTCTCCTGTCTACTGACGGGGCCAGTGCCAGGTGCCCCGGAGGGAACGAACAGACCAGGGAACCGTCAAGTGATCCATCCCATCGCCCATTCCCAGCCTCTGGCAAACAGAGGCCAGGGACCCCAGCCCTGCCCATCCTGGCTAAACAACAGTTGCCCTCCTTTCGTCATTGTATTTTGGGGCACCACCTGCTGATTTCTGATTTTTCACAGTTTCACTTCCCCTTGGGGAGCCCATTCCCGGTACTGGGCTCTCTTCTCCCCCAGGAATCTGTCCCTGCAGCCTTCCCCGAGGGGGTTTGCAGTGCTGTGGCCAGGACGTTCCCTCCGCTCCTCCAAGGAGGGACCCCTCCTCTGCTGAGGCTGGTCAGCAGCGTATCTATTCGGGTGTCTGCCTTGGTGGAGGACAGATTCCCCCACTCGTTGCTGAGCAATCCCAGTAGCACGTCTTTCTGCCCTGCCTGTGGGCCCCCGCACTCAGCTGGGGTCTCAGCTCTCCCCATGCTCAGCGCTGCCCTGGCTGTCCAAGGGAGGGCAGACAGCGAGCTCACTGCTCTGGTCACAGAATCAGAGCCAGCGGGAGCCTTCTCTCCGGTGTGCCAGGGGGAGGGGAACATCTCTCTGTCCCACCCCGCCCCAGAGCTCTGACTACAGGCAGGAAGGTATCCTAAGCCCAACCGCTCCTACCCTGCCAGCCAGGTCATCTGCATCTTCACTGACCATCTTCCTCTCAGCCGATTGGTTCACTGGATTCAAATTCAAACCCTCGGGCCGTTACAGGAGCAGGGTCTGGATCCTGCCCCAAAGAGACACAGTCACCCCCCAACAGGATCTCACAGCCGATATCCTGGAGACCCCCAACAATCTGACAGCCTGACCCCTCCTGGGTCTGCACAGGGGTCTGGGCTCTAGACAGGACGAATGTTTCCATCCCTGTGACCCTCACCCCGGTCCCACAGCCCCCCAGCATCTGGTGACACTGCACCACCTGGGGCCCAACAACACTTCTCTCCGTCCCAGGGTCTCGCCACCCCAGGACTGTCTCCCCATTCACCCCCACCTCCCGCTCCCTCTGGGTGTCCACACGACTTGAACCCAGGGGACTCCACACAGACATACAGGTCGGGGTCAGGGGTGGGAGTCTGTCCACCACCCCACCCATCTGGCTGATGGCGTCGATAGCCTTGGGACCCAGCAAGGGAGCTAGACACCGGGGCTTTTCCGCAGGGTTCCCCTGGTTCAAATTGCCAGCCTGCTCCACAGCAGTGAGGTGGACATTCCCACCCCCCATCCCTTAACCAGGGACCTCAATTTAGTATTGAGGCTGCCTGCGGAACTGGCATTCAGGGGTCTATCCCCACTCACCCCTCGGAAGTCCCTTGGGCCACTTGGCTTCATCATCCCCAGTCCACACTGCTGCTCCTGCAGCGCTTTTCCAGGCTTTTGCTGCCTCTCACAGTCCACTTCCCTTCTTGGACTCAGCTCCACTTCCCTCTCTCTCGGGTTCCCTGATGGGGAACCCAATCGTGAAGACCCCCGTCTGGTTGGGGACAGGAGTCTTGGGGATGCCCAGTGACCACTCCAGATGCTCTCAGATTCTCCTGCAACCCCATCTGGATCAGGAATCTGCGTCTTCAAGCGGCCATCATCCTCCAGCTTCACATTAACCTTCCACTGCATGATTAACTGTGCCTTGGTGCACGTTTCAATACACAACCCTCTCTGTCTGCACAGGGTTACAACATCCTTCTCAAGGAGATGGTGACAAGCCATCACTCCTCTGTTCCCAGGTTGTTGTGGACTCGCAGGCCTGTGTGCTCTCAATGGTTTCCAGGAGGAACCCCTTTTGTGTGCCAGCCCTTCTCGAGGTCACTGCCTCTTTGCCAGGGTTGAGCTGCAACTCCTCGGCCCCTGGAACTGCTGGCTGCAAATCCCAGGGAAACCCTGTTACTGCGAAAGTCCTTCTCCCTCCTAGGGCCAAGCCACAGGCTTCTCCGCCCCTGAGACTGCACCCCGCAGTTCTCAGGGGGACCCTGGTTCTGCAACAGTCCTTCTCGCTGGTCACACACTCTCAGGGGTTAAGCTACAGCTTCTCCACCCCCTGTAACCGGCCTTCTCTGGGCCTTCAGCACGCCTGGTCCCCAGCAATCCCCTTCTGTTTTACTGCTTCCCAGTCACTTACTGTCGGACGCGCCATCCACAGGATGCAGTACATCCCACCACTGCCACCAGTTATCACGAAGTCCCCGGGGCGATGGTCTGGACCTGCTCCCTATGAAGCCAGTCAGGACTCTGTGGGGAAGCTTCTTCTCCGTAAACAGCCTGTCTCCAAGGCTAGGAGCTTTCATCTTCCTGGGTTTGACCTCAGAACATTTAGCACCTTCTGCCCCTCCGTGCGCTTCCCCCAGTGAGCCCGCCCAGGCAGGGTCCTGGGGAAGCCCGTGGGTCCTGCACCCCAACTCCACAGTCCGACGTGACTCTCAGCCAGCCAGTAAAACAGAGGTTTATTAGTCAACAGGCACATGATCTAACACAGAGCTTGTAGATAGAGCGAACCGGACCCCTCAGCTGGATCCATTTCGGGGGTCCAGACCCTATCTGGGCCTCCCTCCCCTTCCTTAGCCAGCTGCAGACTGAAACTCACTCCCCAGCTCCTCCCCTGCTTCCTTTGTCTGCTCCCCAGGCAGGTCAGGTGACCTCTTCCCCCCACCTGGAGTCAAATTACAGCTTCAGGTATGGACCCCGTCACACAATAGTCAGAGGAACCATTGAGAGCATTTCCACTCGGTCACAAGGCACACCTAGAATGGAATCGACATGAGCAAGCACTCAAAGAATAGCCATCGATGAACCTGTCCTCCATTAATGTATCTAGTTCTTTTCTGAACCCGGTTATAGTCTTCGCCTTCACAATATTCTCTGGCAGTGAGTTCCACAGGGTGACTGTGTGTTGTGTGAAGAAATACTTCCTCTGGTTTGTTTTAAACCTGCCGCCTATTTATTTCATTTGGTGACCCTTAGTTCTTACTTACTGTTGTTGACACCTAAGGAGGTGTCGACAACACTTCCTTATCTATTTTTGCCACAGCAGTCACGATTTTATAGACCTCGAGCCTGTCTTCCTTAAGTCGTCTCTTAATCATCCTTGTTGCCTTTTCCAGTTCCAATATATCTTTTTTTGAGAATGGGTGTGTGGCTACTGTGGGTGACTACACAGTATTCAAGGTGTGAGCATCCCACAGAGCTATATAGAGACAATTGTGATATTTTCTGTCTTCTCATCTAGCCCTTTCCTAACGATTCCCAGCGTTCTGTTCACTTTTGTGACTGACACTGTAGTGGATGTTTTCAGAGAAGTATCCACAATAATGCCAAGATCTCTTTCCTGTGTGGTAACAGCTAATTTAGACCCATCCTGTTATATGTATAGTGGGGATGACGTTTTCCAGTGTCATTACTTTGCATTTATCACAACTGAATTTCATCTGCCATTTTGTTGCCCAGTCACCCAGTGTTGTGAGATGTTTTATGTCACTGTTTTTGATGAGGTGCCACTGTAGCTCTTATTGTGTGAATTTAAAAATGGTTTATTGCTGGACTGCAGAAAGGAATTGTTAATGGGGATTCATCATCCCCTGAGGGTGTTTCCCTGGATTTTAAGAGGGAACTGTTCTTAGCCCAGTGCTATTCATTACTTGATCAGTGAACTAGGAGAACATACACAATAATTCCTGGTAACGTTTGCAGATGACCCAGAACTTGGTGCGTGGTGAATAACAGTGGGGAGGGGGCAGTTCTGCAGACTGAGCTGGATGGTTTGGTAAGGGGGGCGGTCTTTTCAAAAACATGTGTTTTAACCCAGCCAAACGCAAAGCCGTGTGTCTCAGAAGAGACTCAAGCCCACCCGTCCAGCAGGCCCTGTACCCCGGGGCCAAAGCGCCGCAGAGACAGGCTGAACGGTGCTCCCCAGGTGATGTTGGAACTCAGAGAGTGAGCCCTGTCCTGTGCCTGGGTGGGATGCTGAGAAGGGGAGCGCTATCGGCTCTGCATGCAGCCTGTGTGAGCCACCCCTGAACCCTCGGGCTGGGCCGGGCCGGTAACCACCCTTCCCAGAGGGATTGATGAATAGGAACGGGGCCTTCCGGGGTGAGAGAAGAGCCCCCCAGGCGATTTCCTGCAGGCAGGGACTGGGCCAGGCACGCCACGGCAGGCGAGAGGCAAGTGCAGTGTCTGTGGCGAACGGAGCCTGGTACTCAGGGACCACGCGGAGACGAGGGGTTCTCAGAGGGCTGTTTCTTCACCGCTGTCCCGCTCTCCCCAGGCTCTGGGACATGCCCCAGCACCAGCTCTGCCTCCTGGTGCGGCTGCCGCCACGGAACCCGCTCATGGGTTTGGATTTCTTCTGCCCCAGGCCGGTTCCAGGGCGGCCAGGGAGGGGTTTGTGCTACTCAGCTTCCAGACTCTGGACTCCAGGGAGATGGCGGACAAACCGGGGAGCCAAGTGGCAGAATCCGCCTCCTCAGCCCCCGCACGCGGCATGGGGCACGGCTTCCCCTTGAGAAGGGAAGAGCTTCTGAATGGTCCCGAGGCAGCTTGGGGTCTGGGGAGGGGGGCTCTGGCCAGCCCAGGGTTCCTCTGAGCAGGTTGTGGAGGGTACTCAGGGCTCCAGCTGGCCCAAGGCTCCTCTGGCTGCAGCGGGTCTCGGAGCTCTGGCTGTGAAGGGAGGTCAGGGGGACTCAGGGCTCCAATCAGAGAGGGGGCCCGGGGGGCTTTGGCCATGGAGTAGGGCAGGTGAACTCAAGCTGCAAGGGGGCAATGGGGCTCAGGGCTCCAGCTGTGGAGGGAGGCCAAGAGAGTGCGGGGCTCTTGCTGTGGGGTGGGGAGGAGTTGTGGGCAGAAGGGGCAAAGCTATGGGCTAGTCTCCGCACAGTGGGGCTCCACCCACCACCCATGTGCCCCCTTTAGCATGCCAGACCCCCAGTGGGCTCACTCTTCTTTCAGGGTAGGTCACACAGCCTCATCATCCCCAAGCCTGAGCTACCAGGCTCAGCCCATCCCGCTGCCTAGCAGAGACCCGGGTACTGCAGGGACCCATTAACACAGAGCCAGGAAGGGCACAGCACGGGCCAGCCTGGTCCAGCCCCAACCCCCCAGCCAAGCGCCCACCTGGGAACCGCACTGTCAGTCTCCAAGCCCCACACGCCTCTTCCACAGGCAGCTCCCTGGTCCCAGGGCTTCCTCCTCCGCCCTGCTGGGGGGGAGATCCCCCCCTCGCTCCTTGTGCCAGGGTCCATCTCCGGGCCTGCACTGGGCGGCCCATCTTCTCCCCAGCCAGGCTCTTAATAACAAGGAGGGTGGGGGGTAATAGGAGCCCATATAAGAAAAAGCCCCCAAAATCAGGACTGTCTCTATAAAATCAGGACATCTGGTCAGCCTACTCAGAGAGCTGGGTAGCACGCACACACACAACGAACACATACAGACACAAAGTCACAGGCACACACACACAAACATGCACAGACAGAGACACACACCTAGCGTCTTGGTCTGCCCTGAGTGCAAACATGATCCTTTCTCCCTCATTGGGTAGCAATACCAAGTATGGGGGAAACTGAGGCAGATGTAAGATTGATAAACCATTTAACAAAAAATTCCCACTTCCTCAGCATGATTCCTCCAGGCTGCGGGGCCGGGGGCTCAAACCGTTACTCACGCAGGGCACATGCCAACAGCCTTTGAGAAGCATTTCGGGTAATCCCCCAGGAAACAGGAGAGCCTAATTCCCCTTCTCCAGCACAGCGGCTGACCCGGCCAGTCTCAGCTCTCATTGCTGTCATGTGCTGCGGCCCCTGGTTCTGTGAAGAAGGCCGACATGTCGGAGCTGCGGATGCAGCTGGCGCTGGAGATGGGCTGCTGTTTATTCCTACCCCCCTCTGCTGAGGAACGATTGGCTCTCCCAGGGCCGGGAGTGCTAGGGGCCTGTCTGGCAGATTTGCGGACTGTGTTCTTGGCGTTGCTGCTGTCCAGGGACCCAGGTGCAATGCTGCTGCCTCTGGCAGGACACAACTGAGAGTGTCAATTCAGGACAATGGCTCAGAGCAGGGCAGTCACTGCCCCAGGCTGGGGGTCCTTTGTCCATCAAACCACCCAGGCAGAGAGGACTTCGGTCTCACCCCACTGGCCAACCACAAGTCACACAAGCAATTCCCTCAGACACTCCAGTTGCCCCGTATCATCACCAGGGTCACTCGCTATGGGGACGAATGGTTATGAAAACCGATGCCCTGGTAAAAGAGAAAAGGTTCCCCTGATCCCAAAGGGCCAAGCCCCTGACCCAAACTCTCTCTGTGACCTGGTCACCACATTAACTCGGCCAGGCACCTCCAGTAGGTTATTTCCTACCAAAATATCAGCCAGAATTAACCCCGGACAGCAGCCTTCACATCCCCTTTAAAGCCACCCCACTCCAGGTGGAGTCCAGCCAGTGGCCGGTTCACCGAGTATTCAGATAGGGCCACTGCCATCACGTACTCTCCTGGCAACATGTCCTCGGGCTTCACCAGCTGTCCCTTCACTATAGTCACATCAGAGCCAGTATCTCGCCACCTCCTGCATCCAACACCACTGACCTTCACCTCCTTAATAAACCTCTCCCTCCCTTGCCACCCCTCAGTCCTGACGTACCTGGTGAGCTCACCACTGGAAACTACGGGGTTGGCATTAGACACTGCCGTACTTGCCCCTGGACTCAAGGTGGCACTGTCGTGGGTTGGTTCAGCCTGGGTGCTCAGAGGAATGGAGTTGATATGTACCATGGCCTTTGGGCTGCCCTTCAAGGTTGGGCAATCTGGTCTCATGTGGCCAAACACCCCATGGTGACAGCATGTAACCTGTTTATTCTTGTGGAGAGAGTTCCTCCCCTCGCCGGCCCCCCCCCGCCCCCCCATGAGCTCCTTAGAAGAGTCAGGGCCAGGTTTACTTTTCAATCTTCCCTCCTCTTGAACTGGGGAGAAGGGTGATTAGGTTTCCCCTGGGGTTTATACCCTTCTCAAGCCCTGTTTTGGGTTTGGGCATCCGCAATCTCTGCAGCCCGCAGGACTGACTCAGGTTCCCTGTCACACGCAGCTGCTCTCACCTGGTCAGGCACAAGGTCTAAGAACTGCTCCAAAGTTATTAAATCCAGCAGTTGTTCAAAACTACCATGCGCCTTCACCCCCAGACGCCACTTCTTAACAAAACCCATCAGCTTATGAGCACGCTTTACAAAAGTACGATCATTAGACATTCGGAACTTCCTGAACTTAACTCTGTAAGACTCAGGAGTCACCCTGAACCACCTTAACACAGCATCTGTAACCCGCTCATAATCCAAGGTTTCTTGTTCCCTTAATTCATTAAAATACCTCCCTGGCTTTTCCATTAGTCTGGTCAGCAGGACAGGCATCCGCTGCTCTTCTGGGGTCCCTGGCAGCAGGCACAGAGTTTGAAGGTTGATGAGAACTCCTCTGTTTCCAGTCTCTTTGTAAATGGGACACATTCTTTCCCAGCTTCTTTCGTTCTGGCGGGGAAGTGGAGTACCAGGTGGTGACGACTTTTTCTGCTCTTCCAGTATTTGGAGCTGAAGTTGGTGAGCCCTCTCCTCAGCAGCTGTACGCTCCATGTGCCTTTCATGATATGAGTCCTTTCCTCTCTTTCTAATTCAGCCAGTCTCTCTTTGGCTTCTTTTCCTAACTCAACATTCTTTTGCTTTTCCAACAATCGAACTGCGGTTAGTTTCTGTTCATGCTCAAGTAGCAGTTTACTTGTTGCCTTCTGCATTCCAATTGCTTCTGTAGTACCGGGTGAGGGCTGCGTTCCTGCCTCCTGCTCACCGGCCATTAACAGCTCCCTCAGTTCTTGTGTCCTGGCTTTCTTTCTGAAGCTTATCCCTTTTTCTGATCACAAATCTGCCAGGCCTTTTTTGCCAAGACCCTCATACGCTTTTTGCTCACTCATTGCAAATGCTCTTTAACCAGCTGACTCTCACCACCAAAATTCAAATTTGGATAGAGTGGGGCTCTGACCCAAAGCTTAAATTGACCGGGTTCTGTGGGTCCTAGCACAACTACACAACTGTAACAATGCTGGTTCTGGCGGGACCCACCTGAGAGTATTAATTCAGGACAAATTGCTTAGAGGAGGGCAGTTACAGCCCAAGGTTGAGTTTCCTTTACAATTAAGAATCAGAGGGGTAGCTGTGTTAGTCTGGAATTGCAGGAGTGACAAAGAGTCCTGTGGCACCTTAAAGACTAACTAAAATTTTTTTAGAGCATAAGCTTTCGTGGGCTAATACCCACTTCGTCGGATGCATGTCACTTTACAATTAAGGCAAATTAAACCAGCCAAACAGAGAGGACTTTGGTTTCATCCCACTGGCTACCATAAGTCACACAAGCAATTCCCTTAGACACTCCAGTTCCCCTGTATCACCTCCAGTGCCACTAGTTATGGGGACAAATGGTTATGAAAACCAATAGCCCAGTAAAAGAAAAAAGGTTCTTATGATTCCAAAGGACCAAGCCCCAGACCAAGGTCAAATGATAATTTAGATCTTACCCCAAATTACATGCTTATAGCCAATTCTTATGAACTAAAATTTATTAACAAAGAAAAGAGATCGATATACATACAGACGAGTTCAGTTTCTTGAGGTGCAAATACAGAGCAGAGATGAGCTGGAAGTTGCCAAAAGTCCTTTCAGAAATAGTCCAGAGGTTCTAGTCCAGCATCCATATTCAGGGTGACTCCAGTCAGTGACTGAGGATTTCAATCCTTATGGCTCAGGGTTTCCCCCCTCTTGAACCCCTAAGCAGATCGGAGATGAAGGATCCTGTCCCAGGGTTTTTATACATTTCCAATTATATTGTACATAATATATATGTAAATATATTACAATTGTCTATTGTAATATAACATCTCATTGAAAGCTGACAGGACCCAGACTGACCTGACCCAGGATAGAATTTTAAAGACTGGTTAGGAAGAGAGGTAAATGAACAGGGCTGTGAAATGCAGCCGGCATTGTTAGAGAGAGAAGGGGAGAGGTTTGCTCAGGGCAACAAACAGCTTGTCAGCAAACAAGTCTTGTCTATTCCTAATGGCTTTGAGTCAAAGATCAAATTAAAAAGTATTTATATTTAGGAAACCACTTGAGTGAGATAGTATTATTGTCTCTGTGTCTCTTTGAAGGTTGTGGTAACCTGTATCTGAACAGTTCAATGGATAATAAATTACCCCTGTGCTAATTGCCATGATATCTGGGAGAAGGGAAGTTCAGCTGATTGTTTTCTCAGGCCAAAAGGCTGCTGGAAATGTATAAAAACTCTGGGACAGGATCCCTCTTCATCTCAGATCTGCTTTGGGGTTCAAGAGGGGGAAACCCTGAGCTATAAGGATTGAGATTCCCAGTCACTGATCTGAGTCACCTTCACTATGGACATTGGACTAGAACCTCTGGACTATTTCTAAAAGGACTTTTGGCAACCACCAGCTCATCTCTGCTCTGTATCTGCGCCTCAAGAATTGAATCCAGTCTGTGTGCATACTGATCTTTCAACCAACACATTCTCTCTTTTCTTTTTAAATACATTTTAGTTTAATTTAGATCAAAAAGATCTCACAAAACTAAGTGATTGGGCAACAAAATGGCAAATGAAATTTAATGTGGATAAATGTAAAGTAATGCACTTTGGAAAAAATAACCCCAACTATACGTACAATATGATGGGGGCTAATTTAGCTACAACTGTTCAGGAAAAAGATCTTGGAGTCATCGTGGATCGTTCTCTGAAGATGTCCATGCAGTGTGCAGCAGCAGTCAAAAAAGCAAACAGGATGTTAGGAATCATTATAAAAGGGATAGAGAATAAGACGGAGAATATCTTATTGCCCTTATACAAATCCATGGTGCACCCACATCTTCAATACTGTGTACAGATGTGGTCACCTCATCTCAAAAAGGATAGACTGGCATTGGAAAAGGTTCAGAGAAGGGCAACTAAAATGATGAGGGGATTGGAACAGGCCCCATATGAGGAGAGATTAAAGAGGCTCGGACTTTTTAGCTTGGAAAAGAGGAGACTAAGGGGGGATATGATAGAGGTATATAAAATTATGAGTGGCGTGGAGAAAGTGAATAAGGAAAAGTTATTTACTTGTTCCCATAATAGAAGAACCAGGGGCCACCCATTGAAATTAGTGGGCAGCAGGTTTAAAACAAATCAAAGGAAGTTCTTCTTCACACAGCGCACAGTCAACCTGTGGAACTCCTTGCCTGAGGAGGCTGTGAAGGCTAGGACTAGAACAGGGTTTAAAAGAGAACTGAATAAATTCATGTAGGTTAAGTCCACTAATGGCTATTAGCCAGGCTGGGTAAGGAATGGTGTCCCTAGCCTCTGTTTGTCAGAGGGGGGTGATGGATGGCAGGAGAGAGATCACTTGATCGTTACCTGTTCGGTTCACTCACTCCAGGGCACCTGGCATTGGCCACTGTCGGTAGACAGGATACTGGGCTAGAGGGACCTTTGGTCTGACCCAGTACGGCCTCTCTTACGTTCTTAGGTCACAAGAATTGACTGTAGTGTGTATTTTGGGTAAGATCTAAGTTGCCATTTGACCTGGGGCTTGGGATCAGGAAAACCTTTTCTTGTATATGATGAGATAAGACTTTCAGAATTCATCATCGTATCTGACACGTATCTGGCCACAGACTTTAAGGGAACTGCATTATTCGGACTCCTGAGTGACCAGTGCCATACTATGGAAGCTGCTTTGTGCTGGCTGGTAAATCTAAGGATTGGAACATCCACCAGCTTTTGGGGTTTGTCTGCCCCGTTCTGTTTGCAGTTCACCTTCATTGAATGACCTCAGCAGGCTCCCATGGGCACCATTATCACACAAGGGGATGATGTAGGGGAGGTTGCTGAGCTGTGACACACAATCCTCTGCCATGCCAGCCATCCTGGAAGGGGGTCTAATGGCACCCAGATGCCACCAGTGTCCAGCAGGTGCCATGGGTAACCTGAGCATAGGGAACCCTGGAACTGTAACTTGCTCCTTGCCAAGCCCACAGCAGGGGCTTGGTATGGCTAATTAAATCACTCAAACCCTGTCAGTGTCACCTGCAGCAGTGCCTGGACTGGGAAACGGGGAGTCATCACTGAGTCGGCCTGTTTCTAGTGGGGCCCTGCAGGGAGCAGGGGTTGGCCCTACACTAGTTATCCTCTTTAGAGTGACCAGATGCCCCAATTTTAGAGGGACAGTCACGATTTTTGGGTCTTTTTCTTATATAGGCTCCTATTACCCCCCGCCCCAGTCTGGATTTGTCACACTTGCTGTCAGGTCACCCTATTTATCAATGACCTTGAAGAAAAACAAACCCCTCACTGATAACATATGTAGCTGACACAGAACTCGGAGGGATGGTAAATAGTGATGGTCATTGATCTCGCTCTGTACAGATGAGGCCTTTTCCTCTAGCCAGATTGTGAGGCCTTTGTCTGCAGCCACCTGAGGTCAGAGCAGCCATGAGCTGAGAAGCAGGAAGTCACAGCCTCAGTCTCCATCTACATTACATCAGCACAATGTCCTATCCAGCTGGTCTGAAGGCTCCTGTCTCGCTAGCACCCACCAGCACCAGATAAAAATGGTTAAAGACCCCGGAGTTTGACACATTCTGTCTGGCAAGCAATCACTTGTCAATGGCCGTGGGGGTGAAATCCCTACTGCTTTATTGTTTTCTCCTTATGGGCCCCACCTCCCTGTTGTTTGGCTGTATGATTCTGTCTGCTACAGAACTAAGTTTGCTGGGTGTAAATCAATTAAGAGGGTGGGGTAGGATTGCTTAGAGAATTGTGTTACACTATGTTAGGATTGGTTTGTACTGTAAAATGATCGGTTAAGGCCTAGCTAAGCAGGGCTCAAGTTTCACTGTATAAACGGGAGTCCGAGAAGGAAGAACAGAAGAGACAGAGGAAGGAAAGACTGGGAAGAAGAACTCACCCCCTAAATGCGGCCTAAGATCCAAGCAGCTAAGAATCCCCCGCACCACTGTGAAGTGCGGCAGCCAACCTTGTCTGGCCAACAGGAACGTCCCCTGCCCGGTCAGGAGCACTGTCTGCTTAGCGTGCGTTCTGCCTGAGGATTGTTAATAACTAGAGGGGAAGGGTATTTGTGTAAGGCTCTTTCACTGAGGAAAGGTCCTGCAGACCCACAGGAGGTTACGCCCCGAGCCCGGAACGGGGCAAGGACAGGTGCCCTGGAGTGTGCGGGTAACAGCTCTGGGTCGCTTGGGTTGCTGGGTGCAAATGAACAAACTTTATTTCAATGGGGCTACATGTAAATGTCTCCAGCCAGGACCAAAGCCTGTAGGCCGTACTCAGGGGCTGGGGCTCTCTCCAGGGAAGCAGGGAAACGCTGGGGCGCGGCAGTGGATTATCATCCTTGCTGACCCGGTGCTCCTTGTGCGACTCTGCCTTTGGCAGGAGCCCCACTCTGAGACCAGCGACCGCTGCGTGTCCAGCTACCACACTCACCCCGATTTCCCCTGCTCAGTAGCATTGTACGCCCTGACTGGGACCGCACCAAGGTCCTGCCCCCACCCCACTGCCACTGTGGTGCTGCATTTATAAGTCAGGCCAGTCCATTCCAGCGCAAGTCTCCATGCCAAGAGACATGTGATGGCACCTCCCATAGCCCCATTCTCTTCCTGCCAGCTTGCGCCTGTCCCCATGGGCCAGGCATCTCCGTCCCGCCCACACGCCATCCTGCACTGGGACACCCCAAAGCAGCTGGGCTCTGGCCCCTTGGTCTGTACCGGGGACAGACGCAGAACAGAGCCGCCCATGGTGCTGCTGGGGGCGAGGGGGCTGGAAGCCAGCAGTTTATGAGGGGCAGTGAGTGCAGTCACTGGGCTGGGCCCTTTACTGGCAACGACTTGCCCGTGGCCAGGGAAACGGCCCTGAGACAGACCGCGGGGGGAGTGCGAAGCCCTGGGAACCAGGCCCGGGGCAGGGAGGTTCTGCGACCCGACTCCACAGCAAAGGGCAGGGTGGCCACCGCTGCTGACTAGGGCTTGCTTGGACTGGCTCCTGCTGCCTGCTGGGGCCTCCTGGCCTGGCGGATCATGGCACATGCGTGGCCCCGAGTGGGTGCAGGGCAGTGGATCCTGACCCTAGAGCCGGCACAGGTGCGTCCTGCTCTACATAGCCCTTAGGGTCCAAGGCCAGGCTGCTGCAGCGTTTCCCTGGCCTGGCCAATACAGAGGGGCTGTGCCTCCCCCGAGCCAGCCAGCCTCCTTCCCGGGAGCCCCCTTGCCACTGGCCACAGCCCTGCCCCGGGCTTTCCTGGCTGGGGGAGAGCTCAGGGGAGCACAGACCCCCTAGCAGCTCAGGGGAACCCTTGGTAAAGAGCCAGGTACCATGCACCAGCCTGGGGGGGTCATTGGCCTGATGCCCCTGATTGGGGGGGTTTCAGCACTGGAGCCCCCTGTGGGCTGTCTGGGGTAGTTGGGGGCCGGCTGTGCTTGGGAGGTCAGTTGAAGGGGTTCTTGGTGTCTGGGGGGAGTTTGGCCCTCAGCGGGTTTCCGGGGGCAGGTGTTTGGCCGGGGGTGGGGGGGTGGGGGGGCGGGTCTGGGCTTTAGGAGTTTCTCTGCTTGGGGAGGTGGCATGTGACCCTGAGGGGACTGGGGGGGGGGCCGGCCCCTGCGGGGCGGTGGGGGGCGGCAAGCTGGCCCTTGGGGGGCTCTGTGGACAAGGGATGGAGTGTGGCCCTCCAGAGAATTGTGGGGTGTAGGGGAAGGATTGGGCCTGTTTGCCAGGAGCTGGGAGTGGGGGACAGGGGCTGGATCACCTGGTGATTCCCTCTGGGGCACCTGGCCCTGGCCACGCTCAGCAGACGGGCCATGTCTACGTGGACCTTGGGTCTGACTCAGCCTGGTGGCGCTTGTGTTCAGGGGCCTCATGGACGGGGGGCGGTTGGGGGTGAGGAATTTCCGGGGAGGGCGGGAAGGGAAGAGCGCTTTGGTGTGGGGGGGGAGGGTTGGGACCCGAGGGGTTTCTGTGGAGGGTGGGGACAGGTGCTTGCCCATGAGGGGGTGGTGGTTGGGCCCAAGGAGTTTTGGGGTGGGGAGAGAGGCACTTGGCCTTGCATGGGGGCAGCTGGCCATGAGGGGGAGATTGGGCCCAAGAGGTTTCTGGGGTGGGGCAGATGCATGGCTGTGGGGGGACATGGTGTGGGGGGGGGAAAGAGGCGCTTGGCTGTGAGAGGACACATGAAGGGGATTGGACCTGAGTGGTTTCTGAGGGGGGGATTATTTGGCCATGAGGTGACATGTGCAGGGGGGATTGGGCCAGAGGTATTTTGGGGGGCAGGGGGAAGAGGCACTTGACTGTGAGGGGATGTGGGGGGGACAGGATTGGGCCCAAGGGGTTCCTTTGTGTATTGTGACAAAGCTCCAAGTCTGTCCTTGTGGGTCCTGCGCTTCCTGGCAGATTTAGGGGCCTCAGAAACTCATCTAGGCCCCAGAGTGACCTCTCTTTCTCAGTATAATTGGCAAGAGTCACCACCTAGTGAGTTAACTTCATCACAGGCCAGTATGGAAGGTGGAAAAGGGGGGAGCCCGGGCCCGCCCTCTACTCCAGACTTCAGCCCAGGGACCCTAATAGTATCAGCTAAGTATCAGCTTCACTTTTATCCACAAAACACAATACAATTCCCTGGGCTACTTCCCCACAGCAGTCCCCGCTTCTTCAAACTCCACTTCACCCTTACCTCAGGGCCTCCTTCCTTCTGTATGATATATTGTCCACCACTCAGTCTCACCAACAGCATAACTTCCTCTCACAGCTCCTGACACCCACAGCCCACCTGACTAACTGGGAGGTTTTTATCTGGTTTCAGCCAGTCCCTGATTGGCTTCAGGTGTCCCAATTAGGCTAGCTGTTTCTACTCCTTTCTAGAAGGTTCTTAATTGGCCCCGGGTGTCTTGATTGGCCTGGAGTAGCCTTTGTTTGGCTATCCAGGGAACAGGGACCTGCACATCCTGAGACTAATATACCTGCCTTCCAGCACTCTCCTATATCCTTCTGGTCTGACTCCGTCACAATATGGGTGTGGGGCAATGGGTCTTGGTTGTGATGAGTCTGGTGGGGGTGGGGGAGAGGCTCTAAGAGGGAGTCTGGCCCCAGCAGTTCCTGGTGTGGGTCTAGCTCAAGCCTTGGGGGGGGGGTCACCCCAGGGAGTCTCCTAGACAGTGGTGGGTGTTTGGCCCAGAGGGGCCAGGGCGGGAAACGGGGTTTGGCCCTGAGGGGTGTCCTGCAGGGGAGGGGCTGATGCCGAGGGGAGCTCTGAGCAGGGGCTTGGAGTTAGGGGAACTGTGGGCCCAATGCCCCCTCCCCCAGGCCCAAACCCATTCTCTAGAGGAGTCTCGTGGGGGTGGGGCAGGAGCCTGGCCCTGAAGGGGCTGGGGGGTAGAGGGGAAGGGTACAATAAGGCCCTGAGTGGCTGTGGAGGTTTGTCCTTTGGCCCTAAGGGGTTTCTCGGTGGCTGGGTGGCTTAAGGCCTGAGGAGAAGAGAGGTACAGTCTGGCTTCCCTGGGAGAGGGGGGTCTGCCGCCCCACTGGACTGGGGGAGCTCTGTGCCCCAGCTTGTCAGTGCCTGGCCCTGCTCCCAGCTTGGTCATTCCCTGCCCTTCCCAAAGCAGGACCCGCTGCTCATAGCGGACAGGCTTAAGGCAACCCCCAGCCCCATCTTACCACAAAGCTTTCCCCCTCTCCCTGTAGGGTGGCAGGCCCAGGAACCACACAGGCCACCCTGGTAGTGAGGTCAGACGCAGCCTCAGTTCATCGTGTTACAGAGAGAGACTCCGCTTCGCACTGACCACACGTAACCTACGACGGGAAGCCAGGCTGCTGCCCCCCGGCCAGGGCTCCCGCTCTACCTGGCCTTTCCTCGGCCCGAGTGGGACAGGCCAGAGGCGATGCTGCAGGAGTTGGTTCTTGCAGGCACTGCTGAAAACAGGACTCTGCTGCTGAAGGGGGGGTGGCCTCACGTTTCAGGCCCCATGGGCGTTTCACACAGCGGAGGGCTTTGCTCAGCCACCACCTTGTTACCCACCGTCCTGCCTCGGCTGCCGGTGGCTCCACGGTGCGCAAAGAAAAGGGTTGAGCGAGGGCACAAGGCCCGCAGCGTCCTCCCTCCCTTTGGGGATTAAGGGACTGACCCCGTATGACGGGCGCCTGAATTCTCCCTGCTCCTGCTGCAGCCTTCCTGGGTCGCTGCTAACCCGCATGCAGGATTCCTGCACCTCTCCGCACGCCTGACCCCATGGCTGCTCCCAGAGCCCCGCTCTGCAGGGCCAGCGCTAACGGCACAGACCCCGCCCTTTCACTAGTTACCACACACTCACGAGGAATGTGTGAGCGTGCCCGTGTGCAAAGGCTGCAGAGCACCAAGACAGGCCCAACCCATGCTTCAGGGATGGAGGAACAGGGCAGCTGTCTGCACCCCAGCCATGTCCCGAAACCAGGCCCTGGCGCCAGGATCCAAGACGCCGAAGGGCCCGCAGCCAGACCGAGGCAGGCGAGACCCATTGCAGCAGGGGCACCAGCTGGGTTTCTCCCTTCGGAGACCTGACTGCCACAGACTTCGCGCATGCTCTTGGCCCAGGTACTTAGTCTCCGTGGTTCAGTTCCCAGCTGCCCCACGGGAGAACAGCTCAGCCCTGCCTCCTGGGGGCGGGTGAGAATTAGGAGGGGCTCAGCTGCTGCAGGGCTGGGATCTGTGAAAGGGGTTTGCGGGGCGCTGTTTGGGACGAACGCCCGGGGCTGTACCTGGCAGTAGCGCGGGTATACCCATGTTTAGGGGAAGCAGACTGAGCTGGCTGGGGCCAGGCCGGGGCCGGGGACTCCCTGGGCAGGAGTGAGAACGCTGGGAACAGAGCAGGCGAGCTGGCGGCTGATTTCGGAGAGTCTCCTTTACTGCCCTCCCTGGGTCCATACTGCATGTTTTACAAACACTTCACGGTATATACAAGTCGGGTTTTAGTGTTCTGCCCCCAAAAATGAGAGATGCATTTGGCTTGTTAATCAGCCCCTGCTGCCCTGAACAGAAATAAGCGGGAGCCAGGGGCGCCCAGCGTCCCACAGGGAGGGAGCTGGGCCTGGGCGCCCCGGCTCAGGCTGGAATAGGTTACACAATCGCCCGGGTTAGTACATCATGCAAAAGCAAAACCTGGATAATGAGAATAATAGCGTGAGGAATGCGGAGGGGTAACATGACTTGATTTACATGTAGCCAATGAGAGCGGAGGAGGAAGAGGAGGAGCCGGGGTTTGGATCCACATGCGGTGCTGGTGAAGGTGGAGAGCCCCAGGCCATCCTGGGGCAGGGAGTCCGGTGCCCTTGTCTGGGGAACCGGAGCTGGGAGGCCCTAGAAGCCAGGGCTGGCCAGAGCGGGGAGCCCCCATGTACAATGACACCCCAAGCCAGGCCCGAGCCCCAGCTGCCTTCCTGGCTTTTCTTGCTGCAGACAGAGGGCGGAGCCCCGTTCAGCCCTGGGGGGTTGCTGAGAATGGGAGTGGGGAGAGAGGCTGGGGGGCACCAGACAGCTCCTGCGTTAGGCACACGGGTGTGCGTGGTTGGGCAGCAACGCTAGCCCCGGTTCTGCACAGACCCCTGCCCCAAGCATTCTGCTGCCATCTTTGCTGGGCTGCAGTTCTCCAGAGCAGCCCCCGTCAGGAAAGCCCAGCCTTCGGGACCAGGCACAGAGGATCCAGCAGCTCCAAGTGGCTTTGCACAGGCCGCCTGGCGGGGTGACTGAGCCCCCTGGACCAGTGCAAAGGGAGGGGGAGTCCTCAGTGCTGTCCCACTTCCCCCCAACACCAGGGTGCGGGCTCCACGGCAGCGGGGAGGACAGGTGGAATGGACATCCAGCCACACTACAATAAAGTGAACAAAATAAAGAGAAGGATGGGATGAGACAGGGATTCAGTCATGAGGTGACGCCACCAAACAGAGCCAAGGAAGCTGCACCGATCCACTCACCCCTCCACCCCCCCGTTCGTCCGCGTCTCTCGCCCCACTCCAGCACCCTCTCGCCGTTCACCCCTTTGGGAGGTCGTGCCAGAGCTGGGTGACGTTAAACTCCCCTGACACTGCGGTAACACGACGGGAGAGCTCATGTCACCACACACAACTGAGCTGCGGGTGCTCAGTGTGGAATTGCAGGTTCTTACCCCCAGCCCTCCTGAGAGCAAAGCAACAGCCACAAGCCAGCTGGTGTGGAACCGGCCCACCTTCAAACTGCTCCAAACACTCCAGTGCTCCAGTCTGGGGAGCACACGTTCCGGGTGAGCCCAGCCAGCACTAGGTCTGCAGACAGCCCAGTCTCCAAAGGCAGAGACTCAAAAGAGGTTGGAGTTACCTGTGCGGAGGAGTACGGCCGAGGAGCTGTTGAGTTCAGGGCCCCCCAGGAACTGATCCAGGACTTGCTAACGTCAGAGACCCAGCTAAGGAATTCTCCCAGTGGCAAGGGGACTTCGGTGGTGGGACTGGAAAAAGAAGTCTGACAGAGAGAGAGAGCATCATTACAGGGGGGAACGATGGGAGAGAAATGAAGAGGGGAAGAAATCAAGGTGAGAAAGGAAAGTAGGAATCGGAGTATTGACAAGTCAGCCCCTCCACGCTGCTGTGCTGGGCTTCGACCCCCTCCGAGCAACAGAGACCCTGACACTTATAGCTGCTACAAAGCCTCTTGCTTTGGATCCAAGGAAAGACATTCTGCAAGAACCCCATTTAGCAAAGGGGGAGGGGCTTGCACCACAGCTGGCATGGAAGCTGTGCATAGAAACCTTGCGTGCGGGCAGGTGTGCACGCAGGGGCCGGGACTGGTTTGCCAAGGCCCTGGGTCAGCCGTGCCACCAGGCAGGCAGAGGGGTTCCGATAAATACCTGTCAATCCATTAGTCTAATGGTTGAGCCTAAGAAATGGACCTTGCACAGGGCACTTCCCAGATACACGGAGAGACACAGAGAGACAGACAGACAGACACATGCAGACACCCCCACTGGCTCTCAGCAGCACACGGCCACGTCTGAGTCCCCCGGAAAAGCAAAGCGGGATGGACAAGCAGGCTGGAGGAGGAGGCGCAGATGCAAAGTAAAAGCTCTTGGGGGCGAAGCTGTGGAGCAGAGCGGCAGGCGGATCCGGCCCCAGGGCAGCAGGCTCGTGAAAGCGGAGACAGCCCCGGCGTGCACTTACAGTCTGAGCGCTGAGCCCACAGCGGCTGGGCAGAGGTGCTGGTGGGAGGCTGAGGAGCTCTGGGGAGGGAGCCGGTCACAGACAGCAGCCTCCTCCTCCGCCCTGCCAGAGGCCAGCAGAGCGGATCCAGGCAGCAGCTCGAGTTGGTACGCAGAGGTCGCTGTCTGGGCCAAGGTGCTAGGGAGAGTGTGGTCAGCCCAGAGTCTAAGGCCCAGTCTCTTTCCATGGGGCGAGGTGAGCTGGCATCAGCAGCAGGTCTGGAGGTGTGGGGGGGTCCTCTTCTCCTCCTCTGGGGACGGCAGGGGACGAAGCTGGCAGAGTTAATAAAAAACGTCACTAGCTGGTTAGGATAAAAAATGCAAAACTGCTGGCAGGTTTGGCGTGGCTGCGGGAGCGGCTCGGTGTGGCTGGTTTAGTCTCCAAGCGAGCTCCTGGGTACTGAGCGGAGGGTAGTGTCTTCTCTCTCGTCGCTAAATATACAAATACTGTCCAACAATCATATATATTAATATCTAGTAGTCTCGGCTTTTTGGTTAAACTTTAGGCACTGCTGCTTTGGAAGAAAATTGGGGTTGAAAACTCATCATCGGAGGCTTAGCCGGTAGCTTTACCACATGCAGAGCGCGAGCCATGGGAAGGTTCCTCAGTGGTTTGGGGGGCTGGGGCAGGCAGGGAGGGGACGTTATGCCACAGTCAGCTGCGGGCCCTGCAGTGCGGGGAGCTTCCTGTTTGCTTCCCATCCACAGCTCCCATTTAGGCTGGACAAGGCGCGAGTGAGTTCAGCAGCATCCACGTTGCCCTGGGGACCTGATGCGTATCTGCGTCCATAGCTGGAGGAAGAGTAGGAGGAGGAAGAGAAGGTCATGGAGAAGCCGGAGCCGGTGGCATCAACGCTCCCTCGCCTGGAGCCTGATCTAGATCCTGTTCGGGAGCCCGATCTGGAGCCAGAGGTGGAGCCAGAGCCACTGACGTTGTAGGGGCTGTAGTATCCTTTGCTGGACTGGGAAGAAGCTTCCAGCAGGCGCAGGCCTGTTCCCTCCTCAACCATGCTCCGGTCCATGGCGTCCTTGTAGGAGATCTTCAGTTTCGTCTTGGGGCAGGTGAGGTACTTGGAGTAGGTGTTCACATCCCGCAGCTTCTGGGCGGTGCGCGTGTCAATGGTGCCTTTCTGCAGCGCGTCGTCGAGCGAGACCCGTCCTGGCACATCGGGCTCTATCAGCCCGCCCGTCAGGTACTGCACCTCCAGGAACCGCTGCCCGGCTTCGTAGTACAGCCAGCCCTTCTTTAAGGCTTGGGCGGCCGACATCTTTGTCTTGGTTCTCGGATCCTCGAAGCCATAGAAGGCCTTGTGAGCCAGGTTGATCCTGTCCACCATGATCTTGTCAACCAGGCCCTTGTTGACTGCATCAGCAACAGAGAATTTCTCCCCCGTGCTGGGGTCGATGATGCCGCCGGTGCAGGCCTGGGACTCCAGCAGCCTCTGTCCGGTGATGTTGTCTACGAGGTTGCGGTGCATGGCCTCCGTGATGGACACCTTCTCCAGGGTGTCCGTGTCCAGGATCCCGGCAATTGGACCGGTCTCTTCAGCAGGGTCGCTCCAGGACGTCAGCTGAGTTCTCGCAGGGGATGGGCTTATGGGGTAGGAGGAAGAGGAGCCAACAGAAGAAGATCTTGATCGGAAGCCGCTCACGTTTCCGGAGAGCATGTCTGCGAACTCGGTGATGGACAGGGTGCCGGAGCGATACTGGTCGAGGGCAGACTGATCGATCAGGCCCTTTGCAATTGCCTCGTCGATGTCGTACTGTCGCCCGGACCTCCTGTCGATGATCATGGACTTGACCACCCCATCCGAGGAGGAGATGGTGATCTCCTCCCACTCACACTCTTGCTCGGAGAGCTCCAGGTAGGTGGGGTGGTCGATGAGGCCTTTGCGGTAGGCTTCATAAACGGACATCTCCTTCCCTGTCTCGGGGTCGACGATCACCACCCTGCGCTTGCGCACAGACGACTTGGATGAGGTCTTTCTCTCCCGCTTCTTCTCCTTCAGAGGCAGCAGGCACAGCCCAGTCTCTGGGTCGGTGATGCATCGCTCCATGAGCTGCAGGTAGGTGAGGTTCTCCTCAGTGTTGGGGTCGAAGAAGCCCTTGGTGTCGTCGCTGGGGTCCAGGAGGATCTCGTTCATCTCCTCGTCGAACAGGCCCCGCTTGTAGGCCATCTCCACGGGCAGGCGGTGGCTTTCCTCCGGATCGATAATGCCTCCGGTGGCGATCTGGGCCTCTAGCAAACGGATCCCGTGATCTTTCAGGATCAGGCCCTTCTTCATGGCCTGGAAGAGGGAGATGAGTTTGCCCGAGTAGGGGTCTTTGTAACCGATCACCGCCCTCTCCGCCGAAAGGAGCTTGTCCTTGAACTCGGGGCCCACTATGCCCATCCGCACCGCCTCCTCCACCGTCAGCTTCAGGCCCTTGATGGGGTCAATCACGTACCCGGTGGCCGCCTGGGCCTCCAGGAGCTCGAAAGCGGTGCCAGGCCGGATGATGCCTTTCTTCATGGCTTGGTACACGGAGAGCCGCTCCTTGGTGGAGTCCACAAAGACACCGGCAATGCAGCTGGTGCCCTCCAGGAACTTCTGCAGGCTTTTGGAGACTTCTTCGATGGAGGTTAAGCCCTCCTGGAGGCGCTGGGCTGTGGCTTCGTCCATGACCTGGGAGCGGACCAGCTCCTCCACGCTGATCTGCTTCCTCAGGCCCCGGAAGGTCAGCTTCCTCGTGTCGCACAGGGGCAGCAGCAGCTGGCCACTGTTCTCATCTTTCCTGCACCGCTTAAGGAGCTGCACGTAGCTGAGCTTCTCGTCCGTGGAGGGGTCCACATAGCTCCGGACCTCGCTGGGCTCCGACAGCCGGTCGCACGTCTCCTTGCTGAAGAAGCCACGCTGGTAGGCGACCTCCAGGGGCAGGTGGAACCCCAGAAAGGGGTCAATGATGCCGCCGGTGGCTAGCTGAGCATCCAGCAGCCGGAGGGCTTCCTCGGCGGGGATGAGATCCTTCTTCATGGCCTGGAAGAGCGAGATCTTCTGCTCGCTGTAGGGGTCCCGGTAGCCAGTCACAGCTCTCTCGGCAGACAGCAGTCGGTCGTGGATTTCCGGCCCCACCACTCCTTTCCTGACAGCTTCGTCCACCGTCAGCATCTCATTCTTTACAGGGTCGATCATGAAGCCCGTAGCGGCCTGGGCCTCCAGCAGGGAGCGGGCTACCTCCGGGCCGATCAGCCCTTTCTTCAGGGCCTGATAGACACTGAGCTTCTGCTTGCTGGAGGGGATGTAGATGCCAGCTATGCAGCCGGTTCCATACAGGTATTTCCGGATGGTCTCTATCTCCAGGATCTCTCGGATGGTCTTGGAGCCCTGCTTCAGCAGGTTGTAGATCTCCAAGGAGATGATCCTGGCCTCGTAGAGGTCGTCGGCAGTGATCCGGCGCCGGACAAAGTCGTAGGAGGTCAGGTCCTGCTGCCGGATGATCTCGGTCTTCTCGATGATCTCGATGATGATGATGATCATGCGCTCCTTGGTCACCTGGCCGGAGCGGAACTCCTCCATCAGCCGCTTTCGCTGCTCCTCGGGGATGAGGTCTGACTGCATGATCTCCCACAGGGACATGGAGGAGCCGGCCATGCTGCCCACGGGGATGCTGACCTGCGTTTCCTCAAATGCTTTCCGCGTCTCTGCCTCTGTGTACACATGGGTCGTCTCCACCATCGCTGGCTTCTCTGGCTGCTTCAGGGACAGGAGGTACAAGCCAGTCTCGGGGTCTTCGATGCACCTCTCCTTCAGCTGCAGGTAGGTGAGGTTCTCTTGCGTGTTGGGGTCGAAGAAGCCCTTGGTGTCGTCGCTGGGGTCCGAGAGGATCCGGTTCATCTCCTCATCGAAGTAGCCCCGCTTGTAAGCCACCTCCACGGGGAGGCGGTGGCTGTGCACGGGGTCGACGATGCCGCCGGTGGCAATCTGGGCCTCCAGCAGGCGGATGCCGTGGTCTTTGACGATCAGGTCTTTCTTCATGGCCTGGAAGAGGGAGACCTTGTTGCCGGTGTAGGGGTCGGTGTATCCGGTCACCGCTCTCTCTGCGGAGAGCAGCTTCTCATGGAGCTCCGGCCCAACGAGACCAGCTTTCACAGCCTCGTTGACACACAGCTTTTGGTTCCTTACGGGGTCGACCATGAACCCGCTGGCGGCCTGAGCTTCCAGCAGGGTGACAGCAGTGCTGGGCCTCAGCAGGTTTCTCTTCATGGCCTCGTAGAGGTTCAGTTTCTCCTTTGTGTCTTCCACATAGATGCCAGCGATGCAGTCACTGCCCCGCAGGAACCGCTTCACAGAGTCCGTCTCAGCAAGGTCCTTCACCGACTTCTTGCCTTCCCGGAGCTGCTCGTACTGGGCTTTGCTCAGGACCCTGGACTCCAGCAGCTCACTGGCAGGCACCGGAGCTCGCAGGCCGCTGAACATCAGCTTCTCCTGCTTCTTGGTCTCTGTTTCCTCAATGATGGTGATCATTATCCTGATGATCTTCTCAATGGTGACCTTGCCGGTCTTGTACTGCCGCAGCAGCTCCCTCCTTTGCTCCTCGGTGAAATGCTCAGAGTGGATCAGCTCCCAGATGGTCACTGTCCTGCCCTTCAGGCTGCCGGCTGGCACCTCCAGGGTGGCCTTGTCCAAGGACTCCTTGGCCTGGCTGTCCGTGTAGACCTCCTCTTGCTGGGACCGGATGGCCTGGTCTGAGAGGGGCAGCAGGTAGAGGCCGGTCTGCTTGTCCGGTCGGCATTTTTTCTGCAGCTGGGCGTAGGTGAGGTGCTCCTGAGTGTTGGGGTCATAGAAGGCCTTGGTGTCGTCGCTGGGAGTGGACAGGGCCTTGTTTGTCTCCTCATCGAAGTAGCCCCGCTTACAGGCAACGTCGAGTGGCAGGCGGTGGCTGTTCACAGGGTCCACTATGCCACCGGTGGCCAGCTGGACGTCCAGCAGGCGGATCCCAGTATCGCTGGGGATCAGGCCCTTCCTTAGCGCTTGGAACAGGGAGACAGTCTGTCCAGTGTATGGGTCTTTGTAGCCCGTCACGGCCTTCTCTGCAGACAGCAGCCTCTCGTGGAACTCCGGCCCGACAATCCCAGCTCTCACCGCCTCGTCCACCGAGAGCTTCTCGTTCCTAACGGGATCGATGACGTACCCCGTGCCTGCCTGGGCCTCCAGCAGCGGCAGGGCAGCCTCTGACTTCAGCAGGTTTTTCTTCAGGGCGTCATAGAGTGTGAACTTCTGCCCCGTCGACTCCACCAGGACGCCTGCAATGGTGTCGGTGCCCTTCAGATACCTCTTTACGGCGTCTGCATCAGCCACTTCCTTCACAGACTTCTTGCCCTGGTGCAGCTGGTTATAAAGATCTTTATCGATGATTTTGCTCTCCAGCAGCTCAGCGGCAGGGACAGCAGCGCGGAGCCCCTCAAAGCACAGCTGGCTCTTCTTCTCACTCTCTTCCACTACTGTGATGACGATCTTGATGATCTTCTCCACGGTGATCTTGCCAGTCTTGTACTGCCGGAGCAGGTCTCGCCTCTGCTCCTCGGTAAAGTACTCCGAGTTGATAATCTCCCAGATGGTCACCGTCTTTCCTTTGAACGTGCCGAAGGGGACAGACACCGTGGCCTTCTTGAAAACATCTTTGGCCTCTTGATCTGTGTAGGCCAGGTCCCCTCCTTTGGCTGCTCTGTCGGTGAGCGGCAAGAGACAGAGCCCAGTCTCGGGGTCTGTCATGCATCTCTCCATCAGCTGCATGTAGGTGAGGTTCTCCTGCGTGTTGGGGTCGAAGAAGCCCTTGGTGTCGTCGCTGGGGTCCGAGAGGATCCGGTTCATCTCTTCGTTGAAGTAGCCCCGCTTGTAAGCCACCTCCACGGGGAGGCGGTGGCTGTGCACGGGGTCGACGATGCCGCCGGTGGCGATCTGGGCCTCCAGCAGGCGGATGCCGTGGTCTTGGACAATGAGGTCTTTGGTCATGGCCTGGAAGAGGGAGATCTTGTCCCCGGTGTAGGGGTCTCTGTACCCGGTCACCGCTCTCTCGGCAGACAGCATTTTATTGTGCAGCTCTGGCCCAATGACTCCTTCTTTCACAGCCTCATTCACAGAGAGCCTCTTGTTCCTCACGGGGTCGATGACGAAGCCGGAGGCGGCTTGTGCTTCCAGGAGGGTGAGTGCCGTGCCTGGGCTCAGCAGCTGTTTCTTCATGGCCTTGTAAATGCTCATCTTCTCGTGGGTGGGTTTAATAAGCAGGCCGGCGATGCTGCTCTGTCCCTGCAGGTACTTCTGGAGGTCGTCCCTCTGCGCGAGCTCGCTCACCGTCACCGTCCCTTTCGCCAACTTCTCCAAGACGTCTCTGCCCAGGATGCCGGCCTCCACCAGCTTCTCCGCAGGCACCTTCTGCCGGATGCCATCAAACGCAAACTCTGGCTCCCCATTCTGAGCCAGGCCGTCCACGGCGTCTCTGCCATTGGGCACTGCTTTGGTTGGAGTCAGCCGGGCAGCCAAAATCGCTGCATCCTCAGGAACGTCGTCTGTCTGGATCATGATCTCGCGAGTCTGGGCCAGGGCAGCCAGGTGCTCCTCTTGCAGCTGCTCCAGTTTCTGCCTTAGCTTCTGGTTTTCCTCGGCGAGGAGCTTCTCCTGCTGCTGCCGCTGCTTTTCCAGCTGCTGTAGCTCCTCCTGCTTACGCTGGACATTTTTCTCTGCCTCTTTCTGCTTCTTCTTTGCATCCTCCAAGGTGGCCTTCAGCTGCTGCTTCTCCTGTTCCATCTGCTGCTGCTGCCGCTCCTGCTCTGCCTTCAGGTTCTGAGCTTTGTTCACCTCATCTTTGAAGAGTTTCTCCAGCTTAACTTTCTCTTCCTCGATGAACCGCTCTTTCTGAAGCAGGACATCCTTCTCCGTCAAGAAGCTCTGCTGCAGTAGCTGAGTCTCCTGACGGAGCTGCTCCTGCTGAGCCGTCTGTATCTGAAGCGGGGAAACAAAGAAATATCTTTTAGATCAAATAGGGCCCACAAAAACCTGGTGCAGAGAGAGAGAACCATTAGTGGGAGGGCGCTAGCCGGAAAACGCTTGGGGTATAGCAGCAAGTCGTGCTACAGGCTAATGCCGTGGGCTTACGTCAGCAGGTCCCCAGGCTGGCCCCTGCTGCAGTGCATGAGTGTTAGCAGGGTGGGACGAGGAGGAGATTGGGTGTTACTGCATGCTAGACTGGATTAACAAAGCAGGAGAGGGAGACTGTTCTTCTGCTGAGGTCAGCCCCATTATGCATCCCAAGGAGCAGGGTCAACGGCCGCACAGCCAAGGACTGAGAGTCACCGTCTGTGCCTGGTGCTAAGGGTGTGGACACGCTGTGCCTCCGGAACAACGGCACAACACGTGTCGGGGGGATGGACTCTGCCAACACCAGGAACAGCTGCTTAAATACACTCCCGGGTCGATTACAGGTCACACTGCAGCTGGCACACGCATGTGAGCTGTGTGTGCGCTCACGGGAGCTGCAGGAGCAAGGCTCAGAGTCTGGGTCCGGGGAGCAGGGCCTTGAAGCCTTGGGTGAGGTTTTCTAGAGCTCTCCAGTGACCTGGGAGCACAGGTCCCCCAAGAGTTGATGGCATTTGGGCTGGTAAACCATGGAGGTGCTTTTGAAACCCCCCCTTGTCTTTTTCCATGTCCCCTCTGACACTGCACCGGGGGCCAGGCCGGGAGAGAGTCTGCAGACAGCCCATGTGGGTTATGGCAGGTTGTCGGGTACTACTGGAACTGGTGTTTTGTGGGCGCGGTCAGATGTCTGAGCAGAGCTCCCCGCTGGCAGTGCCAAGGGCACCGTTCTGCCTGGTCAGCTGAATCAGGACAGGAAGCGGAGGTGCCCCCCGCATTAACCTGGCAGCAAGGGGGACAGGGAAATCAGTACCTCTTCCGACCGCTGTTGCAGCAGCTCCGCCTCCCGCTTCAGCTTCTCCTTCTCCCTCTCCAGCTCCGCGATCGCGCCCTTCAGGTTCTCCGCGTCCCTGTCACTCTGCTGCCTCTGGATCTCCAGCGTGTGGACCAGCGTCATCTTCTCCTGCGTGCTCAGCTCTGTCCTGTGCAGCTTCTCGCTGATCTCCTCTGCCTGCTTCTTGAACCGCTTGGCGTCCTCCTCTGCCTTGGCCTGGGCTGTGCTCATCTCGGTCACCTGCAGCCTGAGGCGCTCGGCCTCGGCCACCATCTGCAGCTGCCGCTTGCGCTCGGCCTCCAGGAGTTTCTGGAAGCCCTCGGTCTCCTCGGTCAGGCGCTGCTGCATCTGCTCCTTGTCCTCCTGGAGCTTCTTGGCGTGTTCCTGAGCGAGGTCCTTCTGCCTCTGCAGCATCTCTGCCTCCGCCTTCAGCCGCGTAGCCTCCTGCACGGCCTGCATCTTCTCCTTCAGCATCTTCTCCGCCAGCGCCCGCTGCTGCGCCAGGTCGTCCTCCGCCAGCGTCCGCAGGCGGGCAGCCTCCTGGGCCTCCACACTCAGGCGAGCAGCCTCCTCCGCCACCAGCTTCATCTTCTCTGCCTCCTCTGCCAGGAACTTCTGGGTGTTGTCCTTGTCCTTCAGGATCAGCACCTTGTTCTCCTCCTCGATCCGGGTCTTCAGCTTGACCAGCTCCTCCATCTGGATCTTCACCTTGAAGAGCTCTTCCTCCACCTGGGCCTTCTGCCTCACGGCGTCCGTCACCTCCTCCTTCAGCCGCTGCAGCTCCTCGTCCAGGATACCCTTCTGGTGGTCCGTCTCCTCCAGCTGCAGCTTGACCTTGGCAAGCTCCTGCTCCACCTGGGCCTTCTGCCTCAGCGTCTGCTCTGCAAACTTCTTGTGCTTTTCCATGTCGGCGTCGGCCAGCTGCTTCTGCTTCAGAGCCGCCTGCTCCGCTTGGGCCCGCTTGGCCGCCTCCAGCTCAGCCTCCTTCCTGAGCTTCTCAGCGTCCTCCTGGGCTCTGGCTTTGGCCTGCGCCTCTTCCTCGGCTCGCTGCTTCAGGCGCTCGGCCTCCTCCACCTGCTGCCGGGACAGGGCTGCATCCTGCTCGGCCTTGACACGTGCAAACTCCGCCTCCTCCGCCGCTTTCTTGGCCCTCTCGGCCTCCTCCCTCAGCTTGTCCAGGACGCTCTGTTCCTGGCGCCTCGTCTGCAGCAGCTCTTGCTCCTTCTGCTGCACAGTAGCCAGGTGGGCTTTCTCCTCGGCCTGAATTCTCTTCTGAGCCGCTTCCTGGGCCAGCTGGATCTGCCTCTCTGACTCCTTCTCTGCCAGCTCCTTCTGCCTCTTGGCCTCCTCCACCTTGGCTTTCAGCCGCTCCACCTCGTCCAGGGCCACCTTGCGCTGCCGGGCGGCTTCCTGCTCCGCAGTCAAGATCTTCTTCACCTTCTCCTCAGCCTCCCTGCGGCGGTTCTCCTCCTCCAGTGCCAGCTGCCGCTGCTTCTCCGCCTCCTGCTCAGCCCTCTCCTTGCTGCGCTGGATCTCCTCCGCGCTGCTCTTGATCTTGCTCAGCTCCAACTCCAGGTCGGTCTTGCCCGCCGATGCCCTCTCGAAGTTGATCTTGAGGATGCGGATCTCCTCCTCGATGACGCGCCGCTGCTTCAGCGTGTCGTCCACGATGCTCTTCTGCCGCTCCAGCTCGGTGTCTGAGGACTTTTTCAGCAGGGTGATCTTCTCCTCGATGTCCTGCTTGTGCTGGGCCGCCTGCTCCTCCAGCAGTCGGCGCTGGTAGGCCTCGTCCTCCGCCAGCCGCCTCAGCCGCTCGTTCTCCGCCTCCTTCTCCTTCAGGGCGATCTCGGCCTCCGTCTTCAGCCGGGAGGCTTCGCTGATGGCAGCCAGCTTCTCCTTCAGGATCCTCTCGGCCTCGGCTCGCTGCCGGGCCGCCTCCTCCTCGGCCAGCTGCCGCTGCCGCTTGGCCTCCTCCGACAGGGCGCGCAGCCGGGCCGCCTCCTCGGCCAGCTCCCGCAGCTTGCTGGCCTCGGCTTCCAGTTTCTGCTTGGACTTCTCGCTGGTGGAGCGCGAGTCCTCCTCGGCCCTGGCCTTGCTCTGCAGGAGGATCTCCATCTCGGCCCGCAGCTTGGCCAGCTCCTCCTCCACCTCCTTCCTCTTGTGAGCGGCCTCGCTGATCTCGTTCTTCAGGCGGAAGAGCTCCTCCTCCAGCAGCAGGCGCTGCTGCTCCTGGTTCTCCATCTCCGCCTTCAGCCGGATCAACTCCTGCTCGGCCGCGAACTTCTGCTGGGCCGTGCCCTCGGCCAGCTTCCTCTGCTTCTCCAGCTCCTCCTCGGCCAGCTCCTTCTGCCGCAGGGCCGACTCCTCCAGCTTCGCCCTCTTCCTGGCCTCCCTCTCCGCATCCTCCTTCTGCTTCTCAGCTTCCTCCTGGGCCAGGCTCTTCTTGTGAGCCACCTCCTCCGCCTGCAGCCGCAGGCGCAAGGCCTCGTTCGCCTTCTGACGCCATTTCTCTAGCTCCTTCTCCGCCTCCTCCCGGGACTTCTCCGCCTCCAGCTGCTGCTTCCTCAGGCGCTCGGCCTCCTCCTGCAGGTGGGTGACGGTGATGTGCTCCTGCTTCAGGGACAGCTCCAGCTGGGCCGTCTTCTCGGCGAAGGACAGGCGCTTGCTCTGCAGCTCGGTCGCCGCGCTCTTCTGAGCCACCTCTTGGGCCAGTCGGATCTGCCGCTCCTTCTCCAGCTCCGCCTGCTTCATCCTCCTCTCCGCCTCCTCTGCCTGCAGCCGCAGCTTCTCCAGGTCCTCCAGGGCCTGCTGCTTCTCCCGGGCCGCGGCCTTCTCCGCCTGCACCTTGCGCTTCAGCTCCTCCTCCGCCTCCCGCTTCTTCTGCGTCTCGTCCTTCACTTGCTTGCGCAGGCGCTCGGCCTCCTCCTGGGCCAGCTTCTTCTGCCGCTCGGCCTCCTCGGCCCGGGCCCGCAGCTCCCGCAGCTCCGTCTCGGCGCCGGACTTCTGCTGCTCGGAGGTCTGGAGCTGCAGGCGGATGATGTGAATCTCCTCCTCCACCTTGCGGCGGCTGGACTCCGCCTCCGCGATCAGCTTGTCCTTGGACTTCATCTGGGTGTCCGAGTTCTGCTTCAGCTGCAGCAGCTCCTGCTGGATGTTCTGCTTCTGCTGCTCCGCGTCCACGGCCACCACCTCCCTCCTGGAGACTTCCTCGTGCATGCGGCGCTGCAGCTCCTGCGCCTCCTGCTCGGCCTGCGCCTTGGCTTTGGCGTGCGCCTCAGCCAGCTGCTTCTGCTTCTCCAGCTGGGCCTCCACCTCCGCCAGCCGCTTCCTCTCCTGCTCCTTCAGTTTCTCCACGGCTCTCTGGAGGGGGAAGAGTGCAGAGAAAACAGAAGGGAGAAGACGAAATCACAACGGAAAACACGGAGCCAGCAGCACACACACGCCCAGGGGAGATGGTGGATGATGTGGCAGGGGGATGGCCTGGAGCCCCCGGCTCTCCCCGGGAGCGAGAGGCTTCTGGGAGACGTATGGCAGACGGAGGGGGACACGGCACTGCGATATCTCACTTAGTACAGCTGAGGGGGGCGGGACACAGCGAGCGGGACGGCTGTGCGGGAAGCGGGGTGACCAACGGAGCACAAGCAAACAATGGAGCATGAGCAAAGGAGGACAGGAAGCTGGTAGCTTGCACACCTTCTCCATGCCCACTGCAGGCCTTTCCCCGGCAGCCACCCGGGAACCTTCCCCTCGCAGGGCCCAGCACAAAAGCAACAGAAAGGTCCAGTCACCTCGTGGGGAGTGAGAAACCAGTCAGGCTGCAGAGCCGGGAGAGCGACAGCAGAGAGAGAAGGGAGACCGGGCAGAGGCCCAGGTAACCCTTTCCTCTCCAGGACCAAACAGAGTCTGTGGAGAGAGCTCTGAGTTCTGCCCAGCTGGTTCTACAGCGCCGCCCTGCCCCACTCCCAACCAGACCCGCCAGGGCGCAGGCAAATCCTTCCCAGTAGGGCCGTCCCTCCGGGAGCAGATCTACAGCTGCCCGTTTTCCCCGGGCCCCCCCGCGGCGACTCGCAGGGCTCCGCACGGCAGGAGGGCTGACCGGAGGGCTGAGGGCTCCCGTTTCTCACACCCTGAGGTCTGCAGGCTGCGAAGTTCTGAGCAGGGGCTTGGTGCTGCTGGGGCCCCTGCTGAGCTCAGCCCCTCCCTCCTCTCAGGGACGGGCTGGGCTCCCTGTTTGCCTGGACTCTAGCGAGGTCTCTGGTAGCTCCCCCATCTTCCCCGCCCCCTGGCCCTGTGGGGCGGGAGAAGGCAGTTCCTGCAGGGGGCGGAGGAGAGGCAGGAGTGCAGCGAGCGGGGGCTGGGGGCCGTGCGGTGAGGCAGAGGGAGGGGGCGGAGGGGGGCATGCGCAGAGGGGAGTACCTGGTGCAGGAATCCCAGAGTCATCCTGGTTTTTTACCCTCCTTTAGATCCCAACCAACACAAACATCCCCCAAGACAAAGCGCCGGCCCCGCGGCTCCTCTTCCCAGGGCGGAAATGAAGAAGTAGAGAGGTTACAGCAGAGAACAAACGAGGAGTCAGACAGGCTCCATGCGGACACAGACACTGACTGTACTAAGTGTATCTGGGAAGTGCCCCCCTCACAGCCCACGGCGGAGCCTGGCAGAGCCGGCCCAGTGCCGGGGGCAGGGTGACGCAGCAGAGCCCTGGGCGGGTATCACTCCTGCCCCCAGAGCCAGCCGAGGTTCGAGGCCTGGGCTGGGGTTAGTGACGGGACGGGCGGTAACCACGGACCATGTTCCTGGTTGTTATGGAATCAGCGAAGCCAACGCAGCCCTGAGCCGCCCCCCCCCGCCTCCTACCTCCTCCTCCTCCAGCCGCCGCAAGGTCTCGCTGATGAACTTAATGTACTGGCTGGTGAGCGTGGTCAGCTCGCTGTACTGCGTCCGCAGGTCCACGTACTGCAGCCAGGAAACACCGGTCAGCGGGCGCGTCCGCGGCGGGCAGTGCCAGCCCCTCCCACAGGCCCCTTGGCGCCAGGCACTCACCCAGGCTTGGCCCGCTTGTGTACCACCCCTGCCAGTCCCCAGCCCCAGACGCTGCAGCCCTCAGCTCGGGTCCAGAGGCTGCCCCAGTGCCTGCACTCAGCCCTTGCTGCTCCAGGGAGCCCCGAGCCCGGCTGCGCCCTCACCTCCTGGATCACGCTGTCCGACGCAGACTGCACTTTGGGTTTCTTGGCTGGAGACGCCACGGGTTCCACCTGGGCCTTGTAGGTCACCAACTGCAGCTCATAATCCTGGGGGAGAAGAGCCCGTGACGACGACTGGCAGAGACCCAGGGGCCAGCGACCCTCTGCACAGGCTCCGCGGGATCCCAGCCCAGCCCTGCCGCCTGGGGCTCTGCTAGAGATACCTCGTCTCCCGGGACACAGGAGAACCCCGCTCCTGCTTGGCCACTGAGCCCTGAGGGGAGCGAACCCCGCCCAGGCCAGCCCTGCTGCCCGAGCCTGCGGGCTCCGCCTGGCATTGTGGGAGGAGCCTCAGGCCCGCACCTTGATGGCGTCGATGTACTGCTTGGCGTATCGCTGGCACTCGTCCACCTTCTCCCGGTTCCGGTCGCACTCCTCCAAGAGTTTCTGGGGAGAGATCACCCGTGAGCACCACAGCCCCACCCGGATCATCCGTGCCCCGCGGCCCCGGGCAGCCTACCCAGGCCGATGGGCGAGCGGAGTGAAAAGCAGCCAGCGGAACACAATCCTGCCACTGGTGGCTTCCATTGCCCCGTGCCAGCAAGACACCAGCCCCCTGCCCCATGCGCCCCAGGGGGGCGGCCCCATGAATGCCCTGTCGCTGGCGTCCCTGGGGGGTGGCATTGCCGGGTGCCCTGTCGCTGGTGTCCCTGGGGGGCCCTGTTCCCGGTGTCC
>ML677501.1:1617637-1630905 GCA_007922305.1 Dermatemys mawii | reverse complement strand
CCACTCCACGGGCAGCCCCCCCCCAGGGGCAGGTGTGGGCCCCCTGCCGCCCCACGGCTCAGCGGGGGGCTTGTTATAACCCCCAGGGCTGGGGTGGAAATAGCCCAGCAGGGCCAAGGCGTGGGTGAGCCCTGGGCCCCTACCTGGCACGATCTTCATGGGGAGGCAGGTTCTGCGGGGCGGGCAGGGGGCAGAGGGGCAGGAGCCCACACGCAGGCTGCAGTGTCGCCGAGCTCTGTGCCATGGGGAAGGGGGAGGCAGCGGGATATAAATATCTCCGCAGTCTGTCATGCCTCCCGACTTAGAACATGACACGGCCCTGAGGTGGAGGAGGGGCCAGCGGAGCCCCCCACGGCCCCCTGGCCGGAGCGCTCCATCTCCGCCCCATGGGGCTGGGGCCCAGGCGCCCCCCACAGGGGAAATGGCATGTGGCAGGCCTGGCCCCCAAGGCCTCTCCCTGGGGCTCTGCCCCACACAGCACCCGCTCGCCCTGAGCCCCGCTGGCCTGTGCCTGGCTGGTGGCCCGGGCAGCAGATGAGCACTTGGCAAGCCCAAGGGGGCCGAGTGCAGCATTATGGGGCGGGGGGGACTTGGGGCCAGCACCGTCCTGACCCACGCTGGCACCTGCCTGGGGCAGAACAGTTGTGGGCCTGGCCTGGCCTGCCCCATCCCCTGCCCACAGGTGCACAGGGCTCAAGTACCCTCCCCACGGCAGGTTCCAACACCAGTATCCTGCCCCCTTCTCAGTGCTGCCAGCCCCACGCTGCCTGGGCGGGTCCTGGCCAGGCCTGCGGCCCGGGGCGCTGGGGTTGGAGTGTGAGGGGACTCACTCAGGGGATGGGGATCAGAGCCCCAGAGGAAGGCAGACCTTGCAGGGTTCACCCCATAGCAAACAGCCCCAAGGCGCCAGGACTAGCCCACGAGCTGGGGGGGTTGGGGGTCTCGGGAGGGAGCTGGCACAGCAGGGGCAGGCAAGGAGAGGGGAGCATCTCCCTGGCGGCACTCGGCAGACGCCCCGTCCCTGCCGGGCCCTGCGCCAACCTGGCCCAAAGCCCTGGGCACAGCCCAGCCAATCCCAGACGCTCCTGCCAGGGGCCGGACACCCCCAAGCTCCACTCACAGCAGCGCCTGGTTTGCTCCTTCCTTCCCCAGGACTCAGCCAAGAGGCACCTCTGACCCCTCCTGGTCCCCGCGGCCCAGCCACCGCTGGGTGAACGGAGCCAGGCGGGGGGCAGGCCTGGGCACAGGAGAGACCCCCCCGAACCCCCAGGGACACACCTGCCGCTGCCTCCAAGGGGGGCAGTAACTGCTGTGCCCACCCGTCACCTCACCGCCCGGTGCCATCTGCGGCCCCTGCCCCCCAGCCACTGGGCTCGGGGGCTGCAGGGTCTCCCCAGATCCGAGCCCCTCTCTCCTCAGAAACGGCACTGACTGCGCTAGACGCCACCAGAGGGGCTGGACACATGGGGGGGGGGTGCTGGGAGCCCCCAGGAAGCACCAGCGAGCCCTGCACCAGGTGACCAGAGCAGAGCCAGAACCCCAATATCCTCGGGTCCAATCCGGCTGACCACTGAACTAACTCCAACTAACCAGAGGACAAGAGAAGAGCCGGAACTGGATCCCTCAGCCCCCGGAACAGGCCCTGGGAAGAGCCCCAAGCTGCAGAGCCTGGGCTGCGGCAGGGGGGAACACAGCCAGCTGGGGAGGGGAGGGGGGAGACCAGCCAGCCCAGGGGTGGGGGGAGGTGATGGGGTGGCCCCAGGGTGGGGAACCTCCTGTCCCAGGCACCCTGTGGGCGAGGCCAGGCCAACAGGAGTCAGCCCCAGTGCTTGTGAGGAGGGGGGCCAGGGCCCCTCCCCATCCCCTCGCCGGGCACTCCTGCACCCCCCTGGCCTGCTGCGTGCGGGCGCCAGCCCCAGCACGTGGGAAGGGAGGGGGCTGATGGGACCGGCAGGGAGACCAGCGCAGCCGGAGTTTGGACTGTGGCCCCGGGGCGTGGCAGGGCCGGGCCCCTCTCCCCAGGCTCCTACCTTGGCCCTGCTGGATGAGGTCCTCCATGAAGTACCTGCCATCCTCCCAGTCCATGGCTCCGCACTGGGGCTGTTCTGCTCCACCCGCTCCTCACCCTCCTGCCAGGCTGCCGCCGCCCCCTTCCCGCCGGAGCAAGTCCCGGGCTGGGCCTCCCCTCCACTTCCTCTCGCCACAGCCTGGCAGCCGGGAGCCCACCCGCAGGCTCCCGCCCAGCCTCCAGATGGGCTCCAGCTGCTGCGAGGAGCGGCCAGGATTCCTGTGGCAACCAGCGAGCCAGCCCCTGTGCTCCGCACCGAGGGGCCCAGGGCCCCTGCTCCGGGCCCGGGGGCTTTCCACAGGCCCCCCGCTGGCGCCGCGGGCGGGACCTTGGCCTGCTGCTGCTCCACCCAGGGCAGCGCCTGGTAATTATGGCACCTGTGGGGCTGGAGCGACCTGCTGCGGGCCCAGCTCCTACGAGCACCGGGGCAGCCGCGGACACTCAGCCTCCAGTGCGGGCAAAGGAGCCGATGAGGGGCCTGGGGCGGAGCCGGGGGGTTCGTCCCCTTCCAGCCCCGCTCCGAGCTGTTCAGGAGAACCCATCACCCGTCTCACCCCCGTGCCAAGGCCGGGCTATGGGAGAGCACGAAGGAGCCCCCCACCCTGAAGAAGGGCCCCCGAGGCCAGCTCCAGCCCCTCCCCCATCAGAGAGACCCACCTGGGTCCCATCGCAACCTTTCCACCCAGCGCGCCCGCCGGCACAGCCCAAGCGAGGGGTTAACAGCACACCCAGTCAACAAGCTGGGCGTGAGCTCAGCCATGGGGGGTATGGGGATAGGGGTGGAGCCCAGGGCCGTGGGGCAGGACAGAGGGACATGGGCAGAGCTGTGGGGCAGGGGGAGCCCAGGGCCGTGGGGCAGGACAGAGGGGCATGGGCAGAGCTATGGGGCAGGGGGAGCCCAGGGCCGTGGGGCAGGACAGAGGGCCATGGGCAGAGCTGTGGGGCAGGGGAAGCCCAGGGCCGTGGGCACAGCCAGGGGATGGCTCAGCCCCACCTGGGGAGCGGCTCAGAGTTGGGGGGGAGGCGCCCGGCCAGCAGCTGTTGGACACTGAGCCCATTGTCTCAGCAAAGCAGCTGCAGGGCGGGGGGGGGGGACGGGGGGGGGGGCAGGGCGGGGGGGGGGGGGCAGGGCAGGGCGCGCTCCCTGCCAAGGCCGGGGGTGGGGGGATCAGGCCCAGCAACCCCCTCCTCCTCCCAGCAGGACATGGTGGCCAGGCTGGCCTGGGAGGGGGGAGGACGGCGGGGCTACCTGCTGTGGGGGCAGCAGGCTCAGCAAATTCAGCCCCCCGGCCGCATGACATGGGGGCCGGCTGGGCTGGGAGGGGGGCAGGAGGGGCGGGAGCCCCTTGGCCCAGGGACTGCGGCTGACTGGCCCCAGGAACAGGCCGCTCGGAGCGTTTCCTGGTGGAAACTTGGCCAAGGGCCGGGCTGAGTCACCCCCACATGGGGCCGCAGGGGAGGGGGAGGGGGCAGCACGACACCAGCCCCCTGTTCCCCAGGGGCCCCTGGGCTCAGCGGCAGGGCCAGGGGTGGCGGGTGGGCCCGGGGTGAAGCTGGGCGGAGCAGCAGGCAGCTCGGGGCAGGCTGAAAGGGGCGGGGGGGCAGCTGGGAAGGGACCTGGGGCTGGGACCCACCCCACACATGCAGGCCCCGTCCGACAAGCAGGGGCCTGCCCCGGGCCCCGGCCTGCGGTGGGCTCTGGTCCCCAGCACTCGCGGGCGAGGCTCCAGCAGGCAGGGATGAGCCCAGGGGTGCAAACGTGCCGCTCACGCCCCTCACTGCAGCCCTGCCCACCCCTCTTCTGCCCCCCTCTGTCCCCTAAGGGGCCTTGTCCCCCAGGGTCTCCGCCCCCACCCCTGCACCGCCAAGTGCAGCTAGCCCACGCCATAGGCCCTGAACGGAGGCGGCCAGGGCCATGGGCTGGCTGGGAGGGGCGGGACCCCCAGCATTCACTGGGCAGGACTAGCGGACACTGGCCCTGCCCCCAGAGCCGTCCCCTCGCTGGCGGGTAAGACGCCTGCGCTCCCCCTGCAGAGCGGCTATGCCTCGGCATTAGCCCACCAGCCCAGACAGGCCACACACCTAGCGAGCCACCGGTCCCAGCCCAGCCCCCAACGGCTCCGCCCGGGACCCCCGCCCGGCGTGATCCTAACCCTCCCCCGCAGTTCTGTGCCACTCCTGGGCCCAGGACGCATTCTCGGGGAGCAGTCCCTGGGCGGGGAGGAGCTCAACCCTCAGCCCCTGCTGCCTAACCCCGCGCTGCCCAAGCGCCCCACGGACGGAGGACCCTGCGCTCAAAGCGCCAGCAGCTGCTGGATTCCCACCCCCGGTGCCTGTGCCCCACGGTCGTCCGCCAGCCCCGCGGGGCCTGTGGCAAACCAGGCAAAGCCCCTGCCCCCTGGCAGCACCCCAGGGCTCTCCCCAGGCGCGGCCTGCAGCAGGCCCCCCAGGCGGCGCGTCGGGGCCCCTCCCTGGGGCCGCTTCTGACCTTGGCAGCAAAAGGCAGCAGCTGGAGGAGGACGACGGGCAAATGACGGCCAAGGATAGCACCGGGGGGGAGGGGGGCACCTGTTGGCAAACCAGGCCCGAGTGCGGGGGCTGCCCCCTGCCTGTGCCTCCCCCCACCATGGGGCAGGACAAATCAGAGCTCCCACTCGCACAAACCAGGTGGGAAAGGGTTAAGGGCACCCTGCCCTCCGCTCTGCAAGCCCCGCCCCCCACAGCATTCAGACACCCCCCAGCACCGCCCCCCCCCCAACAGAGCCGGCCCAGCTCTCCAGCTGCAGGCTCCCCCCACCCCGACCCGAATGAATGAATGCAGCCAGCCCAGCCCCCACCGATGCTCCCCCTGGGGGCAGGACCCCGCAGCACCCTGCCCCCGCCCCTGCTCCCCCTGGAGACAGGACTCCCCCAGCCCCGCCGGTGAGGGTGGGTCGCTAACCTGGGGCAGGGCGGGGATCCGGGGCCGGCCTGGACACTCCCCCCGCTGGGGTGGCCTCCACGTGCTGCTGCCGGGTCTCCTCTCTCCGGCGGTACGCCTGGCGCGAGCCCCCATCCTCCTGGCCTTTGGGGGGGCAGCTGGCCAGGCCCGGCACCGTCTGCACCCGGGGGCCGGCCAGGGGGCGCCGCGCGGCCAGGGGGCGGCGGGCGCGCTGCAGGGAGGCGGGTACGATCTCGGGCGGCAGGTGGAGGTACCGGCGCAGGTGGGCGATGCCCTCGTCGGTCAGGTACCAGTAGCAGTGGCGCCAGGCGAAGGTCTCGCGCACCAGGCCCCGGGAGCGGAGCGAGCCCATGGCCCGCAGCACCTGCAGGTTGGTGACGCCGGGCAGCTGCGGGTGGAGGCTCTGCGGCCGCGTGTCCTTCTTGGCCACCATGACGCCCTCGCGGAAGAGCAGCTCGTAGATGGCCCGCAGCCGCTCCAGCGGCATCAGCATCCCCGCCACCATGGCGGGCACGGCCCGGGGACGGGCACCTCTCGCAGGGCGGCCGGAGCAGCCGCGCCTCCCGCCTGGCCTGGCTCACAGGAGCCGCCGGAGCCGCCGCGCTGGCTTTGGAGCGATAGCGACTCCACCCCCGCTCAGGCATGGGGGGGGGCATGCCCGCTCGCTCCCTGGCTGTGACACACACGCGGATATGGGCACGGGGGGGGCGCAGACTCAGCAGCCCCTCCCGGGCACCACACACCCTCCTGACGGGGGAGGGGGGAGGGAGGAAGCCGCCAGATTTGCCGGCTCTGCTCCGGCCAGGAGTTTCATCAGAGTTTCCCTTCCAGTCTCCCACAAGTGGGGCGGGGTGAGGGGAGCGTGAGGCTGCGGGGGGCACCCGGCGCTTTGCTTTGCACTGCACACGACTGACCCGACGGGTCCGGGGGAACGTGGGGGTCCTGCAGGGGCCAGCCAGGGGCACAAGGGCCCGGGGGCTGGACGGGAGAGGCCAGGCTCTGGTCCCTGGGGGCTCCAGCCGGCCGCCCCGCCCGCCCCAGGCACATCCCCGGCATTCCTGGCACCCGGCCCGGAGGCCAGACAAGGAGGGCGTTGGCTGGCGTTAACCATTTCCACGCCAGCTCACGCTTGGTGTGGGACAGAAGCGGCTCTCTGGGGCTGACAAGCCAGGGAACAGCACCCGGGCTGCGGGGTTCACACTGACCCAGCCCCTCAGCCAGTGCTCCCAGCACCCCACTCGCCACACAGCCCCCTGGAGGAGTCACCACTGCACAAAGGGGAAACTAAGGCACTGGGCGGGAACAGGACCTGCCCAGCAGCACACAGCAGGCCAGAACCCAGGAGTCCTGGTGCCCAGCCCCTGCTCTAGCTGCTAGGCCCCACTGCCTGCCTGCAACATTACACAGAGAGAGGCCCGGCTGCCCTGGACCTAATGGGGCAAAGTGCCCCCAGCCAGCCCGGCCCAGCCCCCTGGGGAGACGCCTCTGCAGCCAGCTGGTCACGGGGAGGTTACGTGGCCTGGCCCTAGAGCCAGCTCCCAGGGCCTCCTGCCCCACAAGGCAAAGGCTCTGCACCCCCATCCGTGGGGGGACACGGGAAGAGCCAGTCTCGGCACAGAGCAGCTCGGACCCCCTGTGGTGGAGGCCCCACCGGTGCAATGCGCGTTGGACCCAGCCTGGGGGGTGCGGAGGGAAGGTCAGCGGCCAGGGCCGCCCCCCTCCTGGGCACCACACTGGGGCCAGCCCCTGGGGGAGGGACCAGCCCTGCACCCCCAGGCTCCAGGCCCACCAGCAGGGCAGCAGAGAGACAGGCCAATGCAGAGTCCTGGCCACACGGAGCGGAGGGGTCACCTACCCCCCCAGACCCATAACTCCCCCCCAGACACCTGTACATACCACTCCCTCCATCTAACCCCCCAGTCCCATAACTCCCCCCTCCAAGACACTGGTACACACCGATCCCTCACCTACCCGCCCCAGACCCAGTAACCCAACAGCTGTACATACTGTGACGAACTGGGGATTTTCCCTTGTTATCTTGTATGTGCATTTGACTGTTTTGCATGAATGCTGCGTGTGCCTCAGTTTCCCTGGGTATTGCACCAATGTCTAGGTGGTGGGAATAACCATGTGTGGTTTTTGTGGGGGCTGTTCCAGTTACAGCCCCCCCCCCCCCCGAAACCTGAGATCCAGGAGGGGAATGCGGCCAGGTGACTCTTGGTCCCAGAAGTGAGAGGGGGAGGCAGGGCAGGGGCCAGGCATTGGAAGGAGTCAGTCTCGGCTGGCTTGGGGCGCAGGGGGAGGACCCCGGCTCTGGGCTCCCCTCTCCCTGAGATGGACTTAGCTGAAAGTCCCTGATTTCCCTGCTAACAAGCTCTGTCCTACGCTGTGTTCCTGCCGTCTAATAAGCCTCTGTTTCCCCGGCTGGCTGAGAGTCACGTCTGACTGCAGAGTTGTGGGGCAGGACCCTCTGGCTCCCCCGGGACCCCGCCTAGGCCGACTCGCTGTGGGAAGTGCATGGGGGCAGAGGATGCTGAATGCTCCGAGGTCAGACCAAGGAAGGGGGAAGCCGTGTGAGATTCTTGCCCTGGAGAGGTCGGCTCAGAGCGAGGAGGCTCCCCTAGGGCAGGGTTTCTCAAACTGGGGGTTGTGACCCCCCTGGGGGTCGTCGAGCGCTTCCAAGGGGATCGCGAGCTCCTGCCGCCGCTTAAAAGGTGCTGGATGAATTACTTCCGCATTCGGTAGCTTTTCAGCGGACATGCCGAGCTCTTTCAGGAGCGCTCGGCATGTCCGCCGAAAAGCCGCCGAATGTGGCAGTAATTTCTTCGGCGGCTTTTCGGCGGACATACAAGGGTCTGCCACAGCAGCTGAGGAACAAAAAATATGTCGCGGTTCTCAAAAGTTTGAGAACCACTGCCCTAGGGTGACCAGACAGCAAATGTGAACTATCAGGACAGGGGGTGGAGGGTAATAGGAGCCTATAGAACAGAAACACCCCAAAATTGGAACTGCCCCATACAACTGGGACACCTGGTCACCCTAGGCTCCCCCAGAGTCCTGACTGGCTTCGTAGGGAGCAGTTCCAGAGCATCGCCCCAGGGACTCCGTGGCAACTGGAGGCAGCTGTGGGATAAACTGCACCCTGTGGACAGAGCATCCTGCAGTTAGTGACGGGGGAGCAGTAAAATGAAATGCGAGAGATTGGGTGCTGGAGGCTCAGAGGTGCAGTTCCAGGAGGAGGAGCCGCCTACAACTTAACCCTGAGAGAGGTGAACCCCGAGAAGGGCTCTCGCACTGAAGGGTCCTCCCAGGGCGGTGGGGAGCTGAGAGCACGGGCCTGTAAGGCCGTGACCACTTGCCTGTAACCACCCACTTACGAAGGACACTGCAGGGCCATGCAGAGAGAGGCCGGGCACTGGGCGGATCACTACAGGCTCGAAGAGCACGATCGCTCTGTGCAGCCGGGTCCGGACCCAGCTGGGCCGCGGGAGAGGCTGGGAGCAGCTGGGCATCCCCGAAACCCGTGTCCCCGACCAGCCGGGGGGTCTCCACCAGGCCCCCACCGGTGGATCTGAGAGGGATGGAATTGGAGCCGAGGTCGAAGGACCACGGGAGACGTGACGCAGAGCAGCAGGAGAGACGGAGGCGGCATGAACTGGTGATGGCGGAGCTGAGGCACAGGGACCCGTCCAGGGGCAAGTGGGGATGGACCCCGGGGTGCCGATCCACAGGGAACCTCAACCCTACATTGCTGCCCCAGACGGAGGAGATGGAGGTGCCTGTCTCGTGGCCTTTGAGAAGGCTGGCAAGTGGAGCCAGGCTGGCCCTGCCCGGGCCTGAGGAGATCCTAGACATGTTGGGGGGACTCGGTTCCCCACGACCAGGGATCTCACCAAAGGCTACAGGCAGGTCCCTGTGGGTCCAGAGGCCAGGATGAAACCTGCTGTTGTCCCCTCTGTGGGGCTGTAGAAGTCCCTGGTCCTGCCTTTCGGCCTCAAGGGGGCGCCGCTCACCGGCCAGTGCCCAGGTGGAGTCAGTCACTGAGGGGGATGGAGAATTGGACCCCAACATACAGGGATGATATTTGTGTCGTTAGGCAGACGTGGGAGAACCAGGTGTCCCAGATGAAGGGGGGGGCTGGGTCGCCTCCAGGACACAGGCTGGACTGTGACGCTGGGACGTGCAAGGTGGGGATGGCAGAGGGGTCCTGCCTGGGTGCCAAGGTGGGGCGATCAGCGAGTGACCCGCTCCCCAGACTAAGAAACAGGCCCAGGCCTATATTGGGGTGGGAGCACTACCGGAGGTTTGTGCCCCACTTTAGCTCTGTGTCACTGAGCTAGGCAAGAAGGGGAAGCCAGACAAGCTGATCTGGAGCGGGCAGTGCCAGGGGGCTCTGCCCACTGATGGAGGATCTAGCCAAGGGTCCAGTGCTGGGAAACCCAGAGTTTGACAAGCTCTTTATGGTGCTCCCCGACACCCCCGCCCCAGGGCTGGGCGTGGTGCCGACGCAGGCCAAGGCACAGGGGGAGAAACACCCCGTCATGTACCTAAGCAAGAAGCCGCTGCCCTGGGAGCAGAGCCGTGCGGCCGTAGAGCCGTGCCTGGCCCTGGGGCGGGCTCCTGAAGGGCTACAGCCGGATCTACTTGGGCAGCGCCTCCCCGTGTGCCCGGAGCACTCACCCTGCCGTGGCTGCCCCAGGCGAGAGGGGCCGATGCCGAGCTCCTGAGGTGGAGTCTGTCCTGCCAGGAGTGCGAGAGGGACGTGGTCCATGTAAGGGGAGTGCCAATGTTAGAGCTCAGCGGGGCCTGACCGCCCCCTGGTCACCGTGACACCTGTCAGGCCTGTGCTCCTGGGGAACCAGGGCCCAGCATCCCGCCTGTCTGACCCACAAAGACCTTCCCCCCCACCCTCAGCCTCTGCCTGAACCAAAACCGATCAGAGAGCAGTGAAGGGCCATGGGAGATGCCTAGACCCCTCCGGACAAGGGGGACAGGACTAAGGAAACTCCCCTGGCCTCATTTGTATCAAAGATGGGACAAGGAGGCATCTCCATTAGCATACAAAATGGAGAACAGAGATTCCAAGGCAAGAACCGCAGGGAACTCTGGGAGCAGGGAAGCAGGAAGCCGTGCATGATGGGGATCTCTGCTCCAGATGTTAATGAACCTGCCTGCACACGCCCAGCTCAGCCGTTATCAGACCAATTCTAGTAACAAATCCTTGATTGGGATCCAAAATATTCAAGCTCCCTAATTGCATTGTGAGCTCCCTGGAAGACACCACCGCCCAGAGCGATCAGCTCCTGTTGTCTGGCCTTGAGAGAACCCTTGAGTGCTCAGTTCACCCAGAAACAAATCTAGTGTCTCCCTGGAACCATTGTTGTTGCCCCACAAATCCCCAACCCGCACTCCAGTCAGTGCTCTGATGCCTGGATCCAAACTCTGAATCAGTTCCATTGGGATGTCATCTTCTCCTGACTGACAAAGCTGGGGGCACTGCCTGTCTCCAGCCGTCCGGACCCTCAGCTGCCACCACCACCTGGGACCCCCCCATTGATTCAAGCTTCACAGAAGGTGGCGAGATCCCAGCTCACTCTCTCTCTCTCTCTGATTTCTTTTCTCCCTCAGGCAGGTCTTGTTTTCAATGTGTGACTTTTGTCACCTGTCCTCAGGGACCTGTTCCTTTGTTCAGACTCTCCTGGGTGGTTATCACTATCCTTCAATCAATAACTTTTATGGTTAAGCTGATTACTTCCCTCTCACTCTGAACTTCACTCCTGTGCTTCTGGCTTCCCCGTTTCGGCTGCAGGAACGCACCTCGGACCTTAGCTAAAGCTCCCAGCAGCGCCTCAAATTCCCATGGCATTTGCTCAAGTGGGTCACAACCAGAACAATTCTGATGTGAAAGTGGGGACAGGAATGTGCCAAAGCTGGGACACACAAGGGTGGGAGCCTAGAAGTGTAGCTTGACCGAGTCGAGTGAGTGTGAGTGTGAGTGTCCCCGATTCTGGGGCTGGAGGAGCCCAGCCCGGGGGAGCCCAGGCCCTGGAGGAAGCTCCACTGGGTGGGGACTTGCAGCAGGGAGGAGTAAAGGTCCATATGAGAACACACGTGACACCCGCAGTGCATGGCTAGAATTACAGAACCCCCTCCCCTCCCCCCCCAAAAAGACTTACCCTGATAAATGAGCACACCCCAAAGTAACGGGTAAAACTGCTAACATTGGCTACAGTGACCCCACTCAGTTGGTCTCAAGGGGGGAGAGATGGGGCGAAGTGGGGCTCTTCCCTTGTTATCTCATACGTGAATCTGACTGTTTTGCATGAATGCTGTGTGTGCCTCAGTTTCTCTGGGTATTGCACCAATGTCTAGGTGGTGGGAATAACCGTGTGTGACTTTTGCAGGGGTTTTTCCGGTTTTTCCAACTGCCTCAGGGGTGCTACAGCTGCCCCCCGCCCTTTGTAACCTGAGACCCAGGAGGGCGATGTGACCAGGTGACTCTTAATCCAGAACCGAGACAAAGTCTGGAGGAGGAGCACCGGGCAGGGCAGGGGCCAGTCAGTCTCGGCTGGCTTGGGGCGCAGGGGAAGGATCAGAGCCCCCTCTCTGGGCTCCCCTCTCCCCACGATGGACTTGGCTGAAAGTCCCTGATTTCCCTGCTAACAAGCTCTGTTTTAGACCCTGTTCCTGTTGGCTAATAAGCCTCTGTTTTACTGGCTGGCTGAGAGTCACGTCTGACTGCGGAGTTGTGGGCAGGACCCTCTGGCTTCCCCCAGGACCCCACCTGTGTGGACTCGCTGTGGGAAGTGCATGGGGGGGCAGAGGATGCCGAATGCTCTGAGGTCAGATCCAGGAAGGGGGAAGCCATGTGAGATTCTTGCCCTGGAGACAGTCGCTCACAGAGAGGAGGGTCCCCCAGAGTCCCTGGGAGGAGCAGTTCAGAGCATTGGCCAGGGACTCCGTGACACACACCGATCCCCCACCTACCCAGTAACACCCCCCAACAGCTGTACACAGCGATCCCCCACCTACCCCCACAGACCAATAACTCCCCCCCAACCCCTGTACACATCGCTACCTCCCAGACCCAGTAACTCCCCAGTACACCCAGTCTCTCATTTCCCACAGAAGGCCCAGAGGAGAAAGTCCCGGGTCCCTTTTTATGGCACCTGAACGTGTTACCCAAAGCCGAACACTCCAGCCGAGCAGGAAATCGCATGGAGAAATCCTGCTTCGAGACAGGACCACAAACAGCCCCCCAGCCGCCCTCCGGGGACCCCTCCACCATCATCCCCCTACAGAGGGGGGCGCCACACACGGAACGGAAACTTTCTTACCACCTCCTCTGCCCTTCAAACAGCCCCGCCCTGGCAACGCCGAGTGTCACCCCATGCAAAACCCTCAGTCCTATGGCCACTGCTCCCCACAGCACACCCCGAGATCCCTCACAGCCCCTCTCCAGGGGCATGTACCTGACCCAGGGCACGGAGCGCCCCAACAGCAGTGTGTGGGTGAAACCAGACAGCACCGAAGCTCTGCAACGAACTCGCCCAGGAAATGATCCACAGCACCCCACGCCCAGGCCAGGACGTCACAGCGCGACCCCGCCAGGTCGCACCTCTCAGTCCGCATCCGCAATGGGACCCGCACGCCGGCCGCCAACAAGCCGCAGCTTCACCGCCTACCGCGGAGACGGTGCCTGTCCGGCTCTGTGACCCGCGAGCCCCCGCTTGTCCCATGGGCCGCAGCACCAGGAACGTGGTCCCTGCCCGGGCTGCCAGGTCCTTCTCCAGCTCGGCAGACAGAGCCCAGAGGAAGAAGCAGGGCCCTGGCTGCCCACACAGAGCCCATGAGAGGCACTGCAGCCCTGTGCAGGTGCAGCACCCGCTGGGGCATGGGGCAGCCATGGGACGGAGCCCAGCGCTCTGCCCGCCCCCCCCCCCCGCCCCCGGGCACACAGCCACATGCGCCGCAGGCCCCAGGCTCCGAGCCCTGCCAGGGACATTTATCGTCCCCAGAGCCCATAGGCCGAGGTCCTGGGAATGGCTTTGACAGCCCCCCCAGCACCGGCCCAGGGCCAAGCCCCATGAAGCCGGACAGAGCCAGGCTGCAGGGAGCTGGGCCAGGGGGCTGGGCAAAGCAGCTGCCGTGTGGGGTCTCTGCTCAGGTCAGGATAACAGGGATGGTCCTGTGCTCTAAGGAGGCCGGATGGGCAGGCGGCCAGCCCCACAGCACTTAGCCCCACGGCACAACCCCCCC
>ML677501.1:1533794-1557231 GCA_007922305.1 Dermatemys mawii | reverse complement strand
GTGACTAACGAGGGCCGGGCCGGAGTCAGGGTGACAGGGGCTGGGGGCAACTAACGAGGGCTGGAGTCAGGATGAAAGGGTCAGGCCAGGCCAGGATGGGGGTGACGAGAACTGGGCTGGGTGTGACTGACAAGGACTGGGCCAGAGTCTGGGTGACGGGCTGGGCTGGGCTGGGCTGGGGGGTGACGGGGGTTGCCCTGCGAGTAGGGGGCTGGGTCCAGCGGTGTCTGTGATCTGGGTAATGTGCACCCAGCCTCATGCCACGGGGCCCTGCTCCGGGCCGGATTCTGGCAGCGCGGCGCTCGGTGTAAGACTCCCCTTGCTGTGCGCCCAGGTGAGGCAGGCCCACAGTGGCGCTAGGGCCAGTCCATAATGGGGGGACCCGGCCCCTCATGGCCTGTGCTGGCGGCACCGGGACACACTGAGCCCTGGCCCAGACACTGGCCGGGTGCAGGACGGGGCCCCCGCGCACCTACCTGCCAGCGCCTGGGCCCCGGGGCAGGCGGGCTGCCGGTCCCGCAGGGAGCACGCCAGGAAGAGGAGCCAGAGGCAGACGGAGCCCAGCCCCAGCGCCGCAACCCAGGCCACGCGCAGCCACACGGGGTCCCGCAGCCCCCACGGGCCCGGGGGGGACATGCTAAGACAGTCCCTGGCCGGCTGCGTGGCGCTGTGTGTGCAGAGCCCGGCCCCGTTAACCCCGCCATCCCCGCCCGCTGCAGAGGGCCAGATGTGCTCCAGATGTGCTCCAGCCCCTCCCCGTGACTCACTGTGGTGCGAGGCACAGCTCCAAGCCCCCCCTCCCCACTCCGGCCGGGTAACCCTCAGCAGGGAGAGGCCCAGCCGGGGTGCCGGGGGGGATGCAGGCCAGCAGGGTATGTGGTTACAGACAGCTGTCAGCACAGCCCCCGCTTCCCTGGGCCTCACACCCCTCCCCCAGCCCAGCTTCTTTCCTTCGCCCCCACGGCTCCAGCCCTCCAGTGCTCCCCGCTCACCTTTCCCAGCCTGTCAGGGGCTCCATGTGCCCCCAGGAGACCCCTGCCCCCTGCCTCGTTATCCCCCCGGCAGGGGCACTGTGGGGAGTGGGGCAGAAGGGCTGGCTGGGGGCAGGTCCCAACTACTCCAGCCTCTCCCAGTGGGGGCTCTGTAGGAAGTGGGGTGGGGCACTGGCTGTGGGGAGGGGGCAGCTCCCGCTACTCCAGCCCCACCTCTCCCAGCTGGGGGCGCTGTAGGGGGGCACGACGGCTGGCTGTGGGGGGAGCTCCCAGCTGTTCCTGCTCGTCCCAAGAGCATCCCTGTCCCGGGGACCCTGCTCCGTTCCTTATTGAATGCCTGTCCCCGCTGAGCGTCACCCATGGGCCCCTCGAGCCATAGTTCCCTCATGGCCAGACCCCACAGCCACCGGGGCTGCTGTCCCTGCCCACCTGCTCTCTGGCTGGGGGAAATGGGTGCCACTGTGGCCAGGCCCTGTCCCGCTGCTGCCTGTCCCAGAGGGCTCCGGAGGGCCCGGCGCACCCAGCAGCAGCGGGCAGCCCCTGGGAGTGCGAGCTGACTGTGACAGGGTAGAGGGCCCCTGAGATCCAGCCCCCGGGCCCCACAGCTCCCTACATGGGTGAGCCCCAGCCAGTGTGAATAGAGGCGGCGCCAGCCCCCGCCCGGGCCAGCAGCATTCCTCATCAGTACCCCGGGCATGTCAATGCCACAAGGGCTAGAATGGCACAGCCGCAGCACCCTAGTGTAGACAGGCTCTGCCGCGAGTGACTCCCCCTCGCTATGTCCACGGAGGGTGAACATTGCTCACAGCCCAGAGCCATGTTTGCTTGTTGCCTTGACGACTGGCTGTTCTGTTCATTCCCCCTGGGGCCCGAGCACTGTCACAGGCGGGACACTGGGCTCGAAGGACCCGGTCTGGCCGCTCCGGTGTGCTTAGCAGGCAGCTGAGTCAGCCTGTGTCCCGGTGTAGCCCAGCAATAGACTCCAGGGCCCTGCAGCTGGAGACCTGCCCCCTGCTCAGGCCTAGGGCAGAGCCTTAGCCAGCCAGTCTGGATTTGGCAATGGCCAGGGATGGAGAATCCGCCCGGCCCTTGGGAGTTGGCCCAAGAGCTCACTACTCCCCGGTGAGAACGTACGCCGCATTTCCAGTCGGGCTGTGTCTCACGTCAGCTTCCAGCCCCGGTCCGGGTCAGCCCTTTCTCTGCCAGGCTGCAGGGCCTGCTCCCCAGAGAGATGGGCCCCTGTTCTGTAGCTAGGGGGTTAACACCACAGACAGACCCAGCTCCCGCCCCCACCCAGAACCTGGGACCCAACCATCCCCCTGGGTACCCCATTCGCAAGTGCCAAGTCTGTGGGGCGCCGAGCATCGGGCTGAGAAACCACCACGGCCACAATACAAACTCAGCCCCACGGCATGTTGGCCACTGTCCGCTGCCTCCGTGGGAAAGACCAAGGAAGGAATGTCCCTGTAAGACACCACTCCCCTCTCCCTGACCCCTGCCACAGCCCGCGGGGCTTGGAGCTCACAGGTGAGTTCACAGGGTCCGCCTCCCATGGGGCAGGGCCAGGGAACACCGGGCAACACCGCTGCAGCTGGCTCACAGCTCCGGTGTCTCCCTGCCACTCTCCCACCATCCCAGCCTCAGAACTCGGTTTCGCCCTCAGAAACCCCCAGCCCAACCCTCGCAAAGGCATCTAACCAGCACCTCCCCCTGATGACACACAGCCTGGCTGGCTGCTCCGCTCAGTGAGTGAGCCAGGGCAGGGGACTGCCACGCTGCTGCCCATCGCTGGACAATCAGGCAGCAGCGTGGCGCTCCCCTGAGCAATAGCTCATTGCCCCGCACTCAGCACTGCAGCGGTTTGCAGCCCCAAACCAGCCAAACGTGACCAGTCTGGGGAGGCAGCCCCCTCCACTGCACCCCCAGCAGAGTAGGGGTGTCTGTGCAAAGACTGTCTGCGCCTAAAGTCCTCTCCCAGCTGGTCACTGGGGCCGGGGAGAGCTCAGTCACACCCCGCTGACACAGGCACTTGGAGACTGGGATCAAGTCACCCCTTAACCTCTTGGGTCAGCTAATAGGGAACTCCTGGAGTCTCTCACTCTACGGCAGGTTTCTAACCCTTTAATCACCCTCCTGCCTCTTCTCTGGGTCCGCCCCCCACTTTATCAACATCCTACCTGCACTGTTGGGTCCCAGCAGCACTCGCCCCATACAGCGGTACAATAACGTCCCTGCTGCTCCCTTACGTCTCCCTGGGTCTCATTCGCTCTTTGGGCTACAGCATTGCCCACAGAACTCCCACTCAGCTGATTGTCCACCACACCCCCCAACTCCCAGGCTAGAGTCCCCCAGCCTTCAATCCAGCCGGCATGCCTTGGGCCTGGCTGAATGACAATATATTTGGCCATAGTGAAATGTGTATTGTTTGCTTGTGCTCAGTTCACAAGTGATCCCAGTGACCTGGCATCTTTATTATTTATCAGTCCCCCAGTGTTTATGTCAGCTGCAAACTTTAGCAGTGACGATTTGATGCTTCATTCTAGGTCATCGATCAAAATGTTCAAGAGCGTAAGGCCAAGAATCAAGTCCAGCTGGACCCCACTAGAAACATCCCTGCCTGATGGCGATTCCGTTTGCGGTTACATTCGGAGACCTGTCAGTTAGCCAGTTTTTAATCCATTTACTGTGTGCCAGGGTAATTTTATATCATTCTAGGTTTTAATCAACATGCCGTGAGGTACCAAGTCAAACCCTTATAGAAGTCTGTTAAATCAGCACTATTATCTGTATCAACCAAACCTGTGATCTTGTCAAAAAAATATCTAGGTAGTTTGACAGGATCTATTTTCCAGAAACCCAGAGTGATTGGCATTACTTACTTTACCCTCCTTTCATTCTTAATTAATCAAGTTCCATATCAGCTGCTCGGTTATCTTGCCCAGGATCAGTATCTGGCTGACAGGCCTGTAATTACCTGGGTCATCTGGTTTAGCCTTTTTAAATATTTTCACAATATTTGTCTTCCAGTTTTCTGGAACTTCTCCAGTGTTCCCTATTAACGGTCCAGCAAGCTCTTGAGCCAGCTCTTTTAAAACTCTTGGATGCAAGTTATTTGGACCTTCTGATTTAATAATTTGTAACTTTAGTAGCTGTAGTTTAACATCCTCCTGAGATACTAGTGGGATGGAAAGAGGGTTATAGGACATGATGATATCAGCTGTTTTTTTTCCCAAATATAGAACAGAAATATTTATTGAGCACTTCTGCCTTTTCTGCATTATTATTGACAATTCTACCATTCCATCTAGTACTAGACCAACCCTGTTGTTAGGATTTTTTGTTTGTTTGTTTCTAATACTCTTAAAAATCTCCATGTTATTGTCCTTAACTCTGCTAGCCATACATGTCTCCTTGTGTCCCTTTGCTTCCCTTATCCATTTTCTACAATTTCTACCTTCTGATTTATATTCATTACTATCAACTTTCCCTTTCTGCCATTTGTTATATACTGTTATTTTTGTTATAGCTGCCTTCACTTCTCCTCTAAATAAGGTCACTTTTTTAACCAACGTGGCCTTCTTCCTCAATCGTGGGATTGTGGCTTTTTGGAAATCTAGTACGCTGTTCTTAAACACTTCCCAATTATCATTCACATTTTTCTGATTAAATTCTTCCTCACAGCTAATTTGGCATATAATTGTTTTCAGCTTTGAGAAATTGGCCTTTTTAAATCACCAAGTATATATTTTATGGCCTGGACTTTATTCCATTTGCACATTATAAATACGATCAAGTCATGATCCATTGTATCTAAATTACCATTCGTTGCTGGTTCTGTCATCAGTGCCATTGAGACAAAGTCGAACACAGAATTCTCCTGTCTTGGTTGCAACATCTTCTGAGTTAGGAAATTATCGTCGGCAGTGTTTAGAAATCCTGAGGATGTTTTAGTACATCCGGGGCAGCATCAGACCGTCAGCATGTGTCACTTGGACTGACGTGTTTGTCCCCTCAAATCCCCCGTGAGCCTGCAGCTTTTCTTCCTACACAGCGCAGAGGGCGCGGAAAGGAGCTGGGCTGCCAGTTCCCCAGTGGGACTGGGAGGTTTGTAGCAGCCGCTAACATCCCACCATATTCAAGACCATTTTCTTTTTGAGTTCTCAGTCGCTCCGAACAGGTAATGCCACTGCTGACATGGAGAGAGAGCCGTGTCTGCCCTACCCCCACCCCTTCCCCTCTGGCCCGCTCAAGCCTCCGATTGAGTCCTGGGAATCCTCCCACCTGGTTTCAGAAACACCAGCTCCATGGATTTGATGCTGACCCAGGAGCCATCCCAAGTCCCCCGTGTTTGCGCCCCTGGCCCTGGGGGTAGGGATGGGCCCTTCACACATTTCTTCACGGCCTGGCCTGTGGGTCCTTCATCATTTTCATGCTACGTGTTCAGATCTGCCCTCTCCGTACTCCCCCCCGCCCTTTGTTATGGGCAACCAGCAACCCATACACCCCTCCCCCCCAGAAAAGGGATCCAGCCAGCAGGGCCCTGCCAGAAGCCGCAGGGAGGTGCTGATGGGGGATGAGAGACACCCACCCTGCTCCTCCCAAGGGACACTGCCGGCCAACGTAGCCAGTTTCCTGTGCCGCAGCTGGGAGGGGGGGGATTTGCCCTGGGAGTTTCCCTGGGACTGTGGCACTAGGGATGGGAGGGAAGAGCCCTGAGGCTGTAACCCGAGCCCAGGAGTGGGGTTGGGGCCAGGTGACACCTTCTACCCGGGACACTGGACAAAGGCTGGGGGGTGGCTGGGGGGAGGTGGAGGGAGATGTTGCAGGGTTTGGAGTGAGGAGTTGACTGAGGAAGAGGAGGGAGCTCCCAGGTCTGGGGTTTAATCTCCCTGCCCCCCATAATGACCTGACTGAGGGGTCCTGTTTGTACTGACAAGCTCTGGTTTACACCCTGTTCCTGTCATCCCTAATAAGCCTTCTGTGTTCCTGGCTGAGAGTCCCGGTGAACCGCAGGAAGTGGGGGTGCAGGGCCCTGATTTCCCCTCACCCTGTGACACCTGCCCTGGGAGCCACTTACAGAGGCCATAGGGCCAGGTCCTGGCCCCCCGCAGCACAGCCACCCCCAGTGCATCAGTCTCCCAGACAGAGCCATTAATTCATGGCCTCCTGGCTCCGCCTGCCGCCCAAGCCACCCGGCTCTGCAACCAAGTGCTGTGGGGCTGCCCCTGCCCAGACAGCTCAGCTCCCCCTGCCCCCTGGGGCCTGCCCGCCCCAGAGCTCCCTCCACCCCCTGGGGCCTGTGTATCCTGGACACCCAGCCCCACCCCCTGAGCCCATGACCTGCCCCAGAGCCCAACCCCTAGGGCCTGCTTGTCCCAGACTCCCTAACTGGGCAAATTAGTGGAAACAATAGTAAAGAATAAAATTGTCAGGCACATAGAAGAACATAAATTGTTGGGCAAAAGTCAACATGGTTTCTGTAAAGGGAAATCTTGTCTTATAATCTATTCGAGTTCTTGGAAGGGGACAACAACCACGTACCCAAGGGGGATCCAGTGGACGTAGTGTACTTAGATTTCCAGAAAGCCTTTGACAAGGTCCCGCACCAAAGGCTCTTACGTAAATTAAGTTGCCATGGGATAAGAGGGAAGATCCTTTCATGGACTGAGAACTGGTTCAAAGACAGGGAACAAAGAGTAGGAATAAATGGTAAATTTTCAGAATGGAGAGGGGTAACTAGTGGTGTTCCCCAAGGGTCAGTCTTAGGACCAATCCTATTCAACTTATTCATCAATGATTTGGAGGAAGGGGTAAACAGTGAGGTGGCAAAGTTTGCAGATGATACTAAACTGCTCAAAATAGTTAAGACCCAAGCAGACTGTGCAGAACTTCAGAAAGATCTCACAAAACTAAGTGATTGGGCAACAAAATGGCAAATGAAATTGAATGTGGATAAATGTAAAGTAATGCACATTGGAAAAAATAACCCCAACTCTACATACAATATGATGGGGGCTAATTTAGATTCAATTAATCAGGAAAGACTAACTAAAGTATTAGAGCATAAGCTTTCGTGGGCTAATACCCACTGCATCCGACGAAGTGGGTATTAGCCCACAAAAGCTTATGCTCTAATACTTTAGTTAGTCTTTAAGGTGCCACAGGACTCTTTGTCACTTCTGCAATTCCAGACTGACACAGCTACCCCTCTGATTCTAATCAGGAAAAAGATCTTGGAGTCATCGTGGATCGTTCTCTGAAGGTGTCCGTGCAGTGGCAGTCAAGAAAGCAAACAGGATGTTAGGAATCATTAAAAAAGGGATAGAGAATAAGACGGAGAATATCTTATTGCCCCTATACAAATCCATGGTGCACCCACATCTTGAATACTGTGTACAGATGTGGTCTCCTCATCTCAGAAAGGATATACTGGCATTAGAAAAGGTTCAGAGAAGGGCAACTAAAATGATTAAGGGTTTGAAATGACTAGGCAGCAGGTTTAAAACAGACAAAAGGAAGTATTTTTTCACAGAACGCACAGTCAACTTGTGGAACTCCTTGCCAGAGGATGTTTTGAAGGCCAAGACTATAACAGGGTTAAAAAAAGGAACTAGATACGTTCCTGGAGTATCGGTCCATTAATACCCCCCAGGCACTGCTTGTGCCAACCCTGTCCTCGTCGGTCTCATCACCTTGGCTGCACCCCGCTGCCCCCATCCCCTCCCTGCTCTGCCCATTTATCTGCTTCCCTCCTAAGCAACCCCCATGGCACTAACATACCCCATGGCACCATCCCATTGCCCACGTGGCTGGCATGGGCTGCCCCTTCCCCCACCCTGGTGCTGCCGGGCCATGGGACACCCTCTTGGGTTCTGGGATGGGACGGCTGCAGGAGGGGCTGGGAACACAGGTGTGCTGGGCCTAGGCAGCTAAAGGCCCTTTTCCCCACAAGCTGGGACGGGGTTACTGCAGGTCAGTTGGGGACACCTGAGTCCAATTAAGGGCTGCTGGAAATTTCAGGGAGGGGGCCAGACAACAAACTCCTGCGCGGCTGATGGAGCAGGGAGATAGACCGCACCCCTCCCATCGGGGAGACCCCCCAAACCCAGTGCCTGGTGAGGGGAAGGACTGAGCCCCCGGGCCAGTGACAGCCAACACCTGCCCCACGAGTGGGCCAGGGAAGGTCTCTCCTTTGGTTTCGGTGCGCTGTAGACTTATCCCCAGGCGCTCCTCAGGCCTGCCCCAGCCTGGGCTTACTGGGAGGGCCCTGAGAAAAAACCCCCAGAGGGAAGAGGGACTCGCTCCACAGTGGGGCTGGTTTTCCCCAGGCCCTGTCCCTGCCCGAGGAGGGAGCGCTAGGGCCGGTGAGGCAGAAGGGGCCTTACCACAGCTCCTTGTGCCCCATTGTCCTGTGCCCAGGGCTGGGCGCTCGTGGGGTACAGCCTGGCTCTGCTGTCCTGGGGCTGTCCACACCTTTCGCAGGGCGGGCACCAGTGCCGGGGGAGTTGCCCCAGCTCCCCCTTTGAGAGGCCCTCGAGCCGCGTGGTGTGACAGACATGCGGGGTCACCGCACCACTCAGCTGGGGGCTTGCCAGACCCAGGGGGTGCCGCGACCCCCCCAGGAAATGTGAATTCACCAACACGCCTGGAGCACCCAGGGGTGGGCGAGCCTTGGTAACAGGCAGTAACAGGCAGTCCGAAGGGAGAGGCCCGCCGTGGGGCTGGGCTGAACAGGACCCACAGAGCCTGTGACAGGCATGGGGCTCTGCCCCTCGGACCCGGGCTCAGAGCAGGGGCCCCGCAGGCGCGCATGGAGGCGAACGCTAAGGGGCTGGGCTGGCCGGACACGCCCGGGTTCTTGACCACGCGGCTCCCGGGCTGCGGCGTGCGCGGAGTTAACGCGGCACTGGCCCGCGCCAGGCCGCAGGGGAAGGAACGTTTCCAAAACGATTCCTCTCATGTGTGACAGGAACAGCAGCTCCCGCGCCAGACCAGGGCCCTGGCGTGGCCACGGCTCCCACCGACCGGCAGAGGAAGAGAGCGGGGGCGGGGGGAAGGTCTTTGGCTCCAGGGATCTTCAGACTCGAATGACCTTTTCAGCCCGTTACTCGAGGGCATTTGGCGCCTAAATGCGGATCTGAGGGACCCAGCGTGTGAGGAACGGGAACTGGGCAGAGCTCTGCCGGTGCCCCTCACTCTCGACCTGCAGCCCTCTGCCAGCCCAGCCCTGGGATCCCCCAACCCTGCCGAAGCCCCTCACTCCCGACCCGCAGCCCCGCCCAGGGCCTGCCCGTGCACCCACTGGTCTGTGGCTGGGGATGTGGGAAGTGCTGAACACAGACCAGCTCCGACACTTTCACCCCTGATCCGAATTCAGAGCTGAGACCGAGTTCCCCCATCGGCTTCCCAGCCTCCATCTTCTCCCCCCCGCCATGCCCCAGCAACCCCCTCCCAGGCCCCATGGCACTGACCTCCCTACTGCACCCCCCCTTCCCACAGGCAAGCAGCTCCTCCCCCCATGGCATTGCCCCACACAGAATAGCCCCACACATGTAGGGAGGGGGCCACGCCCTGTTTGTCTCAGCTGGAACATTCCTTCCCCCCCATGAGCCCAGGGAGCAGCCACACAAAGGGGCGGAAACGCAGCCTTCATGGGAGCTGCCAGCGCTGGCTCCCGCCCAGACCCACAGGCCGGGCAAGGGGCCAGCCTGGGCCTGGCACTGAGGCGGGGCCCGGCTGCAGTGGGGATGCTGCCCCCCCTAGTGCCAGGAACCGGGAAGGGCAAAGCCCTGTCCAGCCAGGGCCCCAGAGGGGAGGTTCCAAGCTGGTCTGGGCTCCATGCACCAAGGGACCCATTGGGCAAAGAACCAAACCCCTCAGCCGGCCCCGGCAGGCAGCAGCTCCCAGGGCCGAGCCGGGGGGTACGGGAGGGGAACCCCGCCACAGATCAGGGCCAGACACGTACTGAGCAAGAAGCACATCCGCCCAGCAATGGCCCAGCGGGCGGCCAGCCCAGCCCCAGCACCGATGTCCCCAAGTTCCCAGAAGCTCAGCGGATCCCGCCTTGATGGGCCAGGGAACGGTGCCCAGCTCGCTCCTGTTTGAACAAAAGCAGATGGCGTAGAAATGCCCCAGCCGAGCGGGAGCTTGAGGCGAATCCACCAGGAGCCCTGGCAATGGGGCCAACAGTTAAATCCACTCACCGGAAAACCTGACCCCTCAGTTCCAGTCTGTCTGTCCAGCTGCAGCGTCCAGCCCTGGGAAGAGCCGCTCTCCCCCCAACCCGCTCCCCCGGACCGGGGGAAGGGCCCCCCCCCCGGGAAGAACCGTTCCCCCCACCAGAAGAGCCGGTCCCCTGCAGGTCCTTACAGCCTCTGGGCCAGTCACCCACAACCGCCCCGTCGTTCAGCGAACCAGCTGGTGCTCCCGGGGTGTCTCCCTATGGGGCAGGTTTTCTGACCCTTTCATCCTTCCTGGGGCTCGGCTCTGACGTCTCCCCCCATTGATCAACCTCCTTCTGGCATTACAGAGCCGCTGGCCCCGGAGCCCCACCATGGTCCCACCTGGCCACGTACTGAGTTACAGCAACAGCCCTGCTCCCCCTCCACATTCTCCTGTTTTGTGTGTCCCAGGGTCGGTCCCTTTTGGCCACAGCAGCGTGTGGGCAGCCACCCAGTGTCCAGGTCGTTCTCCATCGGTTCGTGCCAGGGCAGTGCCCGTCTGGACAGCGCGGCCGGCCGGCTGCGTTACTGGACATGGGACTTGAGCTGTGGCTGGGCTGAAACGTGCTCGTCACCTGGATTGTTCAGCCCAGGGACCCGGGTCCTTATTAGTGACCCTCCCTCGCGTTGTGTCCCCTTTGCAAACTCTGTCAGTGTGACTCTATCATTGCTAACGACGCGGGGCCTCACCGTGCTGGGGCCCACACACGTTCCACCCTCCCGCCGGCGCCCTGGGTTTGGGCTGCTTCGATCGAGTCTCACCACATTCCTCAGCCCTTTCCCCTTCGGGTCTTTACTTACAGGGCTCTCGTCGCTCCCACGTACCCCAACGATCGCCCCGCAGACCCTTCCCAGGGAGTAAGGAGACAGAACCAGCCTCCCGTCTCCTCCCAGGCCAGCCCCACGAGGTTTTATAGCCCTTAGCCCAGCTCTTCCCACTCGGCCCAGCTTGTTACTCTGAGCCACCCCGACGTAGCGCTCATAGCGGGGGCCCTGCTGCGGGCCTGGACCTCTCCACCTGCCCCTTCAGCATTTTAGCAGGGCCCAAAGGGCTGTACCCGGCCCTGCCACACCCCCAGAGAGGCACTAATCCAAGGCCCAGGTGATGCAGCAGGAAGCAGGGCGGATTTGACCTGGGAGGTTCACTGGAGATGGGAGGCTTCTCTCAAGGGAAGATACCTGAGGCTGTAACCTGAGGCCAGGAGGAGGAGGGGAGCTGAGACCTTGGGCCCGGGAAGCTGGACAAAGGAAGGGGGAGACGGCTCCAGGGGTTTGGAGGGGGTAGCTGGCTGGAGAAAAGGAAAGAGCCCTAAGCTTGAGGGTTAACCTCCCTGCCCCGCGACAGGGCCTGACTAAGGGGTCCTGTTTGTACCTACGAGCTCTGGTTTGGACTGGGTTCTTGTCTTCCCTAATAAACCTTCTGCTCTACTGGCTGTGAATCCAAGGAAGTGAGGATGCGGGGGTGCCCTGACTCCCCCATACTCCGTGACAGCCTGGTGCTGGGAAACCCAGATTTTACCAAACCCTTCCTGGTGTTCACTGACCCCTCACAGGTCAGGGGGCGGTGCTGATGCAAACAGATAGTAAGGGGGGAGAGACACCCCACTGTGTACCCCAGCCTGGAGCAGCACTACAGGGCCATCGAGAAGGGATGCCTGGCCATGGGGAAGGCCCTTAAATAACTGCAGCCGGATCTGTTTGGGCGGCGCTTTGCCGTGTGCTCCGTTCGCCCCAACCTGGCCGCACCAGAAAAAAAGGGGCAAACGTCAAACTGTGGAGATGGAGCCTGCTCCTCCCGGGTTATGGCATGGATGGGGTCCACAGGAGGGGGAGTGCGAATGTTAGAGCCGATGCTTTGTCACGGGTCAGGGGCCCTGAACTTCCTCAGCTCACTGGCCAAGTGACCCCGCTCCGTTCAGCCTCAAAGCAGGAGAGCTGAGACCACATAGGGGGAGTTCTTGTTTTCTCCCAGTGATTTGCATGCAGAGGGAGTGTGACTCAGTTTCCCTGGGCATTATGGGTTTAACGAGGTGACAGGAGAGGGAGGTTGTTGGTACAGGGGACCGGCAAGGCAGGGAACATGGGACCCCAGCCAATGGCCTGGAGAATGGAGACCCCAGTGACTGGGGACCTGGAGGCCCAGCTCAGGAGTTGCAGCTGGTTCTCATCATAGGGAGGACAATGGGCTGGGAAGAGAGGACCCCGGTGACCGGACCAGCCAGTTCCAGCCAGAGGAGGCCCATGCGACCCTGTTTCCCTGGAGAGAAGACAATGGACAGAGGTGGGGTGGGGGAGCAGGGGGGCTCTGGGCTGGAGCGGGGCAGGCAGAGCCCCCCTTGATGCAGGGGAGACTGGGATGTGCTGGACTGAGAGAGGCCAGGCCCGAGGCCCGGGGAGTTTCCTGTGCTGGGTTCACATGCTCAATAACCCTCGTGTTTGATGCTGGCTGAGAGTCGCTCCGGGGTGCGGGAGGGGAGCATTATTCCCTCTGGAAGTGGGGTCCGGGGGGCCCAGACCAAGGGGGCTCCCTGAGGGGCCCACAGCAGAGGCAGACGTGCTAAGGCTCCAAGAGGTGCGGCTCCAGGAGGTGGAGGGGCTGGACAGCCGAGAGTGGACCCCTAAGGGGTCTCCCTGAAGGGGGTTCCCCCCACGGACCAAGTGGGCCTGACCTGTGAGTCCGTGACAGCCCCACTGATGATGTTTCCCCCTTTTCAGTTACATGGAACCATAGAAACATGGGGCTGGAAGGGACCCTGAGAGAAGGTCTAGGGCGGCCCCTGCTCTGTGACAGGGCCACGTAACCCTAGGGCTGGGCTGGGCTGGGCTGGGCAAACTTTTCAGCCCCAGGGTCACATCAGGGTTGCAAAATTGCATAGAGGACCGAGTGGGGAACGCTGTGCCTCCCGAAACAGCCTGGCCCCGCCCCCATCTGACCCCACCCACTTCCTGCCCCCCTCAGAACCACCGATCCATCCAACACCCACAGCTCCTTGTCCCGATGGCCCCCTCCAGATACCCCCCCCGACTCTAACCACCCACCCAGGACCCCACGCCACCCCACCACTCCCTGTCCCCTAACTGCTCCGACCCCATCCACCCCCCTGACCCCTGCCAGAGCCCCCAGACTCCCACACCCCATCCAACAGCCCCCTGCTCCCTGACCACCCCCTCCAGAGACCCTCCACCCCTAACCACCACCACAGGACCCCACCCGCTATTCAACCCCCCTGTTTCCTGACCACCCCCTCCAGGAAACCCCCCCACGCCTAACCACCACCACAGGACTCCACCTGACATCCAACCCACCATTTCCCATCCCCTGACTGCCCCCCGAACCTCTGCCCCATCCAACTGCCCCCTGCTCCCTGGGATCCCCTGCCCCTTATCCAACCCCCTGGCCCCACCCCCCCTTACCACACTGCTCAGAGCCCCAGGACTGGCAGCTATGCTGCCTGGCAGGAGCGGTGGCCAGAGCACTAGTGGTGCGGGGCACTGAGGCTGTGGGCGAGGGGGGACAGCAGGGGAGAGGGAGTCTCCCCAACCAGGAGCTCAAGGGCTGGGCAGGACGGTCCCGTGCACTGGATGCGGCCCACGGGCCGTCGTTTACCCACCTCTGCCCTAGAGCATCCCAGGCAGGAGTTTGTCCAACTGTTCTTAAAACCCACCACCGAGGGGACCCCCACAACCTCGTTGGGGCCTAACCCCCAAGAGCAGGAATCTCTGCCCTCATGCTCCCTGGCTGCAGGTCCAGCCCCTGCTTCTAGTCCTGCTCTGGGTGGCCCCGGAGAACAGCTGCTCCCCAGTCTCCGTAGAACAGCCCCCAGCCGCTCGGAGGCCTCTCCTTGGCCCTGCACCCCGGCTGCTTTTCTCCAGACGAAACGTGCCCACCGGCTGGGTCGCTGACCCTTTGCTTGGTTTGGTGGCTCTCTGGTTCATCCCCATCGCTTCTCTGGTACAGAGCCCGGAATGGACAGGGGGCCTCCCCAGTGCCGACTAGGACGGGGCAATGACCTTTATCAAACAACCTGGCCCACTCGTCAGGGAAACCGAGTCCAGCAAGCAGAGGAGCCAACTTCTGCACCCCCCACCCCAGCCCCAAAGTCCCTGCCCCCACTCCACCCCTCCCTGCCTCCATTCCAACCCCGCCCCCCCAAAGTCCCTGCCCCTACTCCGCTCCTCTTGGACCCCTTCCCCAAATCCCCACCCCGGCCCCATCTCCTCCCTTGAATGCGCCGCGTTCCCCCTCCTCCCCCATCCCTGCGCGACCCCTGGAGCTGGGGGAAAACCGGGCACACGGCAGTCAGGGGAGGAGGCGGAGGTGAGCTGGGTGGGGAGCTGCCGGTGGGGGCTCCAGCCCCAGAGCACCCACGGAGTCGGCGCCTATGGGCGCAGGAGCCGTTCCCAATAACCCCCATGACTGACAGTAATGACATGACCCTCTTGACTCTTCACTAAGTCCCACCGCCCGGGGCCCAGCTGAGCCAGCCCAACTTTCGCTTTCCCACAGGCTGCTGGGACGGGCGCCAGGAGCCTCCCCCAACCCCGCACCACGGGGCCAGTGAGTAGCAGCACTCCCGTCTCTTCACCGCTCCCCCGGCCCCATATTTCCACCTGCTGCATCCTGCCCAGAGGTGCCCCCGGCACCCCCCTGCCAGGCTCCCTGCAAGTGCCCCCAACACCCAGCTCCATGGCTCAGCTGCGTGGAGGAGCTGGGGTGAGGGCTGCCCTGCCCCCCCAGACACATCCCAAGGCCAGCCCCCCCAAAGCCATGGGCCTGGTTCCTTAGGGTGACTGAAGGAATCGTGGGAGCAGCCCATGGCAGCAGTTCCCCTTGTCACCAGCAGAGGGGGCTCTGACAGACCCCAGCCCCAAATCTCATCCCTGGCCCCTGCCCCCAGCCGCTCCCACCCGCTGAGCAAGTGGGGCCCCTGGACTTACCAACTCCAAGGGAGTTGTCCCCCCCCGCCCCGCCCCCCTCCTCCTGCAGCTAACGACTCTCACTTCAAAAGGTGCCAGACTCCAGGCCGGCAGCTGGTGCTACCATGGGGCACATCAAAGAGCCGGAGGTAGAATTCCTCCCTCCGACCCCGGGGGCACAGAGCCCCTCGGCTTCCAGACCCCCAGAGTCAGTGGCAGAGCCATGGGGAGAACCCACGAGTCCTGGCTCTCAGCCTTCCCTGCTCTAACCCACCAGAGCCTCCCCGAGCCAAGCACAGAGCCCATGAGTTCCATGTGGACTCGCATGTGCTGGGTCACATATATACATCATATCAATAACACACATGACCGCCCCAGCTCTCCCTTAGCATGCCGTAAGCCCAAATACTGGCCCAGCCCTACAGCGGGACCTGGCCCGTCACCCCGTTCACTGGTGCTACGGGACCCCAACTCCTCATTGGCTTAAGTAGCTAAATATCAGGCCAGAGACTTGTTGACGGGGAGTGCCCCACCCCCCTGCAGCGCTCGGGGGGTCTTCATGCCCCTCGGGGCCTGCCCCGTGCGTGCTCAGACCAAGGACAAAGGGGGATGGCGTCATGGGAGCCGCTTACCTACCTGATGCGCACGGGGCCTTCCATGGCAAACATGTAGGAGCCGGGAGGTGCCTTTAGGGTGGCAATTGGGGGGGCGTCTCCTCCTGCACCAGGTGAACGGGACATTGCTACCCGGGACGGCTCCCCAGAGCCTTTTCCCTGGGCTGCAGGAATAAACCCTGGCCCATGGGGAGACTCTCCTGACGAACCCAGGTGGGCAGCGCCGGACTCTAGTGTATCAACCCCTGCCCCGCGCCCAGGCACACAGAGGGAGGGGCTCAGGCTGTCTCTCTTTATTCCGGGTCCGGTTTCCAGTGCTCCCCTGACATGTGAGGTTCAGGCTCCTGGTCCCAGTGCCCAGCAGAACCGTGGCACCGGCCCTTGGGCCCCATATGCGGGCGCTGGGCAGAGAGACCATATACATCTGAGAGGCAGGGAACTAAGGAGGCCCTGCCACGTGACGGAGCCTGAGGGGGCCGAGCTCCCTGTCGAGCCACGTGGCCCTGGCAGTCCCCGGGCTCAGTTCAGCCAAGGAGCCCAGCGCCAGGCCCCTTCTCTCCTCCCAGCCGTGCTGGCGGAGGGCAGGGGGGGCCTGTGTGGGGCTGAGGGTCGCAGGCCCGGGGCAGGAAGGCTGGGAGCTGGAGCAGGGGGACCCTGCAGCAGCTCAGCGGGGCACCGGGGGCTTGGAGAGCTGGCAGGTGATGAGGTACTGCGGATAGGCCTGCGTGTCGTTGAAGATGACGAAGATGGCCGGCTTCTTGGGGTTGTCGACCACGCTGTCATAGCGCAGCGGGGCCTCGGCCGCCTCCTTCAGGGGCGGCGCCCGCATGTCCCGGCTGCCCGCCGTGTAGTCCCCGGTCAGGGTCTTGGCCACAAAGACGTATTTGTTGCCGTCGGCGCTGCGTGGGGAGTACTGCTCCTGCACCGACAACACGGCATTCACCGCGAAGTAGACGCCGTGCCCGTAGAGCGTGGCTGGAGAGCAGGGAGACCGCGGGTTAGCACCTAACCCAACAACTACAGCCCTGCCTGGAGAGAGGGCAGGCTGCCCCCTGCCCCAGGACAACCCAGCCACGGGAGCCAGGACTCCTGGGTTCTGTACCTGGCTGGGGAGAGGGAGTGGAGTCTAAGGGGTTAGAACAGGGCGGGGCAGGAGCCAGGACTCCTGGGTTCTATGCCCCTCTCTGGGAGACGTGTCCAGGGTTGGAGCAGGGAGTGACCCTGCCAGGCTGAGCCGATTCCAGAAACGTGGGTTCCCTTCTGTGTGCAGAGGAATCTTGGACCCCCGAGTCCACATGCGCCTGGCCCCACCCTGTGCCCCTCCCCCTCCACTCACCGTTCTTGCCGCAGAAGCTGCGGTTGAAGCCGTGCTGGCAGATCTCCCTGCTGGCTTCCTCTGTGGTGCCGTGGAAGAGGTGGCGCTCCACGGCCTCGTGGCCACATGCCTTCTCCATGCAGGCCTTCTTCAGCTGGTACTGCTTGTACAGCAGCGGGTGGATCAGCTTCTCCACCTGGGGGGGGACACAGCTCAGCCAGGGCCCTGGGCCGCGGGGAGGGACCGGCGGCCCTGGCGGGCAGTGAGGAGTTAACACCGCATGGCCAGCGGCTCCCAAGGAGGAGTGGGGGGTGGCACCAGCTCACATCCAGGCCCCACCCCAGACTCCCAGAGCAGTGGTGAGAGCAGGGTACACAGGGGGCGGGAGGTCTGGGGTACCAGCCTGCCTCACGGGCACTGGCACAGCCAGGAGGGGGCACACATGAACCACAGGGAGCAGGATCCCAGGCACAGCCCATCCTTTCAGAATGAGGCTGTGTCGGCATCAAGGGGCAGGGAGTCCCACAGGGTAACTGCTTGGCTGAGAGGGTCCATCTTTGTCGGTCTGGAACTGTCCGTGCCACAGCCGGCCTGAGCCCGTGTGAGGTGGGTGAACCCCAGCGCCCACCCCCCCGGCTGGGGACCAGGCTGCGGCAGTGTCCCATCAATATGTGGGATAAACCTTCTCCCACCCGCTCCTGGGGCACGGGAGACAGCCTGGCCCTGGGGCGGGCGGAGCAATCGGCCGGTTGTGCTGCCCCCCGGTACCTTCACAATGCGGATCTTGTTGTGGAAGTCCTCCAGCGTGTCGTAGAACCGGCGCACGGTGTCGCGGAACTCCTCCGAGCCCTGGGCCAGCGTCACCAGCTTCACCTCCCCGTCCAGGTCCCCCTCGGGGCCCGTCTCTTCCATGCCTGGGGGGACAGGATGTCACCCAGCAAGTGGATACCGACCCACTCCCCGCACTGCATCGGGTCACACAGCGCCCCCTAGCGTCACACTGGGGCCAGCACCGATAACCAGGGACAGGACCCCCCCACCCCGCAGCACAGCGCCCCCTAGCGTCACACTGGGGCATTGGGATCAGCTCGCACTGAGGGGAGAGCGCCCCCTACTGAGCACCTGCACCCCCTAGCACAGCTCCCCGGTACCCACACTGGGTTACCCGGCCCGCACTGACTGAAAGGGGAGAGCTCACAGCACCCCCTAGTGATGCAGCAGAGTCATACACAGAGTGCAGAAGGGACCATTACCACGTAGCCCAGGGCTCTCAGCCTTTTCAGGGTGGTGACAAAGGGCCACCCCCCCGCCCCCCTTACAGTCTCAGAGCCACCAAATAAGCTCCAGAGGCTTCTCCATGCACGAGGCCAGCGAGGCCGACAGAGCCGAGGGTCAGGGCTTGCAGAAGGGCCGCCCCACTTCCAGCGAGGGGAGGAGGCTGGAAGACCCGGAGCTCTCCAGGCCGGGCTGCGGGGCAGGGGGAGGAAAATCAGCTCCCGGACGGGGAAGAGAACAGACGGCTTGGCGAAGGGAATGCCTTGCGGTGCCGAGCAGCAGTCGCTCCAGTGAGCGAACGGACCCTACTCAGTCCGGCTAGGAAACAGAGCGAGGCTCCAGGGACCCAGCTGAGATGCTTGTACCCAAGGCCAGGAGGCCGGACGGTGAACGGAAGCTCTGGAACGCCTGGTGCAGGCGATCCTACGGGAAACACAGACCCGCGGCGGGATCGCGCTCCAGAGGGGAACACGGCAGCGAAGGGCCGGTGCTGCTTCAAAGAGGAGAGAGAAAGGCTGAGGGGACGGAGCAGCGTCGTACAGCAACGGAGCTGTAAGGAAAGACGAAATGACAGCGTGGACAAAACTCAGGCTGTTTGCGTCCACGTCACTTCGGAGGAGAGGGATTGTGGGGCTCTGTGGGGACAGTCTTAGGGATCTGCTCTAGCCCCCCGGGATCAGCCCTTGATATGGACAGATCTCATTAATATCATTAGAGAGAAACACTCTTGGGAACTGTCTCAAGATGGGGGACTAACTTCCAGATATAAACTGAAGGATAAACGCTGGGAACACAAACAAACCAACCAAAGGAAGTATTTTGTCTCACAACACACAGTCAACCTGTGGGAACTCTGCCAGGGTATGTGGCAAAGGCCATATATAACTGGATAAGTTCCCAGAGGACGTGTCCATCAATGGCTACTAGCCAGGCTGGGCAGAGATGCAACCCCCTGCTCTGGGTGTCCCTAAGCTTCTGACAAGCTGGGACTGGATGACAGGGGACGGGTCATTCAAGAATTGCCCTGTTCTGTTCATCCCCCTGAAGCATCTCGCACTGGCTTCTGCCAGGGACAGGACCCTGGGGCTGATCCCATCTGGCCGTTCTTATGTTCTCAACACTGGGAGGCCCCACCGATTCCTGGATGTGATCGATGACCAATTTTAACCAGCAAGAGGTGATGCCATTTTGGGTTCCGTTTTGGTAAGAGTGAGGGTGTCCGAGAAGAGCTGGTCACAGAAAACGAACTCGGATCAACGGTCATGTGCTGATGATCTTTCCATTTAATTGAAACTGAATCAAAACCAGACCATCAGCTCTGGATTTTGATTTCTGAAAGACAGACTGTGGGAAACGAAGGGAGCTCATTAGCGAAGACGGCTGGACTGAAGAGCCCAAGGAAATAAATCCAGAGGCAGGCTGGACTTTCTTCTGATCACTCTACAAAACTGTCTGCAACTGGCACCCCCAGGAAAGGGAAGAAGTCTGCAGGGAAGGGCTCCAGGCCCACCTCCCCGGGTTGTTAGGGGTCAGCAGAGTCCCTGGGGGGTGGAACAGGGGTTGATCGGCAGAGAAAGGCACACTGCGGCGGGTGGGAAGGGTAGGGATACAGGGAGGAGTGCTGGAAGTCGCGCTGAATTAGCTCTTGCCAAGGAAATTCACACCCACACAAAGAGGGGTTTTTAGTCCCCTCAATGACAAAGGAATAAGGAGGGATGAGGCCGGGGCCCCCCTGCAGCGGGGCTGGGAAGGAGATTAAAGACAGTCCAGGTCTGGCCCAAAAGCTAAAGGAACATGGTGGCTGGGTTTTCAATCCGGACGCTGACACGGACCGTGCACAAATGGAAACTCCGAGAGCTGCGGTGGAGAAAATTGCTCAGCTCTGGGGCACTGGGGCGCTGCCGTCCCAGAGCGCTGAGTGAACCGGACAGGAGGCTGCGAGTCTGGGAGCAAGGCTGGGAAGAAATCTGGCTGGCGGGGGCGGGCCCGTGTCCCTGGAGAAGAGCGGACGTCGTGCAGTGTTTAAGAAAGGGAAGAACAGCGACCCGGGAGTTACAGACCTGTTAGTCTGAGCGCGGGAGCACACGAGGGGGAGGGAAGCAGAATGAAATTCCTGCAGGGCCGGGGTAAAGGAGCCGGGTTTACCAAGGCTGCCTGGGCCAGACTCACCTGGCCCTTCTTGGCGAGGATAATGGAGTCGTTCCAAGGGGAATTCGGCAGCTCTGATCCCCTGGGATCTCAGGGCAGTGAGTTAAATTCGGGGAGCTGGGGCTCGGGGCGAGCCCAGGTCAGTGGGGATCCCCTGGCTGCGGCTTGTGCGGGAAGATGAACGATCGCCCATGGGGAGTTTCTCGAGGATCGGCCTGGGGTAGCAGGAGCGTGGGAAAGAAATGGGCCGGTGGGATGCTGGGAGGCCTGGCCAGCCGGAGAGATCGGGGGTGGGGGTGGGTCGGAAGAGTTCCAGGAAGATCTGGAGCATCAGGAACGGGATGAAATTCAATAGTACAAAGCGCAAGGGCCGGCGTTTCTGCTCCAGGCCGGGAGTCGTCAGCTGGCGAGGACGGAGGACAGACCTGGGCCGGGGGCTGAGCACAGGACGGCTGCGAGCCCTCAGCATGAACCAGGGACGTGGCAGGCCAGGCACTTCCAGTAGAGAGACAGAGCGACCGTGCTCCTGCCATCGACCCGGCCCAGGGGAGAGACTGCTCTGGGCCCCTGCTCAGGACGGGGCTGCCGAGAGGAGCGTGTGGGAGTGGGGCACGGAGCGGACAGCGGCTTGTCTGGCCAGGCTGAAGCAGGGAGCCGACGGCGCTGGATAAAGACACTGGGCAAAGAGCTGGTGAAGCTGAAGGACAACGCTGGCACAAGAGCAAATGGGGAGAATCAGGCCAGGAACAAACCTGGCGGGAATGAGAAGGTTTTGAGCACTGGAGGGGGGAGATTCTGGAGAGCCTGGAGCCTCAGGAGAGCTGGAAGGGGCCTGGACGAAGGGCTGGCTGTGCTGGGAAGGGCAGGGGCTCACTCCTTTGTCTCTTACGTTCCTGGCGTCACCTGGAGGGTCAGGACGGGCCCCTTCCCCCAGGATAGTCCAGATTTTATCAGCTCCATCCTCCCAAGGTCTGGGGCTGGGACATTGGACGGGCCAGGCCAAGGCCCTGAGGAGGCTCCGAGCAGCCTTGTCCTTCCCCTGCCATTGCGGGTGGGGTGCAACACACAGGAGTTAAGACTGGACAACCTGCCTGGAATCCCGCCTCCACCCTCCAGGCCCCACCATCTGCCTGCCCCACAGGCGGAGGACTCCCTAGAGCGGGCTCCCATGGCAGAGGCAGCAGCAGCAGGGCTGGGTGAACGCACCTGCGGGGTGGCCGTTCCCAGGGCCCGGGGGCTCGGTGCGCGAGATGGCCAGGGCGCGGGCGTCACCGATGTCGTACTCCTCCATGCGCTCAAAGTCTATGGTGAAGGGCCGGCCGTCGAAGAGCACGTCCAGCCGCTTCTGCCGCCGGCGCCAGGCCTGCTCCAGCAGGGCGCTGGCCTCGGAGGAGTAGGGGGCGGCGGTGCCGGGGGGCTCCCAGCGCACCCAGCGCGTGGCCGGCTCCCCGCGCGCGGGCTGGGCCTGCAGCAGGCGGGCGAGGTCGCGGGCGGCGCGGGCGGCGTAGTCGGCGAAGCCGAGCACGGTGGCCGTGTCATCCTGCAGGGAGATGCGCACGGCGTGCTGGCGCTGCAGCTGGGCCAGGTACCCGCGGCAGTGCGAGGGCAGGGCCCGCAGGACCTCGCTCGCCACCGTCTCCTGGCGCTGCTGCCCCCGCAGCGCCTGCTCCAGCTGCCCCGGCAGCGCGCTCACGTCCCGCTCATAGGCCGCGTAGACAGTGAGCCGGGCGGAGCCGGCCACGCACAGCGCCTCCTCCAGGGACTCCCGCAGGGCGGCCTGCAGGCCGGGCTCGGGCGCCGGCTCCGCCGAGGCCGGGCGCTGCTCCTGCTCGTAGGAGCGCAGGGAGAGCTCGGTGGCGCGCCGCAGCTCCTCCTCCTCCCAGCGCTGGCTGTCCATGGACTGCTGGATGGCCAGCAGCAGCGCCGCCTCCTCCTCCACGCTGCACTCCGGCTCCACGCCGGCCTGGGAGCCCAGGGGGGCGCAGGGCAGCTCCTCCTGCTCGTCGCCGTCGGCCAGGCCCCTCCGCTCCCCGCCGCTCCCCGCGGGCACCGTCTCCTCCTCCCCCCCGGTGTAGAGATCCTCCTCCGGGCTGTCCGGGGCCGCGTCTCCGGGCTCCAGGGAGGCCAGCAGGCCTTTGATCTCCTCTGCAGGGAGAGAGCAGGTCAGACGGGCCGTGCCCGACTCCCGGGCAGCCCAGGTGCTGGGAGGAGAGGGGGTAGGACAGAGACAGGACCCATTCTGCACAGCTGAGCAGGGGGAAGATTTGCCAGGGCGGACGGGTGGGGGGTCCGAACGGTGATTCCTCCTGCAGTGGTCAGTACCCCAGGGCACGACCAGTGGGGTCAGAGCCGGGTTCTGTACTGCGGGGCCAGCCAGGGCGCGGGCTGCCTGCCCGGAGAAGTGCCAACAAGCTGCCAGCAGCAGCGGCTGCAGCGGGGCCGGGGCTCACGCGGCAAGTGCAGGGGGCTGGGCCTGCAGGATCAGGCCCCCAGACAGCGCTACCCCACCCAGCCGCAGAGCCAGGAAGTTCTGACCCTTCACCCAGGGCTCCGACGGGGGAGGGCCGCCCACCACCCTGCCCCCCCGGCACAGGACAGAGCTCCCGGGGGTCCGAGCCCCGTGGGAGCAGCCCCACCTATGTTGGCGGTGCCCCAGTCAGGGGTGTCGCCGTCGGGCGGCTCCGGCCGTGTGGGCAGCTGGGCAGTGGGCAGAGAGTCTCGGCGGCAGCTCAGCAGAACAGGACCCTCGGGCAGCTCCAGAGCCTGCGGAGACAGGCAGGCGGGACAGACGTCAGCACCGCGGACGCCACCAGGGACCCGGCTCCCGCCAGCCCCGAACCACCAACCGCCTCTGTCCTGGGACCAGCCCCCCAGCAACACCCCCGGCTCCCGCCAGCCCCCAACCGCCAACCGCCTCTGTCCTGGGACCAGCCCCCCAGCAACACCCCCGGCTCC
>ML677501.1:1457309-1508794 GCA_007922305.1 Dermatemys mawii | reverse complement strand
GGGTGGGGGGGCTGGGTGCTCTGTGGGTGAGGGGCTTGGGCCGCGGCTGTGCTGGTGTCAGGGTGGGGGTGCTGGTGTCAGGGTGGGGGCGCTGGGGGTGGGGCGTGATGAAGCGGGAGGGTCTGCAGGGTGCTGGTGCCCTGGCGAGGGTCCGGGGTGGGGGGTGCACTACTGGCAGTTAAGGGCTGTTGTGTTTGGTGCAGCCCTGAGCATGTGTCCCCCAGGCCCTGCCCTGAGGCGCCTACACATGCAGTGCTGCCATCTCCCCGTGCCCTCGGCGTCCTGGGCCCCGGCTCCTCCATTTCACCCACAGCAGGCCCTGGGGCACCCCTTGTGTTAAGGGGGGCCGTGGTGAGGGGTGGCTCCCAGGCCTGCGCTGGTGTCGTATGTATTTCACACAGGCCTGTGTGCCCCGGGGAAAGGGTAAGTAAATGGGTGGGCTGTGTGCGTGAGGGGCCCTGGTTCCGCTCCCATGGGGCGGCACTAATGCCTGATGATTGCTCCCCTCCTGCAATCTGGGTTTCCCCCTCGCCTTGGCACTGACCCTTGGCTCTGCCACCAGTCCGTGTCCATCGGAGGGTGGCAGGATTGCAGGGCATCATCGTCCTTCACCTGTGGGCGTGTGCTGAGCCTGTGCTGTGGCGATGCCCATGGGCAGTGCCAGGGTGAGGACCCTGGCTGCTTGCTGTGGCATTTAATGTCCTGTTGATGGTGTGGAGCAGGGGAGCTGCCATCAGCTGCACCTCTCCCGGCCGGCTGAGGTAGAGCTGCAGCTGCTCAGCCCTTTGGCAGGCAAGGTGAACCCCTGGGCACTTCTGTGCACAGACCCAGGCTTCCCACAAGGAGCGGGACGGTCTGTGCCCACAGATGGCAGCTGCTAAGGGGCTGTGACGGAGTGGAAAAGCTCTCAATGGCTCCTCTGACTCTTGTGGGAAGGTGTCCATACCTGAAGCTGTAACCTGACTCCAGGTGGGGGGAAGAGGTCACCTGACCTCCTGCCTGGGGAGCAGACAAAGGAAGCAGGGGAGGAGCTGGGGAGTGAGGGTCAGTCTGGGTCTGGCTGGGAAGAGGCAAAGAGCTACAGGCAGGCTGGCCTGGCTCCCTGGCCCCCAAAATGGACCCAGTGGAGGGGTCGCGTTCGCTGTACCTTCAAGCTCTGTCTTAGATCAGCTGTCATCTAATAAACCTCTGTGTTACTGGCGGGCTGAGTCACGTCTGACTGTGGAGTTGGGGGGCAGACCCATGGGCTTCCCTGGGACCCCACCTGGGTGGGGTCGCTGGGGGAAGTGCACGGAGGGGCAGAAGGTGCTGAATGCTCTGAGGTCAGACCCAGGAAGGTGGAAGCTGTGAAGTTCCTAGCCTTGGAGACAGGCTGTTTACGGAGAGGAAGTTTCCCCCCGGAGTTCTGACTGGCTTCGTAGGGAGCAGGTCCAGACCATCGCCCCAGGGACTCCGTGACAGGGGCATTGGCTCTCAGCGGAGTGATAAAAGCTGGTTTGATTCCTCTTTGTTCCAGGCTGGCAGCGAGGGCAGGATCCCATCTGCTTGGGCCACTCCGAGAGAAGCGGGAGGCGAGGCTGGCTGAGGGCATGGAGAGCGCTGGGCTCCCTGCTGGGGCGGTGCAGCTAGAGAAGGGTTTGTTTTCCTAGGGACACAGACCAAGCGGGCAGCAGCTCCAGCGTTCCCCCTCCAGATATTGTAGGGAAGGTTTAGGTTGGATTTTAGGAAACACTTTCCCCCTAGGAGGGTGGTGAAGCACTGGAATGGGTTCCCTGAGGAGGGGGTGGAATCTCCTTCCTTAGAGGTTTTTAAGGTCAGGCTTGACAAAGCCCTGGCTGGGATGATTTAGTTGGGGCTGGTCCTGCTGTGAGCAGGGGGTTGGACTAGAACCTCCTGAGGTCCCTTCCCACCTGGATAGTCTATGATTCTATGTTCAAGCTGGAGCCCATGTCTGCCTCCTGCTGGCCTTGGCTAGTGAGTGATGGTGGGGTCACCCTCTTTGAAGTGTGAGGGGAGCTGCCAGACGGCCCTCGGGGTGTGTGCTCAGGCCTTGTCCATTTTCCTGTGCAGCCAGCCCGGCAAGGAGAACAGGCGCTGGTCAGCAGTGCAGCCCAGGAGAGTGGAAAGGCAAATGCACTGAGCCAGCAGGTAGCAGGAGTGTCCTGAACTCTGTGTACTAGGATGGAGGATACGCTGCCCTGGGCCAGGACTTGGCCTGCCTTGCCAGTGCTCCTTTAGGGCAGGGGCCGATAGCCAGCGCTTTGCAGGCAGGCTGCACCCCATGCAGTGCTGGGTGTGGGTGGGCAGGGCGCGCTCCCCTGAAGCCTGACGTGTGACAGCTCGTCCCCTAGTGGAGTTATTTTTATGGGCCCCTGGGTGCTACCCTGGTCTGCCCCCTGCGCTCTTGGCCTTGCCTGACTGTTCTCCGCAGAGGGGTCAAGTGGCAAAGCATCGCTGTGGCTCTTATCCTGCTGCCTGGGGGTCCCAGCGCTCCTGACAGCAGGTAGATGGTCTGGGTAGGGCCAACGCTGGGCTCAGCCAACTGGGCAGTCCTGTCTGATCGAGAGGGCTGGTGGCCCCAGAGTAGCAGTCTGCGCTGGAGGTAGCCCTGTGGGAGGGGTGAATCCAGGCTTCTGTGACGCACTGTCACCAGGCCCTGCTACATGCCAGCTACTACTGGACTGAAGGGGGTTGTAGGCAGGTGAAAATAGCTTTTGAGGGGGCCTCTCTCAGCTCATCATATGCGGGCAGGTCATTTCTTTACCCCCTTAGTGCATGGAGCTCAGCTGACCCCAGGTCCTGCCTTGAACTAGCTCAGCTCTGAAGCTGAGGCATTCCCTGGAACTGGTGCAGCAAGCACTGGGGTGGTGCTAACCAGGGCTGCTATGTGAACAGGACGCTGGGAATCCTTAGGAAAAGGATAGATAATAAGACAGACAATATCCTATTGCATCCCTGTAAATCCATGGTGCGCCCACAGCTTGAATACTGGGTGCAGATGTGGTCACTCCATCTCAGAAAGATCGATTTGAAGTTGGAGAAAGTTCAGAAAAGGGCAACAAATGATTAGGGGCGTGGAACGGATTCCATATGAAGAGAGATTAATAAGACTGGGACTCTTCAGCTTGGAATATGCTAGAGGTCTATAAAATTGACTTTCTCCATGCCTTTCATAAGGAAGAGAGATTTTTTATTTATTTTTTTTTACTCCTCAAAACACAAGAACTGGGGGCTGGTTTTCACTAGCACAGGGGATCGACTGTAGATACGCCGATTTCAGCTACGCTATTAATGTAGCTGAAATTACGTATCTACAGCCGACTTACCTGCCGTGCTCACGGCGGTGGCGGTCGGCGGTGCGCTTCCCCCGTCAACTCCAGCTTGTGCCTTTTGGCGAGCTGGGCTTATGGAGTCGACAGTGCTGCTGGCGATCGATTTATCGTGTCTTGATGAAACGCGATAAATCGATCGCCATAAGATCGATCTCTCCCCGCTCTAGTGAAGACAAGCCCTTAGAATCACCAAATGAAATGACTAGGCAGCAGGTTTAAAACAAACCAAAGGAATTATTTTTTCGTACAACGCACAGTCAACCTGTGGAACTCTTTGCCAGAGGGTGTTGTGAAGGCCAAGACTATAACCGGGTTCAAAAAAGAACTAGATAAGTTCATGGGGGACGGGTCCATCAATGGCTATTAGCCAGGATGGGCAGGGATAGTGTCTCTGGCCTCTGTTTGCCAGAAGCTGGGAATGGGCGATGGGATGGATCACTTGACGGTTCCCTGGTCTGTTCGTTCCCTCCGGGGCACCTGGCATTGGCCCCTGTCAGTAGACAGGACACTGGGCTAGATGGACCTTTGCTCTGACCCAGTCTGGCCGTTCTTATGATTAGACCCAGCAGGTGGTTCTGGGCTCTGGACTCCATCTAGCTGCTAGTCTCCTTTGCTGGCTGCCAGTTCTGTTCCCAAAATGCACTGGGCCTCAGGGCTGGCGCTGGCTGCCGTGGGCTGTGAAGGGGGCTGCACAGAGATGCTGACAGAAAGCTGAGTGTTGTGTGCACAGATTCCCTTGCTGCAGCTCTTCCTCCTGGTGCCTGTTTTTCCAGCCCCCGTGGGACTTTCTCTCTGCCCATGGCTCGCTAGGGTTTGCATTCAGGCTGGTTGGTTCAGATCTCTGGCTCAGTTGGCATCTCAGTCCCTGCTCTGCAGAGCATTTCCTGGGGCTCGGACAGGTGCCTTGTTCTGTCACAGCGGCAACAAGGCACCTGACATGCTTTGAGTAGCAGCAGCATTTCTGGCTTTGCCGCAGTCCAGTGCAGGATTTCTGAGTGCTCCCCCTCCCCTGTGCACCTGCTCCCTGGCTGTACCTGCGGTTTCTCTGGTGCGGATTGAGCTCTGAGAACCGACCAGGACTGAGATGCAGAGAGACAGGGGGCTGCATGCAGTGAAGTGGGGGAGCTGAACCACTGAGTGGAAGTAGTGCAGGATGGGGGCTGGGCAGATGGAGCCAGGCAACCAGGGCAGGAGCTCTTGCAGGGAGCCCCTCGGAAGCCTTCTTTAGTGCCCCCTCTCTGCCCCCTCCCTGCAGATCTGAGCAGCACCTCAGGAATGGGGTTGTCCCCTAGCGCCATGTGACCGGGGCCCAGCGGCAGGCAGAGTCCAGCTGAGCCATCCCTCCAGGCCCAGCCCCGTGTTCTGTCCGCTAGACCCTCCTTGACTCTGAGCTAGCCGCACAAGGCGGATCTCCTGCTCTGCATTGGCACGTGCTGTCTTTGCTGCTCCTCTGCCGTCAGCCTGCCCTCCTCAGTCTGGAGCAGTTCAGCAGCCTGGCAGGGGGCCAGAGCACCAGCTGCTACAGAACAGTGGTTCCCACCCTTTGTGGTTGGGAGGAACACCTCACTGGTGCAGTCTGCTGGAGGCTGCAGACTGCCGCGCTGCTTTCAAAGCTCCGAGCTGCTCTGGGGCAGTTCTCCAGCCTGATCTCCAGGAGCTCAGCCTGGATCCATGCTCCCTTCTGCCCTGGGGGTCTCCCCAAAGTCGAGTGGACAAGGCTCCAGGCTAGTGAGGCGCACGGAGCAGATGCTCCTGGGCTGGGAGCAGAGCTGAGACCCCAAGGGGCCGATGTTGGCAGCGATGCTGATTAGCCATTGGACCCCGCTTGGAGTCTGCAAACCCAGACTGGATCGTTCCGAATGCTCCGCTCTTAGCGGTCACTGGGTGAGACTGACCCAAGCCACACAGGACGGTACTGGACCATAATGGCCCTTCCTGGCCTTGAAATGGCTCTGCTGCAGCTTGGGGAGGTGCTGGAGCTATCTGAGGGGTGGGGGAAAATGATCTGAACCCCCACCCCAAGCTGGGGAGGGGCACAGGGACCGGAGGCTGCCCCTCTGTACTCCCAGGAGGTTGGGAGAGCCCTCTCCCTTCAGCAGCATGGGGACAGCGAGCAGCATCTGACTGGTCCACTCGCCAGCCGGAGCAGGTACCTGGGGCCTGCGGTGCTAAGGCCAGGCCAGCCCCCTTTGCAGTGGCTGGCTCGGGCTGGGTACAGGGAGTGAGTGTCTGGTCCAGCGAACCTCTGTGCCAGGGTACAGCCTCTTCTTGCTGGTCGTGGGGGGTCTAGCACTGCCCCTGGGGATGGGGAGCCCCCTTGGGATGCCATAGGGGTTCGGTGCCCCCAGGACTCGCCGCGCTTCACTGAGGTGGCAGGATTAGGATTTCGGATGCTGTAAATAGGCCGTGTTGTGGAATTACAGAGAGTTAGAGCAAAGCTGCTTATTGGCACTTCCTGCAAAGTGTGGCTGGGTAATACTCCCTGCCCCCCTTTGGCTGGGGCTGTGGTACTATGGGGGCTTAGTACCCCCCTGGTGGTGACTGGCCCCTCCTCCTGTCCTGTGGTGGGATTAAACCACCTCTCACTGACTGTGACCCCCCCCAGGCCCTGCTGTCATCCCGCAGCCTCTTCCTGTGGCCGCTGGCTTCCTGGGGCTCTGGTCTGGCCCAGCAGGGACTGCTAGCCCCTTTCATTTGTTTGAGGTCCTGCTTCGGGCGCTAGCCCACGCCAGCAGCCTTGGGGCCGCAAATCGAGCAAGGTGCTTTTCCTGGAGCTGAGCAATCAACGGCGAGGTTCCTCCCCATCCCCTCGCTCGGCGGGCCAAGCCCGGGTGCTGGGAGCAGCTCTTCCTGCTGGTCTCGGGTTGTTCCAGCTGTCAAAGTGGGGGTTCCTTGGTTACAAACTGCGACAGCAAACTTGGTACAGTTACGTTTCAAGGCCGGGCAGCAGTACTGAGGAGACACCTTGTGTCCTGGTTGGCTCTCAAGGGGTGGCTGGGCCAGGTTTGGTGTGACCTGGTGCAGGCGGCCACGAGCTGTAGAGAGGTCTGGTGTTAACAGTTGCAGTTTCCACAACAAAATTGCAGGCCCTGATTTTCTTCCAGCCTTGCTTGTCTGTAGCTCTCCAGGCATCACCTGCACTTGGTGCATTCCTCTGTCCTGCTGTTCCCAGCCCCCATGCGCCGCAGTGCCCGGGCAAGGCTGTCTCTGCAGCTGGGGAGGAGCACTCGGCGGCTGAGGCTCGGAGAAGGGGGCAGTCTGGTGTCTGTCTCTGACTCAGAGTAGCGATGGCTGTAGCGTTGTCCGGCTCACTCCTCCTGCGGGGGCCTGCCTGATGTCACAGGCGTGGGATTAAGATAGCGAAGGACCCAGCAGGATTAGAGCAAGGAGGCTGCGCGTGAGGTGGGGTGCTTGAGGGGCTCGCTTGGCAGAGAGCAGCCGTGTTAGAGCTGCTGCCGCTTGCTGCGTTGATGTGAAGCTGGCAGCGGGTTTCTCTCCCGCCTCCTCGCTGGAGCCAGGTTATTTATTGCAGCTGGGAGCCGGGGGTTTTCTGGGCAGGGCTGGAGGCTGCTGAGAAGGGAACTGGACTCTGCCTGGCATTTCAGCCTGTGACTCAGCAGGTTGTGCAGCTGCCCCCTCGGGAATCGGGCTGCGCCCTGGGGAGGAGACCTCCCCCTCCCCCACTCCCCTGCTCTGCTCCAGTGGCTGGGAAGATAACGGCCTCATCTGGGCCTTCCTCGCAGCACAGCTCCGGGACCACGGACTCGCTTGCTGCGGCATTGGCAGGCACTGACGCCACCCAGGGCCGTATGTATTTGAGACTCCCATGCCGGGGCAGGCATCTGGTTTGGACTGAGACCCCATATGGCCTGTGGGGGTGGGGCACGGGGCAAGTGACTTAGGACACTTGTTTCTGTCCTGGGTTGATCTGGGGGCTTGTCCCTGTGCCTGCTGCCCCTCCCCCTTCCCCTTCCCCCCACTGGCTGGGGATTGCATCACCATGCCTTGGAGATTCTCGCCCCCCCACCCCTCCATGCCAGTCTCTGCATTCTTGCTGGCTGAGTGATGCTTAGATTCCCGGTCCCAGGGAGCCTGTTAATGGGTCAGAGGGACAAAGTAGCCGGCCACACCAGGGGCCCATCATATCTGGACTTGCCTGCCTCGGCTGTCTGGTCGCAGATCTCCTAGTGAGTCTGGTGGCCCAGGTCTGGCAGGAAAATGCTCATCAGTGTGTGGGGGGGGGGGTTGTGGGGGGTGGAAGGTGTGTGAAGTGCCTTGGATGAGCTGTAAATGCCTGCTGATGTCTAGCGGCGGGGGAAATCCCCCTGTGATGGTGAGCTAGTGAGCAGCTTCTATCCTGAAGCCTGAGGGCCGAGAGCCCCTGGCACACTGCAGGGCAGTGCAGATGCTGCTGTGATTCATACTGTGGAGGGTCCTTGGCTATCCACCTGCAGAGGATGGGCCCCAGGCTGGAGGCTGGCATTAGGTGGCTCAGGGCCACAGCGCAGTCCCTTATGGTCGCCTGTAAGGTGCTAATGTGCTGAGAGCCCTGTGGTTTGCTGTATCAGAGTCCAGCATGTGTCTTACGGTGCCATGCTGGGAGCCCAGCCTCCTGCTGATCCCTGCGAAACCCACTGCTGTCCCCGCAGTCCCCCCACTGCAAAGAGCAAACGGGCCTTGCCATGTCCCAAAGCTGGGGAGGGCAGGGACTCCAGAGCATCCCTATCCTGTCTGCAGCCAGTGCCAGAGCATCAGGGCATGCATGGAGTGATCCACCCTGTCATCCAGTCAGGAATCCCAGGGCAGGGGGCTGCTTCCCTGACCAGCGTGGCTAATAGCCATTGATGGCATGTCCTCTGACTCTTCTGAGTGAGAAAGGCTGCACCTCTCTAGGTCACCAGGCGGGAGCTTACTGAGTGCCCCACTGTCATGTCAAGTGATGGGGTGACTAGCCCAAGGGCCTTGTCTGGACCCCTGGTCTGTCTCTCTGGCCCCTGCACAGTGATGGTGCTAGGTGCAATGGGGGTCCACCTCTTAATGAATAGCCTGGTCTCTCATCTCCCTTCTCCCCAGGTCTCTGCTCCTCGTCCTCCTCTGGGAATCTTGTGACTTTTTCAGAGTCCTGTGACCAGCAGGACTCGCTGTAGGGAGGCACCAGCCCTTTATGTAACTGCATTAGACGAGATCTGGGGCGGCTGCCCTTTGTCATCTGATTCCTGCTGCACGTTGAACTAGGCTCTGCCTGGAAGGTGCAGCTAGTGTGAGGCCTACAAGAGATGTGAGAGCAGGTTCAATTGCTTTCTGAATGGGCCTAACCTGGTACTTGTCTGGGCTGCTTCTCTGTGCCAAGCTGCCTGGGAGAGGAGGGAACCTCCTCGCCATGGCTCATCTAGGCTGTAGTGCCAAAGGTCCTTGCCAGGTGTTCAGCCCCCCTCTGAAGGGGTGGGGCAGGCAGGGGCACCACCGTACTAGCCCTTAGCTGTCTGCTCTGCATAGGGGTGCCAGTGTGTGCAGTGTTACCCAGCATGCTCCTGGAGCCCCGTGGAGGGGAGGGGAATTTGGGGGAGCTGTGCAGCGTGCTTTGCTGGTGGGACAGGTGGAAGCTCCCCCCCGGCCCTGGTGACCTCTGTGCTGTGATGACACGGGCCTGGCTGCCCAGTCTGAGAAGGGGCATCTGGGGGGAAGGAGTCGAGCTCTCCAGACACCTGCTCAGCAGTGGGATTGGTCACGGTGAGTCTGAGTGGAGAGACTGAGCACAAATAGGCCCCCTGTCCCAGACCCACAGGCGCGGTGCTGCGGCTCCTGCTTTGGATCGATCTCTAGGGTGAACCTTTCAATGGGCCTGACTCCCGAGGCGTCTCGCTCTGCCTCAGTAGCTACATGGCCTCACTGCCTCCTTGGACTGGACCTCTGGGCCTGCAGCCCCCTGCTTATCCCACTGAGCCAGACACTGAGGGAGCTCTCCCATGATCTCGAGTTCAGTCTCACCAAGGAGAGGCAGGAAAGTCCACGTCCCTCTGGGTCCTTGGTCGCTGAGTGTTGATGTCCAGGCAACTGGCTTTGACGTTGTCTTCTCAGCTGCTCCATTGGCTAAGGTCTGGAAAGCTGGGCACCACGCACCCTTGTGTCTCCGCCTGCCTGGAGAGCAAACAGTGGGCAGCAATGCAGCATCTAGGGGAAAATGAGGCACAAGCAGCACTCACACAAATATTACCAAATATTTCCACTTCCTCCCACCCTCTTCCTGCTCATAAGGGTGACCCCAGCCCAAGGAGGAGTATTCCCCGATGGGAAGCTGGCACTGCCGCTGTGCTGCGCCTGGGGGTAACGGGGCTTGCGTCTCTCGCCAGGCCCAGAGAAAGCACCTGCTCTTTGTTTCTGGGGGGAGCATTCCCGCGGGCTGGGAAGGGGTGTATGGGAGTTGTGCCAGGCGGAGGAGGGCTGTGATGGGAGCTCTGGATGTCTAGGCTGCATGACTGACCCAGGCTGGGGTTCACTGAAGGTGCTAAATCCCCTGGGTGGTGGACGCTGCGCCGTGGGGGGCTGAGGGTGCAGCTGTGTTTCTGTAAATTACTTGCAGGAGAAAGTTGGACTGACCCCAGGGCAGGGAACTGCGTGGGCCCTGCAGTGCTAGAGCCTGCCAGCACCATGTCACGTGAGCGGGCTTCCCCTCTGGCCAGATCCCTCCCCAGGCCTCGCTGCCCCTGATGCTGAGAATTAGAAAGGATTTCCCAGAATCCCTGTGACAGCAGGCCCAGCTCCTGCTGCTGCAGGAGAAATGAGCCTTGGTGTTTACAAGAAGGGGCGTTGCCCTTCTGGGGGCTGGGCAACACCAGGCTCTCCTGCTCCTGGCACAGCCGCTCCAGCCTGGAGAGCTCTGCCTGCCAGCCCCTGGACACGGCCAGCCCTGTGCAGCACAGGCTGGGAGGGAGCCCGGGGTGGGTGCTGGCCATTGGCGATATGGGTGGAGGGTACTTTGGCTTTTGTTCCCAGACCTGCAGGCATGGTAGCACCCCTTGTGTTCCACTGCGTGCCAGCCCGTCATGGTGGGAGCCTGCACGAGACCCAGATGCGGGATGGGAAACTTGGCGGCAGCTGCTTTAATGCTGTATAGGGGCTGCAGGAGTAGCCTGCGTCTGCCCTCATTGTTAATCCCATGGGCACCTCAGCCTGGAGATTTAGATCCCAGCCTGCCCGCTGTGCAGCCAGCACTGTTCGTTGTAGTTGCTGCTTCTGGAAAGAAGAAAAATGCGCTTGTCCTTTGCTTCTGTGTGGTGGGCAGAGGGCTACAGTGGGGAGCCCTGCGGCAGCAAAGATCCCTCTGGAGGAGAGCTGTGGGGCCCAGGGGGAGGGATCTGGGCAGAGGGGAAGCCAGGCTGTGAGGTGGGGAGAGGGGTCTGGGGGCAGCAGGGGGTCCCTGTAGTGGGGGGCAGTGAGGCCTGGGGGAGGGATCTGGCCAGAGGGGAAGCCCTTTGTGGTGGGGAAGGGCCTGGGGGTGCCTGTGGGGGGAGGGATCTAGGCAGAGGAAGTTCTGGGGATGGGCAGGCAGAGGGGAGCCTTGTGTGGGGTAAACAGGGGCCCTGTCTCCCTGGAAAAGCTGGGGGATGTTCACGAGGCGACTGGAGAACGGGCTGGGTCATTGTCAGCTGTTGTGTGCAGGAGGCCTGAGGAACAGCCCCAGGCTGGGCATGGGGGATGCTCTCTGTTTAATGAGGCAGCACCCCTGCCCTTCCTGGGGGGCTGCAAGCTCTCATGCTCTGGCATGCCTCATCTGAAGTCAAAGGAACAAGCCAGAGCAGACCCAGCCGTGGGGGAGGGCTGAAGGAGCTTTTCTGCAGCGGGCTGGGCCAGCCCTTCCCTGGGGAGGGTGGTCAGCAGCCCTGCCTGGCTGCCCTCTTGCGCTCACTCTTTCCTGTACCCTGGGGTCCCGGGGTCTCCTGGTGTGTGCTGAGTGTCTCTGCCTGCCGCCCCCCTGCCCCCCGAGCTGTGGGTGCCCAAGGTGCCTCAGGTACCTGTGCAGCAGCCTCCCAGCCCCAGCTGGCTCAGAAAACGAGTGTGTAGCCGCATGTTGAGTTTGACTGGGGCTCTGAGGCCCTCCCAAGCTCCACTCTCTTGCTGGCTGTGTTAGATGGACCCTTCTGGGTAGTGCACCCTCAGTCGGATGACCAGATGTCCTGATTTGATAGGGGCAGTCGTGATATTTTTGGGGCTTTGTCTTATGTAAGTGCCTGTTTACCACCCCCCCCCCCCAATCCCCATTTTTCACACTATCTGGTCCCTCTAGCCCCAAGGCAGCCCCCGGACAGCCAGATCGGGCCCAGCAGGGCTTTCCATTTGGTCTGACAGGCATCGGCAGCTCCGACTGCTCCTTGCTGGGGGCTCTGCTTTATGGACCGCCCAGCTCCAGCCCCAGGCCTCCCCTGCCCAGTTCTGGCTGCTGTTCCCTCAGTGGGCCCTCGGAGGCTGCTCTGCAGCCAGGAAGGAAAGGGGCTTCCAGGGGCATGGAGCTGGGCAAAGCCCCATGGGGAGCAGGGAGGAACAACCCTATGAAAGCCCTGCTGTGATGGAGTGGGATTGTTCTTAATATTCTCTCTGGATACTGTGTGGGTGTCTTGGTTTTCCCTGTGCGTTTCTTGAGTGTCTGTGTGGAGGGATAAGGGTGTGTACACTGGCCCTCTGCTCTGCCCCAGTTAAATAGGTGGAAGATGCCCTGTCTCCTGGCAATTGAGGGCCTGAGCCCTTCCCGCCTCTGCAAGGTGCCAGCTGAAGGTGAGAACAAAGGGATCAGGTGACCTCCTGGCCCTGGAAAAGAGACACAGGAAAAGCAGAGGAGGGGCTGGAGAGTGAGTTAGTCTTGGACTGGCTGGGACATGCAGTGAAGTGCAGACGTGGTTGTCTGGCTCCCTGCCCCACAAGATAGACCCAGCTGAGGGGTCCCGTTCTCTGTACCTACAAGCTCTGTTTTAAACTGTTCCTGTCGGCTAATAAGCCTCTGTTTTACTGGCTGACTGAGAGTCACGTCTGACTGCGGAGTTGTGGGGCAGGACCCTCTGGCTTCCCCCGAACCCCACCTGTGTGGACTTGCTGTGGGAAGTGCATGGGGGGGCAGAGGATGCCGAATGCTCCGAGGTCAGATCCAGGAAGGGGGAAGCTGGGTGAGATTCTTGCCCTGGAGACAGTTGCTCACAGAGAGGAGGGTCCCCCAGAGTCCCTGGGGGGAGCAGTTCAGAGCATCGCCCAGGGACTCTGACACCCCACTCCGTGAACCTCCAGCCCCTGTGCCTCCCGCCAGGTGCCCCCTTCTGAGCTGGCAGGTGCCAGGCTGGGCCTGGGTGGGAACAAGGGGGCCTCTGAGGCAAGTCTGGCCCTGAGGCAGAGCTGAGCAGCGGGGCCCCAGGTGGGAACAGGAGGTGGGGAGTCTCCCCCACTCCCCCCTGGGCTCCACAGAGCAGATGCCGGCCCTGCCCGAGCCCCGTCTCCTGCCTGGCCCGACCCAGCTGGAGCTCGGGAGGGAACGCTGGCGCTAGGCCTGGTTACCGTGGTGACGGAGCCGCAGGAACTGGGTCAGCCTGCTCCCTAGCAGAGCCTCTGCCACTGGCAGGGCCACCTCACAGCTGGGTGACGTGGGGTCCCCGAGTGAGCCTAGGGGGGATGGGGGCGTGGCGGGGGGGCAGTCGTGGGGGGGAGAGGCCGTGGGGGGGCGGCCGTGGTGGAGGGAATAGGGTGATGTGGAGCGGGGGGACATGGGGCAATGGGTGGGGGTGGTGGGGAGGCATCCCATGGCAGGAGAGCATGGGTTGATTGCAGGGCTGTGGAGGCAGCTGCAGGGGGGACATGAGGCAATGGTTCCGGGGGTGGGGAGGTATCGGGGCGGGGGGCATAGAGTGATGAGTAGTAGGGGGCAGGGGAGGCAGCCAGTGGGGCATCCAGTCCTGTCAGCTCTGGAAAGGATGGGCCCAGGAGACTGCCTGGGAGACTGAGCTTTGGGGGGGGCCCTCAGGCTGTTGCTGGCTGGCAGTGGAGGGGTCTCAGGAGCAAGGCCGCTAACGCCCCCGCTGTGTGTTTTCTCCTCAGCGCTGCAGTTGCAGTGAGCGCCTTGGAACATGTCCCACGAGAAGAGCTTCCTGGTGTCGGGCGATGGCTTCCCCGCTCCAAGTCCTGCCTTCCCTGGGCAGCAGCCTCCTGCCCCGCCAGCCTACGCACAGTCCCCCTACCCGGCAGCGCCCTATCCAGGGCCCCAGTTCCAGCCAGGACCCTACAACCAGCCAGGCTTTCCGCAGAGCCCCTACCCTCAAGGGCCTGGGCCGTACCCAGCAGCAGGTCCGTATCCTCAGGGGCCATACCCAGCAGCAGGCCCATATCCTCAGGGGCCGTATCCACCGGGGCCGTATGTGCAGCCACCCTACGCCCAGCCACAGCCCATAGTCTCAGAGGACCAAGGCTGTAAGTGAGACTGCTGCTCCTGTGTGGGGGAGGGGGGCAGGGACAGAGGCAGTGGGGAGGGCATGCCTGGGGGAGCTGCCCCATCCCCACTAGAGCCGAGCGAGACCTTAACCCTCCCAGCAGCCAGGCTGTGTTCTGCCCACCTGGAGTCCCAGCAGGTGCTGCTGGTCCATCTGGAGGCCTCTCCCCCATATCTGCTGCAGCTAGTGGTGCCCTCTGACCTGCTTCCCCACACAGCCTCCAGACTCCCTGGGACTCTCAGCTCTACTCCCCCTCCCCATAAGGTCTGCTCTGCCCCTGCTGTGGCTCTGGAGATAGTACTGGTGTCCGCCTCAAAGGTGGGGTGAGCTGCTGGGAAAGGGGGTGAAAGATGCAGAGCCAGCCCCATCCCTGGGGGGCCAAGTGAGGGTGTCTAAGTTATGTGGCGGGCTCTGGACATAATAGGCTGGGGCTGTGAGAGTGATCCAGACCTCGGGGAGACAGGGAAGCCGGTTAACCTGCTGCAGTGCCTGTGTAAACAGGTCCCTAGTCACCACTCTGCAATGGGATCCATGACTGCCCTGTGACCTGGGCAGGGAGGGGCAGCTCTCAGGGCCCCTCTATCCTGCATGGGGCCCAGGGGTCTGACTGAGGGGTGGGGATTTGGGAGCTGAAGCGGAGTGGGTTGGCGAAGGTCTCCAGAATTGCTGAGGCTCCGTGCTCTCTGCCTGCCCACTCCCTGCTGCTGCAGCCACAAGGGCTTCTCCACCCAGGGACTCTGCCCTGAGTACAGCAGCAGAGGAAGCAGCTGGAGAAGAAGGGGAAGTCCTCTCCCTGGGGTGCAAGAGGGCTGCAGGCAACAAAGAGGAGACTCCTGCAGCCTCCCCTCCCTGGGGCAGGAGAGGCCTTGCCACGAGCCAGGGCCCTGTTTCCAGCTGGCCTTCCACCATCGGGTGATGTCTGGCATGCTCTCACCATCATGCTGGCATCTCCCACCCTGGAGGAGACAGTGCTCCCTGCAGTGACGTCTCTTAGCTGCAGGGTGGAATTGCTGACAGCTGAGCTGCACCTGTGACGGCTCCCCCCCTCTCCCTGGTTGCGCAGCGCAAGCTAGCACAGAGCTCCTGGGGAGAGGATTCTGCAGCCAGCTTCCCCTGCCATGCTGGCAAAGGGGTCAGGGGAGATGGGCTGGGTGTGGGGGGCAGCCTCAGGCTCCGTCCAGCTCTCGGAGAGGCGCAGGGTGTGGGCCCCTCAGATGGGCTGTGGCAGAGTGCGGGCAGGAGGGGTGTCTGAGTGCTGGTGTGGCAGGCACGCCCATGGTCCTAGTCAGCTCTGCCCACCGCACCCAGCCCTGCCTGACCCCTCTCACCTGCCTTTCTTCTCTCCCTGTGCGGCACTGTCACCATGAGATGGAGGGGGCCCTCCCCGTGTGCCCTGGAGACCTGGAACCGTGGCCACCAGAGTTGGTGAGCTGCCGCTCCTGGGGCATAGCCAGGCCAAGGATTGGGGTTGGAGAAGTGAACAAGGTGCCGCAGTGTGTGTGTGGTAAAGCCCAGCACCCATCTGGCCTGGGGCCCACTCCCCTGGAGCTCAGTTCTTCCTGGGGGCTGGGCCACTCCTGGGTGTGGGGGAGCTGAGCATCAGCTTCTGCCTTACTCCCCCTGTCTCCAGCTCCGCTGCACAGCAACTACCATGAGGAGGGGCCGCCCTCGTACTACGACAACCAGGACTTCCCCATGACCCGCTGGGACGACAAGAGCATCCGCCAGGCCTTCATCCGCAAGGTGAGGGGCTCCCAGGGCACTGGCCAGGGGCCAAGGCCTGCCCTCCCCACTGGAGGAGGTGGGAGGGCCCCTCTGCATGGGAGAGAGGGGCCCTGCCTCACCTGTGCCGTGTGCCCCTCCAGGTGTTCCTGGTGCTGACCCTCCAGCTGAGCGTGACCTTCGCCTTCGTGGCCATCTTCACCTTTGTGAAGGGCGTGAAGGGCTTTGTGAGGCGCAATGTCTGGACATACTACGTCTCCTACGCCGTCTTCTTCATCTCACTGATCGTGCTGAGCTGCTGTGGGGAGTTCCGCCGCAAGCACCCCTGGAACCTGGTCGCCCTGGTGAGCACTGGTCTGTGGCCCCACCCCCGATATCTCCTCGCTTGGGGTGCCGGTCTGGGGCTGGGAGGGGTCCTCTGTCTGTCTGCTGTGGGGCAGGCAGGAATCGCTGTTCCCTACGCTGCCCCAGCCCTGGGGAGAGCTGTGAGAACTGACCTCCTCCCCGAGCTGCAGTGGGCTGAGACATTCTGCCGGGCTGAGCACTCTGGGGGGGTTCTCCTACCCAGCTGCTTACACGGGCGCTTGTACCCCTCACCCTGTGGGCCTTGGGGGAAGGGGTGGAGTGATGGCAGGACCTGGGGCGGAGCAGGGGTTGAGCAGTGAGCACCTCACAGCGTATTGGAAAGTTGGCGCCTCTAGCTCCAGCCTCAAGTCGGTGCCTTTGCAAGGAGCCTCATGTTAACCTCTGAAGAGCCACATGTGGCTCTGGAGCCACAGCTGGCTACCCCGGCCTAGGTCCTGAGCACAGAGCCAATAACAGCCCCATGGCCACGGTCCTTGGTGGATCTGGGGCAGCACGTCCCTTTGGCTGGGGGTGAGCTGGCTACATTGGCACAGGGGGCGGGTGCGAGGCTTTTAGCAGGTGGCCATTGGTTCCCCGTTCTCCCCAGCTGGGCGCTCTGGCCCCTCCGGGGGTTGTAGATCTCTGGGGCGTGCTGCACGAGGGTCCCCAGGGGAAGGAGGCTGTTGTGGTGCTCGGGACTGGATGGCAGTGCCCATGCTGCTGCCCTGGCAGCTGGGGGTGTCCCTCACCCGGGTGCCTGCCCAGCCCTGACGCTGCGTGGCCTGCCCCAGACCCCGCCCCATCTAACGCGTGTCCCTTCTCTCCAGTCCATCCTGACTCTCAGCCTCTCTTACATGGTGGGGATGATCGCCAGCTTCTACGAAACGGACGCTGTCATCATGGCTGTGGGCATCACAGCCGTTGTCTGCTTCACTGTTGTCCTCTTCTCCCTGCAGGTGAGCAGGGTTGGGCTCCCTCCCCACTAGCGCTCAGTGCCCAGCTGGGCTGGGAGCTGGCTGCTGGGCCACCCAGGGCATCCCTTCACTAGAAGCCCTGTGTCCATCTGGGGTATGGGGGGTTGGCACCTGACTTTTCCAGCTGTGAGAGTGGGGAGCCAGGATCCCAGGCTGCCCCCTGCTGTGGAGATGGCTCGCCGTCTCTGCCTGGGGCCCTGGCACCTGTGGGTCACTGCCCAGCTGTGCTCTCCCACCTGAGCCCTAGCTAGACACCTGCCACTGGGAGTTGGTCCTGGCTGCAGTAGCTTCCCTGGCACCGTCTGTGCCTTGTTGATGCTCTGGAGCCGTTGGGCTGGGACAGCACCTGCCCACTAACCTCTCCCCAAGCTTTGTTGTGCTTAGTAGGAACAGCAGCATCCCTGGGGGCTGGGTGTGGGGCTGGCAGAATCCAGGCACCCTGTGCTGGTTCCTGGGGAATTTGCCCTTGGACCCAGCTGTGCTGTAGCCTTGTTTGGGGCTGGGCAGCTGGCAGTGTGTGTCTGGGCTCCTGGGGGAGCTGCCTGGAAAGCAGAGGCCTGGGCCCAAACCAGGGCTCCTTTCAGCTCCTCCAGCAGGCGGAGCAGTGTTGGGGCCGGGCCCAGGCCCAGCCATGTGGGCAGGGGCTGGAGAGCCCACGTGTGACGCCCCAATGGCTCATTGTCCTCTCCTGTAGACCAAGTACGACTTCACCTCGTGCCGGGGCGTGCTGATCGTCTGCCTGGTGGTGCTGATAGTCTTCTCCATCCTGTGTATCTTCATCCGGAACCGCATCATGGACATTGTCTACGCCTCGCTGGGAGCTCTGCTCTTCACCTGTGTGAGTGTCTGCCCCATGCTGGCTCCCGCAGATCGGGGCGGGCGCCAGGGCCTCAAATGGGACAGCTCCGCCTGACGAACCCCTCCCCTGGCCATGAGGCTGCCTCACTACAGCTGGAAAACCAAACCCAGGGTCATGGGCACTACGCCCCACGGGCCTTAAAATCCCCCCTCTCCAGCTGCTAGTCCAGCTAGGGCTACCACATCCCTGTGCCCCTGGGTGAGCGCATTGCTGAAGGATAGGCCTGGATGTTGTACTTTAAAGTCCTGCCCAGGATCTTTTCAGGGGGAATAAGGCAAAATGCAACACTTATTAGTATACATGTAGTAATACTCATCTGCATATGATCTATATATCACACATGCACTCACACAAACACACTCCATCTTGCTGCTGTTCCCAACGAGTTGCTCCCCTTCACTTCACTGGCCAGGTGACTTAGATGGGGGAGGAGTGGAGCCGGGCTTCTGCCGATCCGGATCGATGTGCCGATGTTGACAAGACGAGACCTGGGGTCCTCTGTGAGACCCCTCACTTTTATAGCAGCTTCCCTCATGCAAATCTGTCTCTGATTTGAAATCTGGATCTGTGTCCATTGGTCCTTTTTGCCTCTTCTCTCTGGGGGTGCCCCAAAGCTGCAGAGATGGTGTGGGGGTCCCAAAGGAAGGTTCTGGCTGCTAACCCCCACGGCCGTCAATACGTCTGATCTTCCTTAGTCAGCCCGCTTGACAAGTTTGATTGTCTGTCTTTGGTCTGTCTCCCATCCCCTCTGACTGGAGGTGCCGCCTTCTCCGCCTTCCTCATTCACCCCTCGTTCATTCAACAGGGCAGTTGATTACAAAGTGGGGGGGGGGGAAGATATTTTTCTTCTACCTTCATTATACTACTTCAGGGGCTAGAACATACGTTACCAAGCGTCAATACAAAGCTTCTAAGACAGGGTTCTATGAAAAAGCACGATACAGTCATAAAAGTGATACAAAAATGCATAATGCAGAGATCTGTCTACATGGAGCTGTGTGGTGGGGACAGCTCTAGAACTGGCAGTAGCTTCAGCCCTTCTTCGTGGCACCACCTGGGAGCTTGTTCCTGCTCCTGCCTAGTCCCAGCTGGAACCCGGCTTCCCCCGCCCACAGTGGGGTTGGGCATGAACATGAGGTCCCCGTGTCGGCTGTGGGACCGGTTATCTCCCTTCTTGAGACGGCCCCTTCCCACCCACCAGCAACAGCGGCCAAGTCACTGCTCTTGCTCACCAAGCCGGAGAGCCCTGTCTGGGCCAGCCCTGGGACCCGGGCCCGTCTCCAGAGGGGGAGGGGCATTGGAGACCCTGCTCAAAAGGGAGGGCAGTGTCAGTCGTGGCTGGGGACAGGGCCCCCCTTGGATCAGCCAACCCCCAGTGCTTTGCTCCTAGGCATGACATTGTCCATGCCCCTCCATCCTGGCATTCAGGGGGGCAAGAGGTGCAGCCTGGCACTGACCATCCCTCCTGCCATGCCATGTGCAGCACTGTGAGCCCTGGGTGTGCAGGACAAGGGGCTGCGTTCTCCCCCTCAGCTCCTGGGCAGCTGGGTGCGCTGGCCTGGTCTCTGCAGAATGTGCGCTGCTGTGGCAGGCCTGGTGCCAGGCTGGCCTGCTGCTCCTGGGTGACACCCCCCCCCCCCCCACTGCCACCTCTTTTGCAGTTCCTGGCAGTGGACACTCAGATGATCCTGGGGAACAAGCAGCTGGCCCTGAGCCCGGAGGAATACATCTTCGCCGCCCTCAACCTCTACACGGATATCATCAACATCTTCCTCTACATCCTGGCCATCATTGGCCGGGCCAAGGACTAGTGCCCGCCCGCCGCTGAGGAGAGTAGGGTAACCTCCTGCCCCGGTGCCAGCCCCACCTCACTGCCTGTCACTGCCCCTATCCTGCCCTGCTCCCCATTGCCATTTGCTGTGGTGTTTTCATGGCATCTCCGTTGTTGGTTCTCGTGTTCTAGTTATTTTGACCCCTGGTCACCTTACCAGCTCTTCAGGAAGGACAGCGGGGCTGAGGGCATCTGAGCTGCATTGTACTCATGGGTGTGGAAGGACCCGCCCTGGGCCGCCATGGGGTGAGGGGCGCGCTCCGTCTGCGGGCTGCATGGGGCTGGGCACATGGGCAGGGTGGGGTGTATAAATCGCTTTGCTCTGCACCACCTCAGGAGCTGCTGTCCTGCTTCAGGGAATGTTGCTGCCTGGTTGTGTCCCAAGCGTGCTGCTCCCACCCCCTGGCAGCCCCCATGCTCTGCCAGGGCCGTGCCCAGCTCCCTGGCAGCCAGGGTCACTCTCTGCCTGCCGCTGCTCTTCTCAGCTGTCCCCAGCCTCCCAGAGGTGAAGGGATTGAAGCCCTCTGGCCCCAGGTGCTGCCCCCTACTGGCAGTGCTGGCTCGTACAGGCAGATCAGGCCTTGGTGTTCAGTGAGACGACCAGAGAGCATCAGAGCTCTGGCTGGGCTAGTGCCTGCCGGATCTCTGGGGCCAGGCTGGGCGGTGCCTCCCTGCCTGCGTTCACTACAGTTGGTCATGAAGATGTCTGAGACCCTGAGCCCTTGGTGGTGATGTGGGAGGCCTAACAGGATGCCCCGGTGTGCCACCCCCTGCAGGCTGCTTCCTGAGGCACTGTGCGTGGCTGGCCCGGGGGTGAGCACGGGGCTCTGCCCAGTTCCCCTCCCACGAGTACATGCTGTGGGCTATGCCACGGCCCTGTCTTCCCTTTCCATGCAGCCCAGCTCCCTCCTGCGCCGGGCAGCCGGGTCCTGGGCTCCCTGTCGTTCTGTATGTGACTGGATGCTGCTGTTAATAAAGCTCTGTCTAGATGTAAGACCTGCACCCGTCCCGGCCCTCGCCTGGGGCACCCCCTGCAAGAGCAGCATCTGCCCTGCCCAGGGGCCTGCGGAGCAGCTTCACCAGCCCCTCCACACACCAGTCCCTGAGGCCAGAGGGTGCGTTCCTGGAGCTGTGCAGACCTCGCCAGACCACTTGGCAGCTAGACACCGAAGGGAGCCAGGGCTGGCTGAGGAGGCTCTCGCTCTAAAGCAGGGTTACTAGCCCCTGGCTCCCTCTCCCTAGGTGCACTATGGGGTGCAGCCAGTGGAGGTGAGGACAGAGGGATCAGTCCCAGTGCCCCTCCTGCCCCCTGGTGCCGGGCAAGACCCTGACTGCCTCGGGCTGTGTAGGGGCAGGGGTATAAATGCCGTCTGTCCCAGCAGCCCCCGTGCCCCAACCCCACATACAGGCTCCTGGTAGCACAGGCGCGCGTGAGCGCTGCTGAGCTGCCTGGACTCCAGTGGCAGGAGGTTCTGGGGTGTGGTGCTCGAGTAGGGTCCCTGCACTTCTGCATGCACCTGGCTGTCCCTGTGCCCCAAGTCCAGTGCCACTCTGCACTCAGCTGTCCTAATAAAGTGAGAATGTAGAAAGCGTTGGGCTCCTCTCGTCCTTCTTGGGCTGGGCTTTCCTGCAGCTGCTGCTTCCCCACCAGCAATGAAGTGTCACGTCGCTGTGCTGCCCTCTTGCCTAGGCCTGGGGTGATGGGACCCCTCTCCCCACCACCTTCCCTAGCATGTCCAGGCTTGCTGTGGGTCAGTCCCTCAAACCAGGGGCCTTGCTGGCCCTGTACAGGTTAGCAATAAGCATGTGCCAACCCCCAAGTCATAGGACTGGGAGGGACTCGAGAGCTCATCTAGTCCACTTCCCTGCCCTCACAGCAGGACTGTTATCTCGAACACCCCTCACAGGGGTTTGTCTAACCTGCTCTGAAATTATCTCCAAGGATGGAGATTCCACAGCTTCCCTAGGCAACTTATTCCAGTGCTTATCCACTCGGAGAGTTGGGTAGTTTTTCTTAATATCCAACCTAAACCTCCCTTGCTACAATTTATCACAGAATCTCAGGGTTGGAAGGGACCTCAGTAGGTATCTAGTCCAACCCCCTGCTCAAAGCAGGACCAACCCCAACTAAATCATCCCAGCCAGGGCTTTGTCAAGCCTGACCTTAAAAACTCCTAAGGAAGGAGATTCCACCACCTCCCTAGAGAACCCATTCCAGTGCTTCGCCACCCTCCTAGGGTAAAAGTTTTTCCTAATATCCAACCTAAACTTTCCCAACTGCAACTTGAGACCATTACTCCTTGTTCTGTCAATTTAAGATGCTAACTTCTGAGGCTAGGACAAGAAGGAAACAAGAACAATTTTTCTCCCTCCTCCTTGTAACAACCTTTTATATAGAAGATTATCATGTCCCTTCTGTCTTCTTTTTGGATTAAATAAACCCATTGTTTTCAATCTTCCCTCCTAGCTCATGATTTCTAGCCCTTTTATCATTTTTGTTGCTCTCCTCTGGGCGCTTTGCTCCAGTTTGTCCATATCTTTCCTGAAATGTGGCACCCAGAACTGGACCCAATACTCCAACATAAGAATGGCCGTACTGGGTTAGACCAAAGGTCCATCCAGCCCAGTATCCTGTCTACTGACAGTGGCCAATGCTAGGTGCCCCAGAGTGAGTGAACTGAATAGCTGATGATCAAGTGATCTCTCTCCTGCCGCCCATCGCCGCCCATCACCCCCCTCCGACAAACAGAGGCTAGGGACACGATTCCTTACCCAGCCTGGCTAATAGCCATTAATGGACTTAACCTCCATGAATTTATCCAGTTCTCTTTTAAACCCTGTTATAGTCCTAGCCTTCACAGCCTCCTCAGGCAAGGAGTTCCACAGGTTGACTGTGCGCTGTGTGAACTTCCTTTTATTTGTTTTAAACCTTCTGCCCATTACTTTCATTGGGTGGCCCCTAGTTCTTATACTATGGGAACAAGTAAATCACTTTTCCTTATTCACTTTCTCCACACCACTCATAATTTTATATACCTCTACCATATCTCCCCTTAGTCTCCTCTTTTCCAAGCTGAAAAGTCCTCACCTCTTTAATCTTTCCTCAGATGGGGCCTGTTCCAAACCCCTAATCATTTTAGTTGCCCTTCTCTGAACCTTTTCTAATGCCAGTATATCCTTTTTGAGATGAGACCACATCTGTATGCAGTATTCAAGTTGCGGGTGCACCATGGATTTGTATAAGGGCAATAAGATATTCTCCATCTTATTCTTTATCCCTTTTTTTAATGATTCCTAACATCCTGTTTGCTCTTCTGAGTGCTGCTGCACACTGCATGGACATCTTCAGAGAACTATCCATGATGACTCCAAGCTCTCTTTCATGATTAGTTGTAGCTAAATTTAGTCCCCATCATATTGTACATATAGTTGGGGTTATTTTTTCCAATGTGCATTACTTTACATTTATCCACATTAAATTTCATTTGCCATTTTGTTGCCCAATCACTTAGTTTTGTGAGATATTTTTGAAGTTGTTCACAGTCTCCTTTGGTCTTAACTATCTTGAGCAGTTTAGTATTGTGACAGTGCTGTTCTTGGTGGGACTCAATTGAGAGTGTCAGATCAGGACAAATTGCTCCAAAGGGGGTAGTTACAGCCCAAAGCTGGGGTTTCTCCACCCTAAAAGCAAACCAAACCAGCCAAACAGAAAAGACTTTGGTTTCACCCTACTGGCTAGCCACAAGTCACACAAGCAATTCCCTTAGACACTCCAGCTTCCCAGTGTCACCACCAGCAGCCACCTGTCCTGGGGACAAATGGTTATGAAAACCAATACCCCAAATAAAGAAAACGGTTCTTCTCAATTCCAAAGAATCAGGCCCCAGACCCAGGTCAAGATACAAGTTAGATCTTACCCACAAATCACGCTGTAGCCAATCCTTTAGAATCTAAAATCTAAAGATTTATTATACAAGGAAAAAGATCTAGGTGAGGGTTAGAAATGGTTAAAGGAAATCAATTACATGTAGTAATGGCAAACCTCTTGGCTTGCATCAGAGGTAGAATAAACCGCAGGTTCAAATCAAAGTCTCTGGCATACATCCCCTGCAGGGATGGGTCATCAATCCTTTGGCCAGGGCTTCCAAGTGTAGCAAAATCACATCCAGAGGTAGGTGCAGGACTGAAGACCAAATGCAGAGGTTGCAGCAGGTTTATTTATAGCTTATCCCAGGTGCAGGAATTCTCTTTGTCTTTTGCTGTGGAAACTTACAGCAAAATGGAGTATTGAGTCACATGGGCAATCCCTGCCCCCTCACTAAGACACAGGATGTGTCTGCCCTCTCTCAATGGGTCCGTTTTGTAGCTGATGGTTCTTGATGGGCCGTCAAGCAGGCCAAAGCGGAGCTAACAGCAATTTGTCTGGGATTTCACCCCCGAAGCAAAGCATAATATTTGGAAAGACAGTACAGAGCCAATATTCATAACTACAAAAATGATACACATATACAGATAGCATAATCATAATCAGCAAACCATAAGCTGGTCGTGGACACCTTATATGATCCCCTTTACATAAGATTTGGTGCTCCTGCATGACCTTGGTTGCACCAATGATCTATATGATCCCAGATAAGTTCAGTAACGTGACAAGTATCATCTGCAAACTTTGCCACCTCACTCTTTACCTCTTCCTCCAAATCATTTATGAATGAGTTGAATAGGATTGGTCCTAGGACTGACCCTTGGGGAACACCACTAGTTACCCCTTTCCATTCTGAAAATTTACCATTTATTCCTATCCTTTTTTCCCTGTCTTTTAACCAGTTCTCAGTCCATGAAAGGATCTTCCCTCTTATCCCACGGCAACTTAATTTACATAAGAGCCTTTGGTGAGGGACTTTGTCAAAGGCTTTCTGGAAATCTAAGTACGCTATGTCCACTGGATCCCCCTTGTCCACGTGTTTGACCTCTTCAAAGAACTCTAATAGATTAGTAAGACATGATTTCCCTTTCCAGAAACCATGGTGACTTTTGTCCAACAATTTTTTGTTCTATGTGCCTGACAATTTTATTTCTTTACTATGGTTTCAACTAATTTGCCCGGTACTGACATTAGACTTACCGGTCTGTAATTGCCAGGATCACCTCTAGAGCGCTTTTTAAATACTGGCATTACGTTAGCTATCTTTCAGTCATTGGGTAAAGAAGCTGATTTAAAGGACAGGTTACATAGTCCTTTAAATAGTACATGTATAATAGTCCTTTAAATACATGTACAATAGTACATAATAGTTCCACAATTTCACATTTGAGTTCTTTCAGAACTCTTGAGTGAATGCCATCTGGTCCTGGTGACTTGGTACAGTTCAGTTTATCAATTAGTTCCAAAACCTCCTCTAGTGACACTTCAATCTGTGACAATTCCTCAGATTTGTCACCTACAAAAGACGGCTCAGGTTTGGGAATCTCTTTAACGTCCTCAGCCATGAAGACTGAAGCAAAGAATTCATTTAGTTTCTCCACAATGACTTTATTGTCATTAAGTGCTCCTTTTGTGTATCTCTATCGTCCAGAGGCCCCACTGGTTGTTTAGCAGGCTTCCTGCTTCTGATGTATTTAAAAAAACATTTTATTATTACCTTTTGAGTTTCTGGCTAGCTGTTCTTCAAATTCCATTTTGGCTTTTCTTATTACATTTTTCCACTTAATTTGGCAGTGTTTACGCTCCTTTCTAGATACCTCACTAGGATTTGACTTCCACTTTTTAAAAGATGCCTTTTTATCTCTCACTGCTTCTTTTACATGGTTGTTAAGCCATGATGGCTCTTTTTTTAGTTCTTTTACTGTGTTTATTAATTTGGGGTATACGTTTAAGCTGGGCCTCTATTATGGTGTCTTTGAAAAGTGTTCATGCCGCTTGCAGGGATTTCACTTTAGTCACTGTACCTTTTAATTTCTGTTTAACTAACCCCCTCATTTTTGCATAGTTCTCCTTTCTGAAACTAAATGCCATAGTGTTGGGCTGTTGAGATGTTCTTTCCACCACAGGAATGTTAAATGTTATTATATTATGGCCACTATTCCCGAGTGGTCCTGTTATAGTTACCTCTTGGACCAGCTCTTGCGCTCCACTCAGACCTAAATCGAGAGTTGCCTCTCCCCTTGTGGGTTCCTGTACCAGCTGCTCCAAGAAGCAGTCATTTAAAGTATTGAGGAATTTTGTCTCTGCATTTCGTCCTGAGGTGACGTACCCAGTCAATATGGGGATAACTGAAATCCCCCACTATTACTGAGTCCTTTAATTTGATAGCTTCTCTAATCTCCCTTAGCATTTCATCGTCACTATCGCTGTCCTGATCAGGTGGTCGATAATAGATCCCTATTGTTATATTCTTAGTAGAGCATGGAATTACTATCCATAGAGATTCTATGGAACATGTGGATTCATTTAAGATTTTTACTTCATTTGGTTCTACATTTTCTTTCACATATAATGCCGTCACACCCCCCAGCTTCTGCTTGACCTGTTATGTCCTTCCGATATATTTTGTATGCCAGAATGATTATGTCCCATTCATTGTCCTCACTCCACCAGATTTCTGTGATGCCTATTATGTCAATATCCTCCTTTAACACGAGGCACTCTAGTTCACCCATCTTATTATTTAGACTTCTAGCATTTGTGTAGAAGCACTTTAAAAACTTGCCACTGTTTATTTGTCTGCCCTTTTCCGATGTGTCAGATTCTCTTTTATGTGAATGCTTCTCGTCTGATCTGGCCCCTACTTTATCCTTTTCCATCCTCCCATCCTGATTAAAACTTAGAGACTCTCTATCACTAGACTCTCCTCTAAGAGAAGTCTCTGTCCGATTCACGTGCTCCTCTGCAGCACTCAGCTCTCCCCCATCTCTTAGTTTAAAAAGTGCTCTGCAATCTTTTCAATGTGAAGTGCCAGCAGTCTGGTTCCACTTTGGTTTAGGTGGAGCCCATTCTTCCTGTATAGGCTTCCCCAGTTCCTAATAAATCTAGACCCCGCCTCTCTATACCATCATCTCATCCACACATTGAGACTCTGAAGCTCTGCCTGCCTACCTGGCCCTGCGCGTGGAATCGGAAGCTTTTCTGAGAATGAAATCCAGGACCCCTACGGTGGCAGTCTCTGTCCCAGCAGCCTAAATTTGGCTTCCAGGACCTCTCTCCTACACTTCCCTATGTCACTGGTACCTACATGTGCTGCGATCACCTGCTCCTGCCCAGCACTAATCATAAGTCTACCTAGATGCCTCGAGAGATCTGAAGCTTTTGCACCAGATACACAAGGCACCATCCAGTTCTCCCAGTCATCACAAACCAGCTACTTAGGTTTTTAATGATCAAATCTCCCATTAGTAACACCGGCCTTTTCCTAATGACTGGAGTTCCCTCCCCCAGAGAGGTTACCTCAGTGCAAGTGGATACCCCAACACCGCCTGGAAGGAGGGTCCCAACTATGGGAAGGTTTCCTTCTGTTCCCATTGACTGCTTTCCCTTCCCTGGGCCTCTCATTCTCCTCAACAGCACAGGTGTTAGCAATTAAATAAAAACCAACAGGATCTTATAAGAGGAATGAGGCAAAATGCCGCTTTTGTGTAAATACATAAAGTAGGAACTAATTACTAGCTTTGATTATAATCTATTTACATATACACATTTATTTATTTATTTATACAGTTCTGCGAAATTGTTATAGTTACCAGCCTAGAGGCTGTTTGTGCCAAGTTGCTGACCAGGTAGCCTGGACATGAGTGGAGCCAAGTCTTTGTCAGATGCACATCTGATGCTTTTGGAGGCTGGTCGCAGAACCAGACTTGTAATTTTTAGTTTGTTTGATTTTGTTTTTATAGGAATTATTTTTTATATCAGTTTATGGAATTTGTTTTATTATGCTGCCATGATGTTTGAAACGATAGTTAATTACAATTTTTACATTTAAAGTGATGTTTAATTAGCAGATGGAACATCCACGACAGCTTGGTGGTGGTTTGTTTTTTGGTTTTTTATGTGCTAGGGGGTGGATTCTGGTTTGCCCTCGGGTTACTCGTCCATTTTACTTTATGCATTTTTTAGCCAAACAATGTCAGAGCTATAATTTTTAGGCTGGCATTTTAACCTTATTTTTTAATTTTTTTTATTTAATTATATATATAGACAATCACACTCCAACATCTGTCCTGTCACCTCTGCATTTTAATTTTTTAACATAACCATTTTAAAATCAGTGGGACATTGCAGACTTCCATAAGTCTATTTATCCTACTTGTTACATTTAAAAGGAAACAAACAAATAAAGCATGGGGTTTATTCTGGAGTTCAGGAAAACAAAGTTGTACCAGCCCTACAGGACCGCTGTGATCTTGTTACTTCTAGAACAAACTCTTAGTCTCTGGATGTGCTTTTACAATTAACACTGACAGACCATTTCAATCAACGCAACCTCAGCAGGGTGGCTAAAAAACCAAATTCTGGGGTCTTCTGTTGAGTCACTCTTACATTTCCCAGATCAGAAATATACCAGTTATTATTGTAGGCCAACGTAATCCCCCTTTTGACACAAAGATTATTAATTGCCAGTGTCACTTTTTATTTAGTTCATGTAATAGAAAATACTGGGAGGTGATTTGGGCCTGTGGCTTTAGCCTTGCATACATTTTTGTCTTTTTAATTTAACAGCATATTTTACACATTTCAGTTAAACAACCAGTAGGGGGTGTAACAGTACAGAGAGTAGACAAATGGGGACCATCCAGAGAATGTCATACCAATGATAGGCTGTAACCTGTTTTTTGGCATTGGCAATTTTTAACATATTTCCATTTGCATGTGTAATATGGATGGTTTGGATTTTTATATTGTTTTTTGTTTATTTTAGAACTTGTTACCTTTTTATTTTTTAAAGGCAGTTAATGAGTTTCTGCCATTCAATGCCAAGATTGACCGAGAACTTGGCTAAATTAGTGCTCACAGTAAGCTGAGACTTTTTTTGATTGTGGCAAAAAGTAAATGTGGTTATTGATAAACACAGTACTTGCATTACATTTGCATTTGTTTACCTGTGGGTTGCTAACACTTATTTTTTTTAAAGCACTTTTTAAAAGAATTAACGCATTGCTCATTCTATAGTACTTTGATTTTATGATTTGATTTATTTTACATCCATGATTTTAGTGAAATGTCCTTACTACAGGTCTCTGGAGCAACAGGTAAGGACTATCCACTTTTGAGTTTATATGATGCAACCTTTGATGTCCAATAACATTTTTTTCCTCCCCAACCCACTGGCTTGCCAGAAAGATCCCCTGTGTAATATGGGGAGCGGGCTAACCTTTGCCTTCAGAGACTGGTGGTGTGTAATTTTGACAACAATTTTTTAAATTAACAGGTCTGGTTTTACCATGCTAGAAACATACCACAGCCAAACATCCTGATAGGTATTAAACAACAAAGAGTCTGTGGCACATTAAAGACTAACAAAAATATAATATACTTTTGTTAGTCTTTAAGTCTTTAAAGACTTACAGAATTGCAGCAAGAATTGCAGCAACCTAGCCCACTCCCCCAGCTCCCAGCCATGCCACTGGTGAGTGCTGAGGGGCAGTTCCCCCCACGTCCCCCAAGGCTGGGAGCCAGGGGGGCAGAGCCAGGTCACTCCACTTCCTGTCGCTCTGTGAGAGTGGGGTCAGGCCACCCTGCAATTGCCAGGCAGTGGCAAATGGAGCGACCTGACCCCAGTCCGCTCCACTCTGCCGGCTCGTGCTGGGGGGCGGTTTCCCCCATAGCCCCCAAGTCTGCTCCTGCCCCCCCATTGGGGGCTGTGAGGACACCAAAATGTCTAGGGATGGTTCATCTCAGGGAGGAGGCCCACCAGTGGTCCTGTCCCTTCTCCCACTGCCTACATGGCCAGTACCAACTTCTCCCTGTCCCGGTATGGCTTCGTCACGGTGACATGGTGCACCTGGTGGGACAGTTCTACTGGTTAGTTCACCTTATCTACCTGTCTGCTGACCTTGAAGGGCCTGTCCCAGGCAACCTGCAGCTTGTTCCTCCTCACGGTGATGAGACGGTCACCACCTGGTGGCACAGGAGCAGCACACGCAGAGCGGTTGTACCAGACCTTCTGCGTCCCTTGGGCCCTGAGCTCAGTGAGCTTTTCCTGGAAATCATTCCATGCTCCACCACTGATTCTCCCTTGGGAGCAGCCTTCCCCACCCCACTCAGCCCCCATCAGGTGCAGGGGTCCCCTCACTCTCCTCAAACGGGGAGAACCCTGTGTACGCGAACAGCAGGTGAGGTAAGTACTTGTCCCAGTCCTGCGGGTGCTGGTCCGTAAAGGTTTTCAGCATCATCTTTAGCGTCCCATTGAACCTCTCCACCAGCCCACTGCAGTGAGGGTGGTTTTCCGAGGCCCAGCTGGGTCAGACCCCACATTTCTCCCACAAGCACCAGAGCAGGGCTGACATTAAGTTGGACCCAGGGGTTTTGGGGTGGCAAAGGGGCCCGGGCTGCATAAACCTTCCCACGTGCAGCCTGCGGCTGCCATCAAACAGCTCCAACTAAGGGAGGGTGTGAAACTGGAAGTCACACCAGACCCTTCCACCAAGCAGTGGGAGAGATGCTGGGGCATCCAAGGGAATGTTGGTGTGTTTGAACGTCCCCAGGTCACCGGCTCAAGTGACCTCGCTCAGTTCGATGTCGAAGGAGAGAGAGATGTGACAAAGTGGGACTGCTTTTAATGTCTTCTCTCAATACTGTGTGGGTGCCTCAGTTTCCCCAGTGCATTTCTTACATCTCTAGGTGGTGGGATAAGGGTGTGTGATCATGTTTCACCAGTATCAAGGGTCGGTCCTGGGGCCGGTTTTGTTCAATATTTTCAATTAATGATCTGGACGATGGTGTGGTCTGCACCCTCAGCAAGTTTGCAGATGACACTAAACTGGGAGGAGTGGTAGATACTCTGGAGGGTAGGGACAGGATACAGAGGGACCTAGACAAATTAGAGGATTGGGCCAAAAGAAATCTGATGAGGTTCAGCAAGGACAAGTGCAGAGTCCTGCACTTAGCACAGAAGAATCCCATGCACTGCTACAGACTAGGGACCAAATGGCTAGGCAGCAGTTCTGCAGAAAAGGACCTAGGGGTTACAGTGGATGAGAAGCTAGATATGAGTCAACAGTGTGCTTGTCACTGTGAAGGGAGTCAGGGCCCTGCACCCCCACTTCCTGCGATTCACCAGGACTCTCGGCCAGCCAGTAGAGCAGAAGGTTTATTAGGGACGACAGGAACACAGTCCAAACCAGAGCTTGTAAGTATAAATAGGACCCTTCCATCCGGTCCTTCTGGGGGGCAGGGAGATTAAACCCCAGACCTGGGGGCTCCCTCCTCTTCCCCAGCCAACTCCTATCTTCAAACCCCTGCAACATCTCCCTCCACCTTCCCCGGCCACTCCCCAGCCATTGTCTAGGTTCCCAGGCAGAAGGTGTCACCTGGCCCCAACCTCATGCCTGGGTTCATGTTATAGCCTCAGGGATCTTCCTTCCCATCCCCAATGCTGACAGTGTCAGTGAACCTCCCAGGTCAAATCCACCCCCACCCTGCGGTGTCACAGTGCCCTTGTTGCCAAGAAGGCTAATGGCATTTTGGGTTGTATAGGTAGGGGCATTGCTGGCAGATTGAGGGACGTGATCGATCCCCTCTATTTGACATTGATGAGGCCTCATCTGGAGTACTGTGTCCAGTTTTGGGGCCCACACTACAAGGTATGGAAAAATTGGAAAGAGTTCAGAGGAGGGCAACAAAAATGATTAGGGGTCTGGAACACATGACTTATGAGGAGAGGCTGAGAGAACTGGGATTGTTTAATCTACAGAAGAGAAGACTGAGGGGGGATTTGATAGCTGCTTCCAACTACCTGAAAGGGGGTTCCAAAGAGGATGGATCTAGACTATTCTCAGTGGTACCAGATGACAGAACAAGGAGTAATGGTCTCAAGTTGCAGTGGGGGAGGTTTAGATTGGATTTTAGGAAACACTTTTTCCCTAGGAGGGTGGTGAAGCACTGGAATGGGTTACCTAGGGAGGTGGTGGAATCTCCTTCCTTAGAGGTTTTTAAGGTCAGGCTTGACAAAGCCCTGGCTGGGATGATTTAGTTGGGGTTGGTCCTGCTTTGAGCAGGGGGTTGGACTAGATCCCTCCTGAGGTCCCTTCCAACCCTGATATTCTGTGATTGTTGCAGAGCCCTAGAGGGCCAGCATGATACCATCTGCACAGAGAATGGCCAACGCCCTGTCTGCTGGTAACTGATGGCCTGGGCCCCTCCTCTGCAAAGGTGCCAACTGATGATGTTGGAGAAGAGAGGTCAGGTGGCCTCCTGGCCTGGGAAAGGGACAAAGGCCAGAGGAGGGGCTGGAGAGTTTCAGTTTGGAACTGGCTGGGGAAATGGAGAATGGCTCAGAACTGGGTTCTGGGCTCCCTAACCCCACCATGATGGACCGGATTCAGGGGTCCTGTTCTCTGTACCTACAAGTTCTGTTTTTGACCCTGTTCCTGTCATCTAATAAACCTGTTTTATTGGCTGGCTGAGAGTCACCTCCGTCACAACATCTGACTGTGGAGTTGGGGTGCAGGGCCCTCTGGCTTCCCTGGGATTCCACCTGTGTGGACTCGCTGTCGGAAGCTCACGGAGGGGCAGAGGATGCTGAATGCTCCGAGGTCAGATCCAGGAAGGTCAAAATTGTGAAGTTTCTTGCCCTGGAGACAGTCGCTCACAGAGAGGAGGCTCCCCCAGTGTCCTGGCTGGCCTTGTGTGGAGCAGTTCCAGGGCATCGCCCGGGGACTCTGAGATGCTCTCAATTGCACATGTAGGGCCAGTTAGACAGGCAGAACTACAGGGTATCAATGCATGGATGAGATGATGTAGGGAGGAGGGGTTTAGATTTATTAGGAACTGGAGAAACTTTTGGAAAAGTGGGAGCCTATACAGCAGGAGTGGGCAAACTACAGCCTGCAGGCCACATCTGGCCTGCGGGACCATCCTGTCTGGCCTGCCTGAGCTCCTGGCCAGGGAGGCTTCCCTCGCCCCTCCCCTCGCGGAGCCTCAGTGTGCTGCGCCGCTGACACCAGTGCTCTGGCCCGCTCCTGGGCAGCGCTGGAGCTCCTGCCGGTTTGAGCAGTGTGGTATGGGGGCGGGGCTGCGAGCTGCGGCGGGCCGCATGGTCTCCAGACACACTTCCCTGAGCAGCATGGTAAGGGGGCCAGGCCAGTGACTGGGGTCGGGGAGCGGTTGGATAAGGGGCAGGGTGTGGTTGGATGGGGTGGAAGTTCAGGAGGGGTGGTCAGGGGATGGGGAACCAGGAGGTTGGGTAAGTTTGGGAGTTCTGGGAGTCTGTCGGGGGCAAGGGGGATTGATAGGGGTTGGGGCAGTCAGGGAACAAGGAGCAGGGGGGTTGGATGAGGGTGGAGTCCCAGGGGGCTGGTTAGGGGTGGGCGGGGTCTCTGGAGGAGGTGGTCAGGGGACAAGGAGCGGGGGCGGGTTGATGGGTTGTGGGTTCTGAGGGGGGCAGTCAGGGGCAGGAAGTGGGAGAGGGTCAGATAGGGGGTGGGGCCAGGCTGTTTGGGGAGGCATAGCCATCCCTACCCAGCTCCCTATACAATTTTGCAACCCTGATGTGGCCCTTGGGCCAAAAAGTTTGCTCACCCTGCTATACAGGAAGGGTGAGCTCCACCTAAACCAAAATAGAACCAAATTGCTGACACTGAACATTAAAAGGCCATAGAAGTTGGGGGAAACCAACAGGTGCAAAGGAGCATGTGGTTTGGACAGAGACATCCCTTAGTGGAAAACCAATTGAAGACAGTTGGCAGTTTTTCAAAGAGACATTATAAAGGGTATAATAGCAAACTATTCCACTGCGTCGGAAAGACAGGAAGTTTGGCAAGAGACCACCCTGACTTAACCAGGAGATCTTCAATGATCTAAAAATCAAAAAAGAGTCCGACAAAAAGTGGAAACTTGGTCAAATTACACAGGATGAATATAAACAAATAACACCCGTATGTAGGGACAAAATTAGAAAGGCCAAGGCACAAAATGAGATCAAACTAGCTAGAGACATAAAAGGAAACAAGAAAACATTCTACAAATACATTAGAAGCAAGAGAGAGACCAAGAACAGAGTAGGACGCTAGTCAATGGGGGGCGGAGGGAGACAATAACAGAAACTGTGGAAATGGCAAAAGTGCTTAATGATTTCTTTGTTTCGGTTTTCACCAAGAAGGTTGGCGGCAATTGGACACCTAACATAGTGAAAATGAGGTGGGATCAGAGGCTAAAATAGGGAAAGGACAAGTTAAAAATTATTTAGACAAGCTAGAGATTTTCAAGTCACCAAGGCCTGATGAAATGCATCCAGAATACTTCAAGGAACCGACTGAGGAGATATCTTAGCCATTCGCAATTATCTTTGAAAAGTCCTGGACGACGGGAGACAGTCCAGAAGACTGGAAAAGGGCAAATCTAGTGCCCATCTATAAAAAGGGAAATAAGGACAACCCAGGGAATTACAGACCAGTCAGCTTAACTTCTATGCCCGGAAAGATAATGGAGCAAATAATTAAGCCATCAATTTGCAAACATCTAGAGGATATTGTGATAAGTAACGGTCAGCATGGATTTGTCAAGTACAAGTTGGGTCAAATCAACCTAATAGCTTTCTTTGACAGGGTAACAAACATTGTGGCTGCGGGGGAAGTGGTGGATATGGTAAATCTTGACTTTAGTGAGGCTTTTGATACTGTCTCGCATGATCTTCTCATAAACAAACTAGGGAAATACAACCTAGATGTGGAGCTACTATAAGGTGGTTTCATAACTGGTTGGAAAACTGTTTCCAGAGAGGAGTTATCAGTGGTTCGCAGTCAGGCTGGAAGGGCCTAACGAATGGGGTCCCTCAGGGATCAGTTCTTGGTCCGGTTCTGTTCAATATCTTCATCAATGATCTAGAGAGTGGCATAGAGAGCACACTTATAAAGTTTGTGGACGATACCAAGCCGGAAGAGGTTGCGAGTGCTTTGAAGGACAGGATTAAAATTCAAAACGATTTGGACAAACTGGAGAAATGGTCTGAAGTCAATAGGATGAAATTCAATAGGGACAAATGCAAAGTACTCCACTTAGCCAGGAACAATCGGTTGCCCACATACACAATGGGAAATGACTGTGTAGGAAGGAGTTCTGTGGAAAGGGATCTGGGGGTCAGAGTGGATCACAAGCTAAATATGAGTCAACAGTGTAACACTGTCGCAAAAAAAGTGAACATCATCCTGGGATGTATTCGCGGGAATATTGTAAGCAAGATAAGAGAAGTGATTCTGCTGCTCTACTCTGCCCTGATTAGACCTCAGCTGGAATATTGTGTCCAGTTCTGGGTGCCACATTTCAGGAAGTCCAGAGAAGAGCAACAAAAATGATGAAAGGTCTAGAAAACACGACCTCTGAGGGAAGACTGAAAGAGTTGGGTTTGTTTAGTCTGGAGAAGAGAAGTCTGAGAATGGACATGAAAACAGTTTTCAAGTATGTAAAAGGAGTATGTACGAGGGGGAGGGAGAAAAATTGTTCTGAACCTCTGAGGATAGGACAAAAAGCAATGGGCTTAAATTGCAGAGGTTTAAGTTGGACATTAGAAAAACTTCCTAACCATCAGGGTGGTTCAGCACTGGAATAAATGGCCCAGGGAGGTCGTGGAATCTCCATCATTGGGGATTTTTAAGAACAGGTTGGACAAACCCATCAGGGATGGTCTAGATAATACTTAGTCCTGCCACGAGTGCAGGGGACTGGACTAGATGATTTCTTGAGTCCCTGCCAGTTCTATGATTCTACCAAGAAGTTCTCCCCTCACAGCTGTCTGGGAGGGGGAGAGACTCCAGGAGTAAACTGTATTTACAGGAACACACCTGCTCTGCCTGGATATCCACCAGACAGGGCTTTGTGTTGCTCAAAGTGACAAATCACTTTAGTACCGAGTGCAGGGGAGTGACGTGCTGTCATCAATGTCATTGTCTTTATTGGATGACTAAAGGGGAGCAGAACTGTGCTTAACCAGGGGCCACCCTCAGCTGAAGGGACCTTGTTAAGCCTGGGGCTCGAATGCCAGAGTGCAGGAAAAGTGTGTGTGGGTGGGGGGTGGGTTAATCCCAGTCAGCGGGTGTGGACTTTCTCCAAGGGTCCCTGGTCTGGTTTAACCTCTTCCTCCTACACTGCAAAAACAGAGGGAAATAGGCACTGCTAGGAGCCTTTGTTATGTTAAGAGTGTGAAGTAGCTGAAATCACTTGTGGTGGAGCAGGGTTTCTACCCATCCTAATAAACGGGGAAAATCACTAAGAGCCTGACCTACAGAGGCCACAGCAGAGAGGCAGGTGGCAGCAGAAGGTACCTGACAATGGGATAGTGGGCGCAGAATTAGCACCGGGTGGCGAGGAGCAGCAGCTGGCGGAGCACCCAGGGGGCGAGGAACAGTGGCTGGGGGGGCGCCCAGGGGGCGAGGAGCCGCGGCTGGGGGGGCGCCCAGGGGGCGAGGAGCCGCGGCTGGCGGGGCGCCCAGGCGGAGTGGTGGGGCGGATGCCCCCGGCCCCCTTGTGCTTTGAAGCTGCTCAGCTGAGCCACTCACGGCACAGGCCAGTCTGGGGAGCTGAGCGCGAGCTGGCACTGACCCCACATGGGGGACGGGGGAGGCACCAGCGCCCAGCAATGGGCTCCAAGGAGAATGAGCCCAGGGGGCTGCTCCAGGTCAGGGCCAGCTCCTGGGGGCAGGGCAGGGCTCCGGCATGTTTCCGGTCAGAGAAATCCTCAGCCGTTAGCTCAGCAGGGACTTTAATGTGCCTGGGATGACCCAGGGTCTCTGCCTTCCTTGCGCATCTCCACCAACGCTTCCTGCCCCACGGTGATCTCCTGCCCCGTCGCTCCCCACACCCCCTGCCGGCCGCGGTGCCCTCCCCAGTGCTCCCCCCAGCTCCACCGGTGCCTTCCCCCCATGCTCTCAGAGCCAGGAGGTGAGGTGCCCATCCCTCCTCTGGGCTCTGGCTTCCCGCCTGGGCTGGGGTGGCCCCAGAGGATGGGCCCTGGCGACAGCCCGGCTCGGGGGACTTTGCTGCCTGGGGTCTTTGGCTTGGGCGTTGCCTCTCCTGGGGTCTTGGGAACGGCCCCTGGGGCCCCGCGGCTCCCCTGTTGGGCTGCCTGGGGACCTCCGAGCTCTGTGTTCCTGAGCCCGCCTCTCCCTCTCGGCCCACGCGGCCTCCCGCTGGGCTCGCTGCTCAAAGGTCTTGGCAATGAGCTGCACCCTGTTCACACAGCCCAGCCTGGGACCCCCGCCCCACTCCCTGGGCCAGCCCCACTGCTGCTCCCTGGGCTGGGCGCTGCGCTGTTCTGGGACACTGCCTTGCCCCCTGGCCCTTTGCCACCCATCCATGGGCCACTCCCCGGCCCACCCCCGGTCCCTGTCCCATTCCCCGGCCCATCCCCGGTCCCTGCCCTGGTCCCCGGCCCATCCCCGGTCCCTGTCCCATTCTCCGCCCCATCCCCAGTCCCTGCCCTGGTCCCCGGCCCACCTCTGGTCCCTGTCCCATTCCCCGTCCCATCCCTGGTCCCAGCCCTGGTCCCTGTCCCATTCCCTGCCCCATCCCCGGTCCCAGCCCTGGTCCCTGTCCCATTCCCCGCCCCATCCCCGGTCTCTGTCCCATTCCCCAGCCCACCCCTGGTCCCTGCCCCGCTCTCCGCCCATCCCCCTGTCCCATCCCTGCTCGTCCCCGCGCAGCGAGGGGTGGCTCTGGCTCCAGGCCCCCGGGCACCGGCCCCACCGGCTCCGTTTCATGCAGCGGGTGCAGGCGCAGGCGTGTTCCGGGCTCTCGCCAGGGTCCGTCTCGCTGCAGCTCAGCTCCCTGGGGACGGGCTGTGGCCAAGGAGGAGAGACAAAGGGAGACTCAGCCAGGGCACCGACTGCCCCCAGGCCTGGCGAGCCAGGCTGGCACCTCAGGAGCCCTGTGCCGAGGGCAGCAGCGTCTCCCTGCCCTGAGGGGCTGCTGGGCGCCGGGAGTCCTGCTCCACAGGGTGGCAGGACCTCGGCCTGAAAAGTGCAGGGCGGCCCATGGGCCAGCACGGGGCAGAGCCGGCTGAGTGTGGCCAGCTCCGTGCTACGCTGCTCTGTGGCTGCCCCAGCCTGAGGCCTGGTGCCCCCAGCTGGAAGCGGGGGATCAGTGCTGCCCCATGGGCTCCAACCCTGGCCGGGGGCTCATTGGCTTCAGGCTCCCTCATGCTGCTGGTGCCTGGCTGGGCAGCCCAGAGCCAGGCCGAGGGCGTCGCTGTCAGGCTCTGGGCGGGAGTCTGGGTCCGCAGGCCGGGAACCTCCCAGGGTGAGAGCAGAGCCGGTGGGGACCCCGTGGAGCACGGAGCAGGCACCGGGTCAGGGCCCACAACGACAAGCTGCAAGCTGGGAGGACAAGCACCGGGCATGGGGCAAGTTGTGGGGGGCAGGTGCCAGGGGGCTGATTTGGGGCCTTAGGAGCAGCTTGAGCCCTGATGAGTCTGATGAGGCTTCTCCTGGACTGAGCATGAAAGAGCCGGGGGCTCCCCATTGGACAGGATCCCCACGCCTGGGCCCTGGCCCCTCAGTGGGCCCTATTTGTGGGGGGGGAGGCCTCCCCCTCGTGTGCCCCAGTGGTGGGGGATGGGAGTGGTGCCCCCCGCAGGGCCCCAGTGGTATCATGTCTGCACTGTCCCCACTGCAGCCAGGGCTGACTCCCCAATCACCCCCTACCCCCCACAGGACTGGGCTAGGAGAAAGTGGGGGGCTGCTACGGGCCTGGCCCCAGGTGCTCCAGCAGAGCTGGGCGACCTCTGTCCCGACCCCATGGAGCCCCCCCACCCTGACCCCAGCCTGCCTGGCACTACCCAGCTCTGCGCACCCGCCGGCCCTGCCCCGGCCCCACTCTGGCCCTGGAGACCCCATGTGAGGAGTCCTGTGACATCACCATGGGAGTGACTATGATGTCACATGCACTAGGCTGTGCTGTCACTGGTCAGAGATGGGAGGAGGGGCTGCATGGCCAGGCCCCAGAGCATGTGTCTGTCCCTCCGCAGCCCAGACCACCCCGCAGGCAGGCCTGGAGACCGGTGCCCCACAGCCTGGGATGCCCCCCGGCTCGTGGCTATGGGCGTGTAGGGAGAGGCGGCTCCCAGCCCCAGAGCGCTGCCCTCTTGGCACTGGTGCAGATCCCCACTGCAGCTAGGGGGCAGGGAGCTAGGGAGCAGGGACCCTCCAGGGGCAGGGAGCTAGGGGGCGGGGACCATCCAGGGGCAGGGAGCTAGGGGGCGGGGACCCTCCAGGGGAGGCAGGATTCTGTGCATGAGGGGGGCTAATTGAACCCAGTATGAGCTGCATCATCCCATCCCCCATCTACCTGGGGGGTCTATGGGGTCCTTACAGGCTCTGGTTCCCAAGGGCAGCTCCTGCCAGGCCAGAGGGGGGCATAGCAGTCTCCTGGGCAGGGCCTGGTGGCAGCTCTCCTGGGCGCCTGGTAGGGGCTCCCTGGCACATGGTCCGAGCAGGAGGTGCTGGCCCAGGAGGCTGTGGGGCGGGCATGGAGGCCCAGGGCGCTGTGGCTGGAGTGTGCCCGTCTCAGCACTGGCTGCTCCGGATGGCGGCCGGGGTGCGTGGTGGGCAGGTCGCTGGGACACTTCTCGATCCATTCGGGGGCATCCCCCACGTCTCTGGTCGCCCGGGTGCCTCTGCTGGTGCGCTGGGCGTCCTGGGCTGGGCTGGGGCTGGCGCGGTCGCTGCAGGGCTTGGGGAAGCAGCAGTGAAATGCAGATCTCCGGTGCCTCCCGCCCACGACTTCAACCGTGGCACAGCACCCGTGCCCCGTGGCGTGGCAGGGCGGGCCCCTGGCATTGCACACAGCAGAGTCCTGTGCCGCACAGCGGTGGGACGGACGCGGCTCGTTCCGCCTGGCTTCCCCGCTGCGGCTGCAGTGCTGCGGGCCCGCTGCGCCCCACCCCTGCCTGGTCTCTCCGGCCTGCAGCCGGCCCAGCTCGCTCTGCCAGCCGCCGGGCTCTGTGCTGCTCTCGAAGCGAGCCACGGCCAGCTGGAAGCGGCGGTTGTGGTGCCGCAGCTGCTGAAGCGAGGTGGAGGCGGTGGGGCGGCTGGGGTGGCAGGCTCTGTGCGGGGCGTCCCCCTGCCCTGGGGGGCCACCTCCCTCCCTGCCCGCAGGCCGGGCGGCCGGGTCTCTGGCTTGGACCTTCTGGGTCAGGAACTCCTCCAGCAGCTGCGCGGCCGTGCTGTTGGCGGTGGGCGACCTGTCGATGCCGAGGAGCGGGGCTGCCGCCCGGGGGCTGATGGCGCAGCGGCCCAGCATGGAGCTGACGGTCTCCTCGACTGGGGCCCCCAGGTCTGGGGCGGGGGCCAGAGCCCCCTGCCCCTCTCCGGCTCTGCCCTGGCGGGGGCTGGGGGTGCTGAGGGACGAGGTGGCGGTGGAGAAGCTGCAGCTGTCCAGGCTGTCGGCGGAGCGTGACGGTGCCCCCGGGCCGCAGGGCAGCGCTGCCTGGCAGGGACAGGCCTTGGCCCCGTCGCTCTCCGCGGCCGCCTCGTCTCGCTGCCGGGGGTCCTGGGGACGGGTCAGCCCCGGCCAGGCCTGGGCCCAGCAGGTCTCACGCTCGATCCCCCCAGCGCCGGGGCGCCGGCTGCAGCAGCCGCAGTGCGACTGGCCTGGCTGGAGACGCTGCCCCTGGGCCGTGCTGCCGGCGAGCGGGTCCCCTGGGCGCGAGCTCCCACCGGGCCCAGAGACCCCTGCAACAGAGAACGAGAGTGAAGGGGAGTCGTGTGCCCGGCCCCTGCGCTGCCCGCAGAGCCCCCAACCGGTGAAGCCACATGACCCGCAGCACCCGGGAGTGGCGGGGGGGCGAGATCCCACCCCCCCGCACAGAGCCCCGGATGGGGTGAAGCCACATGACCCACAGCACCCGGGGGGGGGGGCGAGATCCCATCCCCCCGCAGAGCCCTGGATGGGGTGAAGCCACAAGACCCACAGCACCCCAGGGTGGGGGTGGTCCCATCCCCCGCAGAGCCCCGACGGGTGAAGCTGAGCCCAGGGCCCTGCTCTGCCCAGGCACCTACAACGGGGCCCAGCGCAGTCAGGGGACTGGGCTCGTCAGGGCTGTTGGAGCAAGGCCGTGGGTCGGGCGGGGATGAGGGGCTGAGAAGCCCCCTAAAGCTCAGGGCTGGGGGGGTATTACCAAACCCTGTGGGGTCCCTGCTGGGCTTGGGACAGCTTCCGCCTCACCCCGCACTCTCTGTGCTGTTTGCAGCTCAGGGCTGTGCCCGCCGGGTCTCATCCATCCTAACCTGCCCCTGCCCCAAGGAGCTTGCAGACCCAGCCAGGCTTACACAGCAACAGAACCTGGGGGTGGCTGCCCCACCCCTCAGCCAGACTAGCCCAGAGTGTCAGGTCGAGGCTCTCAGATCAGAGAGTGTTGGGGCCGGGCCTGGGAGCCAGTAACGCCTGGGCGCTAAGCCCAGGTCTGACCCGCCTAGTAGCCACGAGCCAGCATCTTCCACTGTGGGGGCCTCCAGTTCCCAGCTTTGCAGATCCCCAGGCCAGAAGGGACCACGGTGACCATCCAGTCTGACCCCCCCCCGGCCCCCGGTGTCGCACGGAGCAGAGCCCTGCCCCACGGTCACCCCTGGAGCAGAGCGTGGGGATAAATCGCCCGGCTGGGTTCAGACGCTGTCAGTGCTGGAGACCCACCCACCCCACAGCCCCCCTGGGCTGCCCGTTCCAGAGCATGACTCCCCAGCCTGGTCCTAATCTCTGACCTCCCCATCCCCGGCTGCAGGGTCAGCCCAGTTCCTCCCGTCCTCCCCTCCATGCCCAGAGAACAGCTGATCCCCGGCCCCTGTCTGGCAGCTCTTAATGTAACTGAAGCCTCTGCTGAGGTCCCCTCAGGCTGCTTCTCACAAGACTAACGGTGCCCAGGCCTTTGACCCTTTCCCGCAGGCTGGGTTCTCTAACCCTTCTCTCCAATTTGGACACAGGACTCCCGTGGGGCCTCCCCAGTGCAGACAAGAGCAGGCCGCTCCCCGCCTGGGTCCTTGGTGTGCCACTCCTGCTAACGAGCTTAGCCTTTTCCACAGCTGCCTCACTCAGTCTGGCGCCCCTACAGCCTCCAGCTCCTTTCCAGCAGTACCCTCCCCTCACAGGAGAAAAGACAGTCCAGACCTGAGGTGCTGTATGAAAAGGGAAACTGAGGCACACTGCCATATTGCTTTCATGGCTAAATGCCACGATTCCTGTACTATGGACAACATTAGTGTCTGCATTGTCTTGATGTTAATTGGATTCCAAACATTTGCCAGAGCTTGTATGGATAAAAAAGCAGTTTTCTTTGGCTCTTGGCAAGATCACGTGAGACATAGAGGAGCCATGCTGCAAGAGCAGATCCAATCCACTATTGTTCTAATCAAGTTTTACCTGGAGTTTGTAAAGAGATTCAATCACGTTATTGAACATGCCCTTGATAAACCATTTCTGTTACACACGGGTACGGCTTCTAACCCAAAACTAGCTGTAGTAAAAGAACTAAGGATGCGGAGCTCTTGGGATGCAATCAGCGATGTTTGTGTGATCCCTTCCTGCATCAATTTTGCATTGGGAGTGTGACGTCCTGAGTGTAATATAACATCTCATTGAAAGGTGACAGGGCCAGAAAGAGTTAATGAACTCACAGGCTGACCTGACCCATGGATGGCCCAATTTTAAAGACTGGTTAGAAAGAGATGTAAATAACTAGAGCTTTGAAATGCAGCCGGCATTGTCAGAGAGAGAAGGGGAGAGGTTTGTTCAGGTCTTGTGATGTTAGCAAACAAGTCTTGTCTAGTGCTATGGCTTAGAGTCAAAGATCAAAAAAAGCATTAGTATTTAGTTAGAAAACAAGGAATACTTGTGGCACCTTAGAGACTAGCCAATTTATTTCAGCATAAGCTTTCGTGGGCTATAGCCCACTTCATCGAATGCATAGAATGGAACACACAGAAGTAAGATGCATTTATATACTGTGACGGAGTCAGACCAGAAGGATATAGGAGAGTGCTGGAAGGCAGGTATATTAGTCCCAGGATGTGCAGGTCCCTGTTCCCTGGATAGCCAAACAAAGGCTACTCCAGGCCAATCAAGACACCCGAGACCAATTAAGAACCTTCTAGAAAGGAGTAGAAACAGCTAGCCTAATTGGGACACCTGAAGCCAATCAGGGACTGGCTGAAACCAGATAAAAACCTCCCAGTTAGTCAGGTGGGCTGTGGGTGTCAGGAGCTGTGGAAGGAAGTTATGCTGTTGGTGAGACTGAGTGGTGGACAATATATCATACAGAAGGAAGGAGGCCCTGAGGTAGGGGTGAAGTGGAGTTTGAAGAAGCGGGAACTGCTGTGGGGAAGTAGCCCCGGGAATTGTATTGTGTTTTGTGCCTAAAAGGTCAGCCATCTTAGCTGATACTATTAGGGTCCCTGGGCTGGAGTCCGGAGTAGAGGGTGGGCCCGGGCTCCCCCCTTTTCCATCTTCCATACTGGCCTGTGATGAAGGTAACTCACTAGGTGGTGACTCTTGCCAATTATACTGAGAAAGGGAGGTCACTCTGGGGCCTAGATGAGTTTCTGAGGCCCCTAAATCTGCCAGGAAGTGCAGGACCCACAAGTACAGACTTGGAGCTTTGTCACAATACATAGAAAGCATAAAAGGTTGGAAATTACCATACCAATTCTAAGAAGCTGTTTAATTTGGATGATAATTTAGGAGGACACTTGAGTGAGATAGTATTATTGTCTCTATGTCTCTTTGAAGGTTGTGGTAACCTGGATCTGAAGTTGTTTCAGAGCGGTAACTATGTCAGTAACCATGTTAGAACCTAAGCTTTCATGGGCTAATACCTACTTTGTCGGAGGCATGCATCCGACAAAGTGGGTATTAGCCCACAAAAGCTTATGCTCTAATACTTGTTAGTCTTTAAGGTGCCACAGGACTCTTTGTTACTTCTGCAATTCCAGACTAACACGGCTACCCCTCTGATTCTTGACAACATGTTAGAACCATGTTAGTAACCATGTTAGAACCCACTTCCTCAGATGTATAGAGTGGAACATACAGTAGGAAGATAATTATATAGACACAGAGAACATGAAAAGGTGGAGGGTGCCAGACCAACTCTAAGAGGCTAATCAATTAATGTGGGCTATTATCAGTAGGAGAAAAGAAAAACTTTTGTAGTGATAATCAGGATGGCTCATTTCTAGCAGCTGACGAGAAGGTGCGAGTCACAGTAGGGGACAGTAACATGGGGAAATAGGTTGCAGTTAGTGTAATGACATTAGTAGTAGTATCATCTAGGTACAGCAACTTCAGCTACACTGTTCTCATAGCTGACGTTGTGTATCTCAGATCAATCCCACTCCCACCCCCAGTGTAGACCAGGGCTGCATTGATCTGGCAACCCCCATCTTTTCCTGGTCTCTGTAGAGCTATATCTTCCTACTGTATGTTCCACTCTATATATCTGAGGAAGTGGGTTCTAGCCCACAAAAGCTTATGTCCAAATAAATTGGTTAGTCTCTAAGGTGCCACAAGTACTCCTCATTCTTTTTGTGAATCTGATCAGTTTAATGGATAAACTATCCTGTGCTAATTGCCCTATTTGGGAGAAGGAAAGTTAAGTCTATTATTTTCTCAGGCCGAAAAGGCTGCTGGAAATGTATAAAAACCCTGAGACAGGATCCGTCTTCATCTCCGATCTGCTTTAGGGTTCAAGAGGGTGAAAACTTGAGCCATAAGGATTGAGATCCCCAGTCACTGACTGGAGTCACTCTCAATATGGACATTGGACTAGAACCTGCGGTCTATTTCTAAAAGGACTTTTGGCAACTACCAGCTCATCTCTGCTCTGTATCTGCACCTCAAGAATTGAATCCAGTCTGTGTGTATATCGATCTTTTAACTAACTCTCTCTTTTCTTTTTAATAAATGTGAGGTTAGTTCACAAGGATTGACTCTAGCGTGTCTTTTGGGTGAGATCTACGTTATAACTGGACCTGGGCCTATGGCCGATCCTGGGGCATTGGAAGAACCTTTTCTTGTAGATGAGGAGAGAAGATTTTCAGGACTCATCCTCTTAACTGACGTGTGTCTGGACGGAGGCCTGAGGCTGGGCACTTCAAGGGACCTGCGTTATTACATCCACCAGCGGCTGGGGTTTGTCTGCCCTGTTCTGTTTGCAGTTCACCCTCAATGAGTGACCTCAGCTGGCTCCCACATGCACCGGTGTAATTACTCTGGAGAACTGTCTGTCAGCCAGTCGTGCACCCATTGTGACCAAGTGGGAATTTCTCCTCATGTTTTGTATGAATGCCGTGTTGTGTCTCCACTTCCCCACTGAGCTGCACGGTGAATTAGGTGCAGGGAACGCTTGTCTATTCTTTGCAGAGATCAGAGCTATAGATCTGACTGATCGCAGGCTGCCTGGGGCCTGGCCCCATGGAGAGCCAGGAAAGCCAATGGCCACTCCAATTGCCAGGACATTTGGTACCTAGCAACTGACGACCATGGATGACCATAGCCGGCCGTGAGGGGCTGGAGAACAAAGGGCTGAGGAGTGGGCCAGGTGACCCGGTTTCCTGGGGAACAAGGACAAAGGATAGAGCAGGGGCCAGGTGTTAAGTGGGGGCTGCTGGACTGGGGGAGGGTGGGAGAGCTCAGGTCTCTGGACTTTGCTGCGTTAGCGAAGGACTCGCTCCAGTGCGGTCCAGACACCCACTAACCCCCCACCCGTTCCCCTGCAGGCTGAGTCACTCCAGAGAAGGGACACGGGGGTGCTTTGCTCCCTTTGGGGTGTCCGGGTCCCCAGGGGGGTCAGTCCAGTGGCCTCGCTGCAGGGAGCTCACAGCGTGAGCCGGGGGGCTGAAGGCTCCGAGGGTCGGGCTCCACAGGTGGTGAAGCCGAGGGGCTGACCTCAGTGACACAGTGTGACCCTGAGGGGCTGACCCCCGAAGGGTCCTCCCAGGGGCTGTGACAGAGCCATGGGAGAGCACTGGGCCCATGGACTCATCACACCCACCTTGCGGTTATTTCATTTCAACCACATTTCCCTAGTTTGTGGAGGAGAATGTCCTGTGGGACGGTGTCAAAAGCCTGACTAACATCAGGGGAGCTCACGTCTGCTGCTTCCTCCCTGTCCCTGGGCCGGTAACCTGCCTAAGAAGGAAATCAGGTTGGTTTGGCAGGGGCTGTTCTGGACAGATACTTGCTGGCTACTCCTTGGACCCGTCTTGTTGCCCAGGTGCCTGCAAATGGATTGTTTAATGATTTGTTCCAGTGTCTTCCCAGGTATCGAGGTCAGGCTGGCTGGGGTAGAATTCCCCAGTTCCAGTTGTTCCCCCTTCTAAACACAGGTGCTGTATCTGCCCCGCTCCAGGGCTCTGGGACCTCCCCCGTCCTCCAGGATTTCTCACAGCTAATTGCTAACGGTTCCGAGATTGCCTCACGTATCCGAGGATGAATTGTGTCAGGTCCAGCCTGCTTGAATACATCCAGCGTATTCAAATATTCTTCAACCCGTCCAGCCTTCGTGCTCCTTCCCGCGCCGTTAACGCTGATTGTGCGGTGTATCTGGTCACCATTAGCGGTTTTAACGACGACTGAAACAGAACAGGAACGCTATCAGCTTTCTCGATGTCATTCAGTTCTTAGCTCTCCTTCCCTGCTACACGTACCTTTGTCGTTCTCTTGCTGCTAATGTGAAGACGTCTTCAAATTGCTGTTTATGTCCCTGGCTAGGTGTAACTCCTTTTCTTCCTTAGCCTTTCTGATTGTCTCCTACACGTCTGTGCTGTTCTTTTGTGTTCCTCCTTAGCAGTTCCTCCATGTTCCCACTCTTAGGACTCCTTTTTGATTTCCAGGTCATTAAAGAGCTCCTGATGGAGCCAGGTTGGCCTCTTACTATTCTTCCGATCTCTCCTTCACGCTGGGATAGTTGGCAGTTGTGCCTTTAATAGTGTCTCTGGGAGAAAGTGCCGGCTTTCCTGAATTCCATTTCCCCATAGATTTTCTTCCCATGGGACGTAGCTCCCACTTCTCTGAGTTTGTTAAAGGCTGATTTTTGGAAGTCCATCGTCCTTATTCTGCTGCTCTTGCTGCTTCCTTTCCCTTGGAATCAGGAACTCTGTCATTTCGTGATCACTTTTATCCACTTTCAGATTCGCTACCAATTCCTCCCCATTGGTCTGAATTAAGTCTCAAAGGGTGTTGTAGTGGGGTGGGTGCCCCACTCCTGGAGAAGGGCTTAAAACAGCCCAGGAAAGGGTTGTGGCTGGGAGCAAGCAGCTCCCAGCTGAGTGGGTAGGGCAGCCACAGCTGTGGCTGCATCAATTAGGGCTCAGCTGTCCCTGATAAAAGGGCCTAGAGTTTGGTGGAGACACAGAATCTCCTCTGGCTGTAGAGGTAGATGGGTCTGGCTGCTGGGACCGTGACAGGGGACCTAGAGGGAAGCAGGGCTGGGGCAAGGCAGAAGGAGCTGGGGAAGCTCCAGCCTAGAAACCCCCAGGCTGCAGGGCCTAGGGGACAGTCCAACAAGGGGTACTGGGATTGCAGGGGGCAGCCCAGGGGTAGTTGTAGAGGCAGCAGGCCAACCCCCCTTGCTGGTGATGAATGGCAATGATACTGCAGTCTGCCCCAGAGAACGGGGCAAGTGGTGACTTGCAGTTGCCTAGACTGAGGCAAGGTGGGGATAGGAGGTGGGGGTTCCCCAGGGAGGGGAGACCCAGAGTGAGACTGAGGGGGTACTGCAGGGGTGCAGCACCCCAGGGAAGAGGGCACCGGGGTCCAGGGAGGGACACAGGGCCGGTGCAAGCGGGACATGAGCCTGCAGAGGGCGCTCCGCACGCTGGTGAGAGCTAATTCCCAGACAGAGCAGCAGGAGGCGCCGCAGGGGTGAGTCGCCGCCCTGCTACTGGCGTCCTCCACTTACTTCCTCCACTTGCTGGACAAAAAGCTGTCGCCAGCACATTGCAAGAACTTACTGGAAATTGTGTCTCTTCGCTGTAACATCAGTTACAAAGCAGTGAAAATGGAGAAAGGGAGCAAAATACACCAGGAAACACCACGACTGGCAGGGCTAAGGGCAATAAGGAGTTTCAAAAGTGTATAGTAGGAACAACAGAAACCCGACAATGGGCTAGGCCCATGGCCTCTGGGGATGGTACAATTGTTAGGAATGACAGAGAAAACGTTGCGGCGTTTGATAACGATTTCTGTTGTGTATTGAGAAGGAAGCAGGGTGATTTGCTCTTTTCATCTGTGGATGACGAAGTCCCGTTAGGACGAGGAGACTGTTCGGTAGCGTCGCCTATGGAGAAACATTCTAAAATCAACGGCCCACATGGCTCGCACCCAAGAGTGTTCAGGGTTGGCTGCGGTGCCCTCTGCCCGGCTGACAGGAGTTCTGAGAACTCTTGGACGATCGAGGGGCTTCCAGAAGACGGGCTGAGTGCTAACGTTGCACCAATATTCCAGGCTGATCCAGGAGGTAATTACAGGCTCGTTAGCCTGATATCAGTTGTCATGGATCCAGCTTTGGTACAGTCCCGTGGAGGAGGCTTTCGGTGTGCCAGACCCACAAGGGGTCCCACTCTTCCTCCTTCCCGAGCCCCGGGCTCCAGCCCTCTTGTCAGGCCAGGAGCTCAGCCAGCCCCTGGGAGCGGCGGGTCCACGCTGCAGGGACTCATGCACTCAGCCAGTGTTTCCAAACCAGCGCAGGGTTTCCGGGTCAGCTGGGACATGGCCTGGCCGGCCCCTAGCTCAGCACAGACAGCGGAAGGGAAAAGCATCGTCTGGAGCCATGAGCCAGCCAGGCCGAGGCGGCTCCGTCTCTCTCTGACTCCGTGTCAGTCCCGGGAGAGGGCAGACGACTGCTCCCGAAGCGGCCCTGAGTCCCTGCCCGCCAGCCCCCGTCCTGTGTTCTCCAGGCTGGTCCGGGCCGCGTTCACACCTCACTGGCTTCCAGAGCCCCTGTGGACCTCTGTTGATCAACCAGTTCCTTAACCACCGTACTCATGCAGCCCGGCCAGCCAGCCAGCCAGCCAGGTGGCACCCACACCTCATACCCTGCGCGGCCCCGCAAGCAGACCAAACCCTGTCCCCTCCAGAGGGCAGCAATTCAAAGTACAGAGGGAAACTGAGGCACACACACACTTCATAAAAATATTACAGCAAATCCCCACTTCATCCCCTTCAAGGGGAAATCAGGGAGCCGCTGGTTCAGTGGATAGAGAATGACCAGCCAGGAACAGAATTCACGGCGGCTGTGGCGCGGGTGGGATTTTTGTTCTACATGGTTGATACCTGCTGCTCCCCGCAGGGCGTGAAGGGGCTGGCGTCGCCGAGAGGAGCGAGGGGGCTGGGGGCCGGGTGCTGGCTGGGCTGGGACTGGTTCCGTTAGCAGAGCCTGAACGGACTCGCCGCCTGTGCTGGAGAGGCCTGGGCCCTGATGCGAATGCACCACGACCGGGCAGCCCACGCCAGCAGGCACTGGAACGGGGCAAAAGCCAGGCGGTGTCAGGTGAGTGTGTGAAGAAGGGGGCTCGGACAGGCTACACTAGGGACTTCCACCGGTAGAGCTGCGTCTCCCAGGGGTGTGAGAAACCCGCCAAATTCTTCCCCCGCCCCAGCGGCGCTGCGAGCCCTGAGCCAGACCCTGGTGGAGACAGGTACGTGCCTCAGGGCTTAGCGCCCACAGTCAGTGTTTGCAGCGAGGCCGGGCTGCGTTCCCCAGCCCCGTGGGAGCCCACTGGCCACCCGCGGCTCAGCCACAGCAGCAAAGTGAAGGGAGCGTCCCTCCTGGCTCCCGCCACTTCTCCCCTTCGCACGCTCTGTTTCCCTGCCCAGCGGTAGGACAGCCCCCACCCCCTGGGGCTGCGGGGGTGACTGGCCGGCCGGGGTGCCCCTTTCCCTGGCCTCTGTGGCCGTTTGCTCAATGGCCCCTCCGAAGCCCAGGGAGGTAAATAGGGATTGAGGTGCCCGTTTACAGGCCCAGGGCTGGAAATGTGGGATCGTCTGCACCAGGCCATGTGCCCTGGCTGAGGGCGGCTCAGAGCCTGGCCTAGCTGCAACCGGGACAGCGCCGAGCTGCGGGCAGCGCCAGCTCCGGACCTGCCCTGTGCCCAGCCCCGTTTCCTGGCACTGTCCTGGGCTAGTGGGGAAGGGGCCGGGAGGCCTCCAGCAGGCCCCCAACACCTCAGGCTTCAGAAGAAGAAGGCCCCTCTGCCCCCAGCGCACGTGGCCGACCGTACGGCACTGCCGTGGATCCTGCCCTGCACTGGTTCAGGTGGCCCTGACACTGGCCCGGTCCCCACAAGCTCTGCTGACCGGGCTGGTCCCGGTGCTGGGAGGAGCCTGTCCCTGGCCTGGCTCCGCACTTGCCCACCACTGACGTCCGGCGAGCCCTGCTCTTGTCGCAGGGCCAGGTTGCTCCCGCCCGCTGCTCCCCCTTTGTGTACGGCCTCGCTGTGCCCGGTGCCCCAGCCCTGCCCCACGTACCTCTCGCTGGCAGAGGGCTGGTCATGGCCCCCTCCCAGCCCCAACACGCCCCTTCGGGGCCCCAGGCGCGGCCGTCTCCGCCAGGGCGCATGCACATGGCCGGGAGCTGCCTGTGGGCCCAGCCACAGGGGCCATAGGGGCGTTGGTTGCGGCCGTGAGACATGGTGCCCTGGCACAGGGCCTGGCCGGAGCCGCCAGCCTCGCACCCTTACACCTGCTGTGGCTCCATTCTCGGGGGCAGAGGAGCCCGGAGGGGCAGCCGGGCCTGGGATTCCCGCGTCCCATTGTGACGCCTTCCATGGAACTGGCCAAAGGTTCCGGGGCCAGGCCAGCTGGGGGCCCTGGCTGGGCCATTCGCTGCAGCCCCCGCAAAGCCAGGGGGAGCGGGTGGGCTGGAACATGCTGGTGAGGGTTCCGGGAAGTGGCAGGTTCACCCCAGGGCAGGAGGGGGCGCGAGGAGCAAGGGAAGGGGCAGAGCAGGACAGCACCTCTGTGCGCCCTGCTCCTGGCTGGCTGGAGCCCCCTCTGGCCGGAGCCCCCTTCCCAATTCACGCTAGCGCCCCCCACCGGCTTCCCCCCAGCCCCATCAGCACAGGACCTGCCCGCGGGGCCCCAGGGCTCTGGTGTTGAAGTGGGGCTTACATCACAATGTCTGCCAGGTGCCCTGCTCATGTCATTGCCAGCCACCCGTCCCAGCAGTGCAGGCCGGGGGGTCGCATGGCCAGCTCCCAGCCCACCTAAGCCCCTGACCACCCTTTCCCCATGGCGTCGCTGGCAGGCGCAGGCTCCTCGTCCCCGGGGTCGGCCGTGATCAGCTGCTACGAGCGGCTGCGAATGGAGATCCAGGCGCTGATCACGGAGAACAAGGAGCTCAGGAAGCTGGTGGACTTGATGAAAGAGAACCAGGAGCTGAGGAACGTCCTGCAGAACCAGGCGCTGGGCAGCGAGACCCCGCTGTCCGCGCTCACCTCCACTAGGTCCAGCGACAGAGGTCAAAGCGGAATCCTCAGCCCAGGTCAGGCGGGGTGCGGGGACGATGCCATGGCGGGGGCTAGGCAGCAGGGGCTCTCCGGCATGGCCCCGGGCGCTGAGCTGGCTGGCTGGTGCTGAGGAGACCCAGGTGTGCTTCAAGGTGGGGCACCCCGGTACTCTCTGGGGGCCTTGAGGCCACGCGCTTCCTCACAAGCTGGGACATCATTTTCTCCATTGACCTGCTGGCGGTTAGGCGCTGAGCTGTGCACAGGGCATTCCCCCTTTATAGGGCCCGTATGCAGCCCTGTTCTCTGTGCACAGGGCATTCC
>ML677501.1:1422812-1457299 GCA_007922305.1 Dermatemys mawii | reverse complement strand
TTTATAGGGCCCGTATGCAGCCCTGTTCTCTGTGCACAGGGCATTCCCTCTTTTTAGGGCCCGTATGCAGGCCTGTTCTCTGTGCACAGGGCATACCTCCTCTATACGGCCCGTATGCAGCCCTGGAGCAGCCCCTGTTCTCAGGGCAGCAGTGCTTCTCAGATGCAGTCCCTGCCCAAGGCACTTGCCAGGCCAACCATGCCCAGACACCTGGTCCCGACACAAGCACCCAGCCCTGCTGGTACAAACCCACTGCTGGCTAGATTGTCCCTGCACAGGGCTGGCTTTGACTGGGCGGGGTCTCGTCTCTGCCCAAACACGCTGTGAAGAAAACGCAGGGTACACCCCACCCCCACACCCCTTTGCATCCCGCAGACGGGGGGCCTGGCAGGACAGGGTATGCTAGGAAGTGGGAAGATGTCCGGCAGGCCAGGACGGGCCCTGCTCGGAGGAGGGAACCTTGCGCCTGCTATGATGGTGCTGTTCCTGGTGGGACCCACTGAGAGTGTCAGATCAGGACAAACTGCTTCCAAAAGGGCAACTAGAGCCCAAGGCTGGGGTTTCTCTGCCCTAAAGGCACCAAACCAGCCACACAGAAAAGACTTTGGTTTCACCCCACTGGCTAATCACAAGTCACACAAGCAATTCCCTTAGACACTCCAGCTTCCCAGTATCACCACCAGCAGTCACCTGGCCTGGGGACAAATGGTTATGAAAACCAATACACCAAATAAAGAAAACGGTTCTTCCCAGTTCCAAAGAATCAGGCCCCAGACCCAGGTCAATCTACAAATCAGATCTTACCCACAAATCACGCTGATGCCAACCCTTCAGAATCTAAAATCTAAAGGTTTATTATACAAGGAAAAAGATCTAGGTGAGGGTTAGAAATGGTTAAAGGAAATCAAATACATGCAGTAATGGCAAATCTTTTGGTTCAGGCTTGCATCTGTGTCACAGGGGGTGGGGGAGTCCGGTTCCCACACACACCACTTCCTGGGATTCACAGTGACTCTCAGCCAGCCAGTGGATCAGAAGGTTTATTTGGGATGACAGGAACACAATCCAACTCCGAGCTTGTCAGTACAAACAGGCCCCCTTAGTCAGGCCCTTCTGGGGGGCAGGGGGATAAGACCCCAAATCCGGGCTCCCCGGCCAGCTTCTTCCTCTCTCCAAACCCTCCACCTGTCTGTCTCCCTTTGTTCACTTCCCGGGCCCTAGGTGTCAACTCCCCTCCCCCCTCTCATCTCAGGTTACAGCTCCAGGTATCCCGATCAGAGCAGCTTCCCCTCAGAGTCATGTCCACCCTCCTCCCTGCTTGTCACATTCAGTTGTAGAATAAACTGCAGGTTCCCATCAGAGTCTCTGGAATACATTCCCTGGAGGGATGGGTCATCGATCCTTTGGCCAGAATTCCTCCAGAGTAAGAATGACAGACTGAGGACCCGATGGGGATGGGGCACCACCCTTTTCTATCCTTCCCAGGTGCAGGAATGTTCTTTGTCCTTCCCTGTGGAAACTTACGGCAAAATGGAGTTCGACTCACTTGGGCAATTCCTGCCCCCCTTGCTAAGACACAGGATGTGTATGCCTTCCCTTAATGGATCCGTTGTATAGCTGATAGTCCTTAATGGGCCATCAAGCATGGCAAGCAACGCTTAACACCAAGGACTCTGAAATGTCCCCAACAGCCTAGCACAATATTTGGAAAGACAGACAGTATAGAGTCAATATTCGTAACTTCAACTACAGAATTGATACACACATACAGCTAGCATACTCATAATCAGCAGATCATAACCTGGTTGTAGACACCTTATATGACCCCCTTTACCTAATATTTGGTGCCCCAACAGGACCTTGGTTGCACCAATGAGCTGTATGATCCCAGATAATTTAAATAACGTGACACCTGCCCACTCGCCGGCTGAGGGGCAGGTGCGCCCGGCCTAGCTCCAGGCCTCCCTGGGAACAAGCAGCCATCATGGCAGCGTGTGCCAGGCTAGGCCATGGGGTGACAGGCATCAGCAGGTGCCCCATCTCCACCTCTGCAGGCACCGCATCTGGGTCCCCACTCTACCGCCAGAGCAACTCCCTGGTCTGGGACGACACCATTGAGGAGGGGCTGGCCGCCAGCAACCTGTTCGGCTTGGGCTCCAAATCGTCCTCCCGGTCCAGCAAGACGTCCCTGTCGAAGCACTCCAGCCAGATCTCCGAGGGCCAGATCTCCGAGGCCAGGGCCCGGACCCCCGAGGCCTCCTCCCGGAGTGGCACTGACTCCAGCAAGAAGTACATGCACACCCGGCTGCCCTCCAGCGTCAACTTCAAAGGTGACAGCGCCGCGCCTCAGTGTGGGGGGAACCTGTGTCTGTGTGTAGATGTTCATGTGCAGGTAGGGTGTTCTGGGGGTACGTGTGTATGCGTGGGTGTTTGTGGGAGGTAAATCTAATGAGGTTTGACAAGGACAAGTGCAGAGTAATGGGGGGGGATTGCTGGGGCTTTGGGGTGCAGGAAGGGGCTTCGGGCTTGGGGGTAGAGGTGAGGGGTTCGGAGTACTGAAGGGGGCTCTGGGCTGAGGCAGGGGCTGGGACGTGGGAGGGGTGAGGGCTCTGGGCTGGGGTGTGGGTTCCAGAGTGGGGCCAGAAATGAGGAGTTCCAAGTGTGGGAGGGGGCTCAGGGCTAGTTCAGTGGTTGGGAGTGGGCGGGGGGTGCAGGCTCCAGGAGGGAGTTTGGGTGCGGGAAGGGGCTCCAGGTTGGGGATGGGGGTTGGAGAGTGGAGGGGGGTGCGGGCTCTGAGCAGTGCTGACCTTGTGGGGCTCCCTGGAAGTGGCGATGTCCCTCGGTCCCTAGAAGGAGACGCGGCTGGGCAGCTCTGTGTGGTGCGTGCTGCCCTGGCTCACAGGTGCCACCTCCGTAGGTCCCATTGGCTGCGGTTCCCGGCCAATGGAAGCTGCGGAGCTGGTACTTGGGGCGTGGGCAGCATCCGGAGCCCCTGTGGATGCCCTGTGCCTAGGACCCGCACAGGCCGACCTCTTCCAGGAGCTGTGCAAAGCCAGGCCGGGAGCCTGCCTTAGCCCTGCTACGCCGCCAACCGGACTTTTAACGGCCCAGTCAGTGGTGCTGACCAGAGCCTCCAAGGTCCCTTTCCAACCAGATGTTCCAGTCGAAAACTGGACACCAGTGACCCTATGGCTCTGAATACCCCGCACTGGGCCTGTCCCTTCAGAGACCCCACCCCAGTTCTGAACATCCCCTCACCAGAGCTGGATTTAGCTCCCTCTCCTCTCCTCCCCCACCCCCAGCCCGGTCCTGGCTCCCCAGCCCCCACTTATTGCCGGTGGCTGTTCTCCGAGCTGCCCTGGGTTTGCCAGTGGCTCTGTGGCACTGAGGTGCCAGCTGTCAGGAGGTCTCCCGGCTCCAGGCCTCTTCTGCGTCCTCCTGCTGGGTCTGTAGTGCGGGCGGCCTGCGCCAGGCCTTTCCAGAGCACCCCCCTGCCTTGGCCCCTTGGCTGGTGCTGGTGGTGGGGGGCCGGTGCCAGGGTAGGGCCTGGGGAGGCGTCTGTAGCAGCCTGTCCGGGACAGACGGACAGGGATGCCCAAGGCAGCCAAGCGCCAGGGCGGTTTGCTTTGGCAGCATGGCCCGCACTCCCCATCAGGGCTGGGGCTGGCTTGGTGCTGCGGGGACATTCACTGCCGGCTCTTGGTTCCCTGCAGACTCCACAGACAGCCCCCCGCCATGGGACACCAGCCTCAACGACTCGGTCTTCACCGAAGACATGCCCTTCCTCCCGCCGAATGCCTCCTCCCCCACCAGCAGGGCCGCCCCCGTCAGCTTCCACCTGCCTCCAACCCCACAGGACCCCCCGCGCCCGCCAGACGTCAGGCCCAAGGAGATGACACGCAAGGTCTTCCGAGCTGCTGATAGGCCCCAGTCACAAAGGGCCACTTCCAAGGCCAACCTGGGCAAAGGTAAGTGGCAGCTACTCTGCGGTCCACTGGAAACGAGGAGCATGGCAGGGGCTGGGGGACCCCAGGGCGGCTCCGTGGGAGCCAGGCAGATGGGAATGAGGGTGCTTGGCAGATATCTCTACCTGTGTCCCGGGGCTCCGGCTGAGAACCGCCCCAGAGTCAGAATCAGGGCATGGTGCTCTTCCAATCTTATGCACATTCTTTCGTGCACCCCTGCCACCAGCCAGCCGGCCAGCCCCAGAGGCTCCAGCAGGTCCCCCGAGTCCCCACTGGACCCACATGCCGCACCTACCAACGTAGAGTCCTGTGACTTTGCTGGGGCTGGTGCCTACACTTGTGACGGGGCTGTTCCTGGTGGGACCCAACTGAGAGTGCCAAGTCAGGACAAGTTGTTTCAAGCAGGGCAGTCACAGCCCAAAGCTGGGGTTCCTCCACCTCTAAGGCACCAAACCAGCCAAATAGAGAGGACTTCGGTCTCACCCCACTGGCTAACCACAAGTCACACAAGCAATTCCCATAGACACTCCAGTTTCCCAGTATCACCACCAGCAGCCACTTGTTATGGGGATGAATGGTTATGAAAACCAACACCCCAATAAAAGAAAAAGGTTCTCTCGATCCCAAAGGACCAGGCCCCAGACCCAGGTCAATCTACAAATCAGATCTTACCCACAAATCACGCTGGTGCCAATCCTTTAGAATCTAAAATCTAAAGGTTTATTCATAAGGGGGAGAAGATACAGGTAAGAGCTAGAATGGGTTAAATGGAATCACTTATATATGGTGATGGCAAAGTTCTTGGTTCAGTCATAACCAGCAAACCATAACCTGGTCGTAGATACCTTATATGACCCCTTTACAACAGGACCTTGGTTGCACCAATGATCTATGCGGTCCCAGATCATTTCAATAATGTCACAGCACTGCCGGTGGAGATGGAGTCCGGGGATACCGGACTACTAGTCCCGTCATGCAATGCAGGGTGCCCACATGGCATGGGCACTGTCTACTGGGACATTGTCACCTCCGGCTGCCATTCAAGGGACATGAGTGATTTGTAACCTGGGCTCTTTCCAAGTCACACCAGGGCCTGGTCCTGCACCGTCCCGCTGGGTTTGGTGGCTTTTTGTCCGTGTGGACCTGGCTAAACCTGCCCTTCCCCCATGTGTGGTGGCAGCGGTGCCAGCTGAGCCCTTCCAAATCCAGGGGTCTGCGCCTAGACTCAGGAGACTCTTTGGAGAGCCCGGGGCGGTTTCTTTGCCTTCTGGTGTCCGCACTGTGGGGCACCTTTTCCAGATTGTCTCTGCACCCACGCGGGCTGGAAAGTGACTTCAAACAAAAAGGGCAGGTAGGATTCTCCCCAACCCCTGCGCCCAGCTGGGACTTTCACCACGTCCCCTGATAAACCCAGGAGATCTGCCTGTGGACAGCAAGCCCCACGTGGCAGGGGAAAGCCACAGCCTACACAGCAGGAACCGCTGCCTCCGGCGGTGACTCTTCTTGAGAGTGATGGGCTTCGCCTCAGGCCCAAGCGGCTAATGCACAAACGGAACAAATGGAAAGAGCATTCTCTCTGTCCCCATCCCCCAGCTCCACACCTCCTGTGGGCGCGGGCTCACAGCCAGAGGTGGAACAACTTCAGACAGACGCTGACTGGGACATTGAGGGAGCCTCTTCAAGATGAAGGCAAAGAGCACTTAGAATCACAGACTCATGGACTCTCCGGGTTGGCAGGGACCTCAGGGGGCTCTAATCCAACCCCCTGCTCAAAGCAGAACCAACCCCAACTAAATCATCCCAGCCAGGGCTTTGTCAAGCCGGGCCTTAAAAACCTCTAAGGAAGGAGATTCCTCCACCCCCTCCCTAGGGAACCCATTCCAGTGCTTCACCACCCTCCGAGTGAAAACGTTTTTCCTAATATCCAACCTAGACCTCTCCCTCTGCAACCTGAGACCATTACTCCTTGTTCTGTCATCTGATACCACTGAGAACAGTCTAGATCCATCCTCTGTGGAACCCCCCTTCAGGTAGTTGAAAGCTGCTATCAAATCCCCCCTCACTCTTCTCTTCTGTAGATTAAACAATCCCAGTTCTCTCAGCCTCTCCTTGTAAGTCATGTGCTCCAGAACCCTAATCATTGTTGTTTCCCTCTGCTGGATTCTTTCCAGTTTTTCCACATCTTTCTTGTAGTGTGGTTCCCAAAACTGGACACAGTACTCTAGATGAGGTCTCACCAATGCCAAATAGAAGGGAATGATCACATCCCTTGATCTGCTGGCAGTGCCCCTATTTATACAACCCAAAATGCCGTTAGCCTTCTTGGCAACAAGGGCACAGTGTTGACTCATATCCAGCTTCTCATCCACTGTAACCCCTAGGTCCTTTTCTGCAGAACTGCTGGCTAGCCATTCGGTCCCTCATCTTAGCAGTGCATGGGGTTCTTCCGTCCTAAGTGCAGGACTCTGCCCTTGTCCTTGTTGAACCTCATCAGATTTCTTTTGGCCCAATCCTCTAATTTGTCTAGGTCCCTCTGTATCCTATCTCTACCCTCCAGCGTGTCTACCACTCCTCCCAGTTTAGTGTCATCTGCAAACTTGCTGAGGGTTCAGTCCATGCCATCCTCCAGATCATTGATAAAGATATTGAATAAAACCAGCCCCAGGACCGACCCTTGGGGCACTCTGCTTGATACCGGCTGCCAACTAGACATGGAGCCATTGATCACGACCCGTTGAGCCCGACAATCCAGCCAGCTTTCTATCCACCTTATGGTCCATTCATCCAGCCCATACTTCTTTAACTTGCTGGCTAGAATACTGTGGGAAGCTGTATCAAAAGCTTTGCTAAAGTCAAGGAATAGCACATCCACTGCTTTCCCCTCATCCACAGAGTCAGTTATCTCATCAGAGAAGGTGATTAGGTTAGTCAGGCATGATTTGCCCTTGGTGAATCCATGCTGACTGTTCCTGATCACTTTCCTCTCCTGTAAGTGCTTCAGAATTGATTCCTTGAGGACTTGCTCCATGATTTTTCCAGGGACTGAGGGGAGGCTGACTGGCCCGTAGTTCTCTGGATCTTCCTTCTTCCCTTTTTTAAAGATGGGCACTACGTTAAGCTTTTTCTAGTCATCCCAGACCTCCCCCGATCACCAGGAGTTTTCACAGACAATGCCCAATGGCTCTGCAATCACCTCCCCCAACTCTTTTAGCACCCTCGGATGCAGCGCATCCGGCCCCATGGACTTGTGCTCATCCAGCTTTTCTAAATAGTCCTGAACCACTGCTTTCTCCATAGAGGGCTGGTCACCTCCTCCCCATGCTGTGCTGCCCAGGGCAGGAGTCTGGGAGCTGACCTTGTTCGTGGAGACAGAGGGGAAAAAAGCATTGAGTACATTTGCTTTTTCCACATCCTCTGTCACTAGGTTGCCTCCCTCATTCAGTAAAGGGCCCACACTTTCCTTGACTTTCTTCTTGTTGCTGACATACTTGAAGAAACCCTTCTTGTTACACTTAACATCCCTTGCTAGCTGCAACTCCAAGTGTGATTTAGCCTCCCTGATTTCACTCCTGCATACCTGAGCAATATTTTTATATTCCTCCCTGGTCATTTGTCCAAGCTTCCACTTCTTGTAAGCTGCTTTTTTGTGTTTAAGATCAGCAGGGATTTCACTGCTAAGCCAAGCTGGTCGCCTGCCATATTTACTATTCTTTCTACACATCGGGATGGTTTGTTCCTGCAACCTCAATAAGGATTCTTTAAAATCCAGCCAGCTCTCCTGGACTCCTTTCCCCTTCATGTTATTCTCCCAGGGGACCTTGCCCATCAGTTCCCTAAGGGAGTCAAAGTCTGCTTTTCTGAAGGCCAGGGTCTGTATCCTGCTTTCCTTGTGTCAGGATCCTGAACTCAACCATCTCATGGTCACTTCCTCCCAGGTTCCCATCCACTTTTGCTTCTCCTACTAATTCTTCCCGGTTTGTGAGCAGCAGGTCAAGAAGAGCCCTGCCCCTAGTTGGTTCCTCTAGCACTTGCACCAGGAAATTGTCCCCTACACTTTCCAAAAACTTCCTGGATTGTCTGGGCACCGCTGTATTGCTCTCCCAGCAGATATCAGGGTGATTGAAGTCCTCCATGAGAACGAGGGCCTGTGATCTAGTAACTTCTGTTAGTTGCCTGAAGAAAGCCTTGTCCACCTCATCCCTCTGGTCTGGTCTATAGCAGACTCCCACTACGACATCAGCCTTGTTGCTCACACTTCTAAACTTAATCCAGAGAGTCTCAGGTTTTTCTGCAGTTTCATACTGGAGCTCTGAGCAGTCAGACTGTTCTCTTACATACAATGCAACTCCCCCACCCTTTCTGCCCTGCCTGTCCTTCCTGAACAGTTTATATCCGTCCATGACAGTTTTCCAGTCATGTGAGTTATCCCACAAGTCTCTATTTTTCTCTAATCACATCGTAATTCCTTGACTGTGCCAGGACTTCCAGTTCTCCCTGCTTGTTTCCCAGGTTTCTTGCATTTGTGTAGAAGCGCTTAAGATAACTCGCTGATTGTCCTGCTGACTGAGTATGAGGCAGGAGCCCTCCCCTCTTACGCTGTCCTGCTCGTGCTTCCTCCTGGTATCCCATTTCCCCACTTACCTCAGAGCTTTGGTCTCCTTCCCCCGGTGTACCGAGTTTAAAACCCTCCTCACTAGGTTAGCCAGCCTGCTTGCAAAGATGCTCTTCCCTCTCTTCCTTAGGTGGAGCCTGTCTCTGCCTAGTACTCCTCCTCCTTCTCGGAATACCATCCCATGGTCCAAGAATCCAAAGCCTTCTCTCCGACACCACCTGCGTAGCCATTCGTTGACGTCTAGGATATGACGGTCCCTATCCAGGCCTTTTCAGTCCTCAGGGAGGATGGACGAGAACAGCACTTGCACCTCAAACTCCTTTATCCTTCTTCCCAAAGCCACGTAGTCTGCAGTGACCTGCTCAAGGTCTTTTTTGGCAGCAGATAGATGACTCAGTCCCCCTGGGGAAGGAGTCTTGACCACCACCACCCGCCTCCTTCTCTTGGGAGCGGTGGTCGTGGAACCCGCATCCCTAGGAGTGTGCATCTCATGCCTTCCAATCGGTGGAGTCTCCTTCTGCTCCCTGCCCTCAGATGTATCATCTAGTCCACTCTCCGCTTTGGTGCCTGTGGAGAGAACATGAAAACGGTTGCTCACTTGTACCTGCATTGCTGGAACATGGACGCTCCTCTTTCATCTTCTGGAGGTCACATGCTGCCAGCTTTCTTCACCGGCCTTCTGTCCCCGCTGTGCACTCTGCTCTGATTCTTCAGAATGTTGTGCCCGTAGAAGCATCTCCTGACGTCTGTCCAGGAAATCTTCATTTTCTCTTATGCAATGCAGGGTCGACACCTGTTCCTCCAGACCTTGAACCTTCTCTTCCAATATGGAGACCAGCTTGCACTTGGTGCAGACAAAGTCACTTCTGTCCTGTGGAAGAAAGACAAACATGGCACAGCCTGTGCAGATCACAACAGCTGAACATTCGCCATCCATAGTATCTTCCTTCCAAGAGCTTCCTCAGCTCTTGCAATACCTACTCAGAAACGCCTGTAAGACGAAAGCCTCGGTGGGCTCTCCCCAGGCGAACTCCCTCTGTAAGCGTCTCCGCTGTTCATTTGGCTGGCTTGAACTGTCTCTGATACTTGTAAGTACAGTTTTCTGTACTTTCCCTGACTATATCATACCACATATTAAACATGACATTAAACATGATCACATGATCAAACCTGACCAACAAGGGTGATTAAAATAGCCTGGCTATGTTGCATTCATACGAAACCTTCTCCATGATCTTTAACATACTTGTATGCTATGTTTTGGTTGATTACAACCGGAATTCTCAGCTGATTCTACTCCAGTTACCTCCACCTCCTACTTCACATGAGCTCAATTCAATTCTATTAGCTTGCCTAATATCTAATTTCTAACACTACACAATAAGCACATAAACATACATATGTAAAGGCAGCCTTCATAAATAGTGAATCCCTTAACCGGTTTCAACAATCACTTAAACAAGTTCCAAGAAACAGCAGAGGGGTGGTGGGGTCCACTCCCTCTCTCTTCCCTCGATGGCTAATGTGCTCTTAGCTGATCAAGAGATTATTACCCAATCGGGGATCTATCAAGCAGCAAGGGGCAGGCTGACGATAAACAGATCTGGGGACTGAAATAAGGAGGCTGGAACCGTACAAGTTCTGAGTTACTGCAGCCTTTTGGTGGCAATTAAAACATCAATCAATCAGTTCTCCTGTCACCTCAGGGTGTGAATCTTTGGACCCATTTGAAACTTCAGGTACTTTAATATTACCACAATTCAATTTACAAAGCCCCCTTAGCACATGGACAAAGATTCTAGACCCCAGTGACTAGTCGGTAATACCCATGGGGATGCCCTCAGCGTGCAGTGAGGGATCCTTACACAGTTCCAATACCCATGGAGACCTTATGGTGGGTCATGCCAAGTTAGTCTGACGGTCAAGACCTCGAGTGCTCCTCTGTGTGATGTGCGTATTTGTGTCGATGCTTACTATTTCCCCCTGGAGGACATATTCCTCCCTCTATTACAGGATTAATCAGTTAAGAACAGTAAAAGTAGTGTACTAGAGGCAAAGAAACAGAAAAGAAACAGTTGAGGGAAAGAGGAAGACCCTGACAAGGTGCAGTGTTTCTGATCAGTATCAAATTCTGACTGAGAGATCAGTTGAATTTCAACTTAGAGTTTCCTGTCTTGGGTAGTGAGGTTGGCCCTGCGCGCCTTGCAAGGTCCCATCTGGGGAGCCAACCTGGAGCCTGATCTTTAGATTATGTATTCATTATATTGATTACTTAAGAATCCCCAGGGTTGAGAGGTTCTTGTCCCAAGATCAGGCCCAGTATTGATAGTATAGTGCACAGTTGCAACACTCACACTATAGGGATTCGTTTATATTTATAAATATAGTTTATTAATACATTTAGCACAGTCACCAACACCCCAACTCAGTACGGTAGATAGAGATACTACAGAATGTCCATCTGCATGTCCATACACTCACACCATCTCCCGTAGGACAACCTGAAATGTTAGCCATCATCTTCCTCATCACCATCACCTTCCCCATCTTCACTAGTGTCCCTCATTCTGGCCCCTCAGTTCATTGCCATGACACTTCTGTGGTCAGAACTTCCCCTTAAACACTCTCTTTTCAGCTCCCCAGTACTTGGGATTTTCTCTTGGGCTGTTAATCTGTGCAAAGTTCCCAGGCCTCAAGGTTTATGCTAACTTGCTGAAGCTAATGTCTTGCAGGATACAGGGCTGTAGGTTCCTTATATTCCTGCTGAATATAATGCAAAGCAATGAATACAGTAAAGGCAAGCTAGCCCACTGGGCTACAATCTGGTGACGGACACGCTGAAGGAGCATTAGAGAGGCGGGAAAAGGACCAGGGGAGGACTGTGGCATGGGAGGCCCAGGGAGGCCCAGTTTCCAGAAGAGCGTGGTTGACTGTTGAAGGCAGCTGATGGGTTGAGGGGTCTGGGGATGGCGCACTGGTTCAAAGCAACTGTGTCTCCTTAGCACCCTGTGATTCCTTTTGTGAAGGCCAACGCCTGCAGCCCTGGTTTGAGTGGGCAGTGCTGGGGCAGGGTGACCCCTGCCAGGGCCAGCGCGTGGCTAAGCCCGTGTGTCGTGCATTCCCTCAGGTGGCCCTGAATGACCTGCGGGGAGAATGGCTCAGTATCTCTCAGCGTTTGGGAGAAGGGGGAAGTGGGCGAAGTAAATTGCTTCCGGTTCTGACAAGAGAATATTAAAATTTAAAACCTGCCAAAACATCTAAATCTGCTTCCTTGTAGTTCCATTGGGCTCTGTCTAATGTACGTGTACAAGGGAAAGCAAACGCTGGTTGCTCACCACCCCGGCCCCACAGGCTGTAAGTGGGAGGTGGCAGGAGAAGCAGCGAGGTGAAATTCCCGTGTTAAGATTCTTTTGTTACTTGCATCCTGGTATTAGCCAAGCTGCAGCCACAGGACGTGGTGGGTTTCCATGTTCGCTTGGTGATGAACATGTTCCTAAAACACCGAACGGAGAGGGAATCCCAGTGCCCCTTTGCTGCCGGGCTCGGCTCCTTTGAGCTGTCGTCCTGCGAGAATGCCGGTGTGGAGGCACACGCAGACGGGGGGCTACAGCAGCAGTGAGGGAGTCACCCGTACGGGGGTCTCTGCAGAAGCCGTGGGGGTCGGTGGTGCCAGGTGTGTCCCGGTGACAGACTGTCGGGCGGGCGGGAGGAGCGGATTTAACCCAGAGGGCCAGTCTGCAGCAGCCAGGGGAAGTCACAGCTGGGCAGACATGGGGTGGGAGCAGCGTACACACAGGGAGAGGGAGCCATAGAAACGTGGCTTGTTTGCACAGATTCGTGCCTGCCAGTGAGGGTCCCATTGCTGGCGCTCTGGGGCGGCCTGGGCCCCAGTCACTGACTGGCTTCCCTGGGGTCTTGCAGATCACAACCAGCTGACCTGGGAGCGCATCGTGGGAGAAATCGCCTTCCAGCTGGATCGCAGGATCCTGTCCAGCATCTTCCCCGAGCGCGTGCGTCTCTACGGCTTCACCGTCAACAACATCCCTGAGAAGATCATCCAGGTGAGAGAGCAGCTGAGGCGGGGGCAGGCCTGGCTCTGTGCCCGCCATGCCCCCTCTGTGGCTGGCACACTGCTAACGCTGGCCTGTGTGTGGAGCTACGCTGTGGGGTGGTTCATCCCACCAGGGCCAGGACGACAGGGTGCTTTCTGCTGGGCTATTTCCAGTGTGCTGGCAAATGCCAGCCCGGGCGGCTGGATCGTCTCATCAGTCCCAGCAGACTGGAAACAGCCCAGGGCAGATAATGATCCCCCCCGCCCCCCAGCAGATGGGGCACAGACAAGGGGGGGCCATTGCAAGGAGGCCCCAGGCAGACAAAGGCTGCTTATCTTCATGGCCCCAAATGCCTGCACAAAGGAGCCAGAGCCAGGGCACGACCCAGGCTGCTGACAGGGCCACAGCTGGGCAGACAAAGCCACGAGGAGGTTCCCGGAGCACCAGGCAGACCCGTCTGGCAGGGGACAGCGTCTCTGTCTGCTCGGGAAGGGGCAGGGAGCCACGACCACGGCGCTCACAGCCAGAGCCGCCCTCCCTCCGGACAAGCCTGCCCAGCCCTGGGCTGCGTGGACGGGACGGGCGGGCGCTGACAGGGCTCGTCCCACTGAAATGTGCGCGGCCCTTCGAACTAGCCCTTCCCGTCCTGTGGACATGTCATGGGACACAGGCCCTGCTGCAGTGAGGCAGCTCCCCCGCCCTGCCAGCCACCGAGTCCTGTCTCCATGGCGGGGCAGCCCCTGCTCCCCAGAGGGGTAGCCCCTGGCCCAGCAAACCCCCCCAGACCAGGCTCCTGGCTCCCCTGCGGGGCAGCCCCCACCCAGCCGGCCCAGGCTCCCATCTCTGACAGCAGCCGACACTCTCTGCTTCAGAGGAAGGTGCAGGAGCCCTACTGTGTCAGTTGTGGGGTAAGCTGCCCCAGAGGAGATTCCTCTGAGTCTGTCACAGTGGGGCTGGCTCCTACCCTGGGCCTGAGTTGGGGGTTAGCAGTGACTCCGGCCAGCGGCCTCTCCACCTAACTGTCTCTCATTCCACTTCATTCTCCTGCTAAGGGCGTGGACGCCCTGCCAGGTAGTGGCAGTGAGTCCCGCAGGCTGATTGTGTCTCCTCTCTCTCCTGCGCCCCCACAAGATAACTTAACTGGGGTTTCTGACCTCGGGGTGCCCAACGCCCCTCAAACTGCTCCTCTTTCTCCAGGCTTCCACCAACACCCTCACCAACCAGGTGGATGAGCCACAGTGCACCGCGATGACGCGGCGGTACCTGGAAATCATGAACCGCCTGAAGATGGTGGGGTACAACCCCTGCATGCACCCCAGCTTCACCGAGTACATCGTGAACACCTATGGCATTCTGCGGGAGCGCCCGGAGCTGGCTGCCTCCGAGAGCGGCTCCTACAACAACGTGGAGTTTCTGCGCAGGGTGGTGACGGAGACGGTGCCCGAGCCCATCCGGAACAACACCCTCATCCTGCTCGAGTGCCTCGCCCAGCTGGCCAAGGACGACGGCAAGCCCATGTTCATCTGGTGAGCCGGGCCGGCCCGCCCATGCACCCAGCCAGCCCATTAAACAGTCAGCAAAAGGCCTGGCACCCCAGAGCTTCCTTTGAGACCAGCGTGGCCGAGAGGCAGTGAACGTGATAGCAACGCGCTCTGACCCTCCTCTCCTAGCCCTGCCCTGGACCAGCCCCCTGCCCAGCTACCTGTGTACACCCAGCCTGCTACCCGGAGACCCCTCTACTCCCAGGACACCGGCGAGTCTCAGACACAGCCACACACAACCACAGACATAGACATTCCCACCCCCCGGGCAGGCTGCTGGGAAGCAGGTCTATTCCGGCACTTCCCCTGCCCCATTTCTCTCCGGGGGCCAGTGCGGACCCTGGGCAGCTGCGGTTCTTGTGCAAACTGTGGCCCCCAAAGAGGAGCTGGGAACTGCTCCCCGGTCGCCTTTTTCCTTGGCCAGTGTATTATTGGTGAGCTGCAGGGCAGGTGTGTGACACGTTCCACGGGGTGAATCCCCACCACCTGCTCACAGTGCCAGGCTCCTGTCTGTGCCCACAGGGGGATGTTGGCTCAAAGCTACCAGCTGCTGGCAGCACCTTGCTCTGGGCTCCACGAGTCCTGCTCTTTCCCTCGGCAGGCCAGCAATTGACACCCCCCACCTTGCTCCACTGACCATCCAGTGCAGATGTCTCAGGGTCCTTTAGATGGAAAAGTACTTGCCCAAGATGGAGTCCAGGGTCACATGAGCAGATCACGTGCCCCCACGTTTTGCTGAATCACAGGGGGTGGCCATTGGCTCCTGGCTGTCTGAGGAAGCCCTGCTGGGTGGGATGAGTTCCTTCAATGGCCATGGTGTGAGTGGAGTATCCTTAATGGGCTAGCAACACTCAGCTGGCTAGCCCTGATGTCAGTCCCCCGGGGGTTTCACCCAGGCTTACAACACAGGGCTGAGATGTAGACCCATCGCCAAAATGCAAAACTGCCAGTACAGTGAGGATACATGGATTTAATCAGGATAATCATGGTAACTTTTCCACTGACACCATAGACAACACACCGTACAAGATTTAATGCCCTTGGTAACAATGGTGCCTGTAAAAAGAATGAGGAGTACTTGTGTCACCTTAGAGACTAACCAGTTTATTTGGGCAGAAGCTTTCGTGGGCTAAAACCTACTTCATCAGATGTGTAAAGTGGAACATACAGTAGGAAGATATAGCTATAGATATATACAGAGAACATGAAAATGTGGAGGTTGTCATACCACCTATAGTGGCTAATCGATTAAGGTGAGATATTATAAGCAGGAGAAAAGAAAAACTTTTGTACTGATAATCAGGATGGCCCATTTCGAACAGTTGACAAGAAGATGTGACAAAGAGTAGACGAGAAGATGTGACAAAGAGTGCATCCGATGAAGTGGGTATTAGCCCATGAAAGCTTATGCTCTAATACTTCAGTTAGTTTTTAAGGTGTCACAGGACTCTTTGTCACTTCTGCAATTCCAGACTAACACAGCTACCCCTCTGATTCTTGAGAAGATGTGAGTAACAGTAAGGGAAACGTAGCATGGGGAAATAGATTCCAGTTTGTGTAATGACCCAGCCACTCCCAGGCTTTATTTAAGTCTAATTTAATGGTATCCAGTTTGCAAATTAATTCCAGTTCAGCAGTTTCTCATTGGAGACTGTTTTTGAAGTTTGTTGTTGTTGTAGAATTGCCACTTTTAGGTCTGTTACTGAGTGACCAAAAAGATTGAAGTGTTCTCTGACTGGTTTTTGATGTTATGATTCCTGATATCTGATTTGTGTCCATTTATTCTTTTGCGTAGAGACTGTCCAGTTTGACCAATGTACATGGCAGAGGGGCATTGCTGGCACATGATGGCATAGATCACATTGGTAGATGTGCAGGTGTATGAGCCCCTGATGGCACAGTTGATGTGATTAGGTCCTGTGATGATGTCCCTTGAGTAGATTTGTGGACAGAGTTGGCACCAGGCTTTGTTGCAACAATGGGTTCCTGGGTTAGTGTTTTTGTTGTTAGTGTTAGTGGTTGCTGGTGAATATTTGCTTCAGGTTGGGGGCTGTCTGTGAGCGAAGACTGGCCTGTCTCCCAAGATCTGTGAGAGTGAGGGATCGTCCTTCAGGATTGGTTGTAGATCCTTGATGATGTGCTGGAGAGATTTTAGTTGGGGGCTGAAGGTGACAGCTAGTGGCGTTCTGTTACTTTCTTTGTTGGGCCTGTCCCATAGTAGGTGACTTCTGGGTAATCTTCTGGCTCTCTCAATCTGTTTTTTCACTTCCCCAGGTGGGTATTGTAGTTTTAAGAACACTTGATAGAGATCTTGTAGGTGTTTGTCTCTGTCTGAGGGATTGGAGCAAATGCAGGTGTATCTTAGAGCTTGGCTGTAGACAATGGATCGAATGGTGTGTCCTGGATGGAAGCTGGAGGCATGGAGGTAAGTGTAGTAGTCAATAGGTTTCTGGTATAGGGTGGCCATTGCTTATTAGCACAGTAGTGTCCAGGAAGTAGATCGCTTGTGTGGATTGGTCCAGGCTGAGGGTGATGGTGGGATGGAAATTGTTGAAATCATGGTGGAATTCCTCAAGGGCTTCTTTTCCATGGGTCCAGATGATGAAGATGTCATCAGTGTAGTGCAAGTAGAGTAGGGGAGGAGAGCTAAGGAAGCATTGTCGTCAGCCATAAAAATGTTGGCGTACTGTGGGGCCATGCGAGTACCCATAGCAGCACCGCTGACTTGAATGTCTACATTGTCCCCAAATGTGAAATAGTTGTGGGTGAGGACAAAGTCACAAAGTTCAGTCACCGTATTTGCCATGACATTATGGGGATACTGTTCCTGGTGCCTGTGTTACTGTAACTAGTCAGTTTTCTACAGCATCACACCAGGCTTTTGTCTCTTTTTATGAGCAGGGAGTTTCATCAAGTTGGGCCCCGTTCCAAGTTCTCCCTTGGGCTCCGTTTCTCTCTGGCAGTGCTCATGCCTGTTTCTGGTCGGCCTGTAACCCGGGGCTCTGCCGACAGATCTCTGCTGTCCTCCGTGTTGACTGAGCCAGCCCGAGACCACCCACCCCAGTGACGTTTCACCTCCCGGGGATTTGGAACCCAGTGTTCTGTGTCACGGTGCACTACAGTTTTCCTGCACAAACATCCCACAGTTGCTGTGACAACCAGCGAGTTCTTCACTTTCACAGGGACCCCTCACAGCCCCGTGGTGAAGGATTGGGCAGAGGATCGGACACAGGGGTGTTATACCTCCTTCAGGCTGTCTGTGTCACAAGCAGCCGCAAGAGTTCCTGCCCAGGGCCCTCTTGGGCCAGGTACTGCACTCACGAGAGACACCGACAGCCCCTACCCCAAGAGCTGCAGTCTAAGGGCCAGCCTGGCCTGTCCCAGGGCCTCAAGACCCACAGGGCCTGGGCTGCAGCTCCCTCGGTGCCCCCTGCACTGTCTCTATCCCTGGTTATCTGATGCTATCCCCACTGTCACTGGGCCCTGCAGACAGGGGGTACAATGAAGGGGGTCATTGGGGCTGTGGGAAGCTGTGGGTGTATGTCAGGGATGGGGCGAGAGGTCTGAGACAGCAGCATCTGGCATGTGTGATGAAGTGGGAATCTTTCCTGATGTTTGGTACGACTATTGTGTGTGCCTCGGTTTCCCCTAGGTGGTGCATGGTTAACTAGATGTGGGAAGAGGTGATTTACTCTCTCCAGGAACCCAGGTATGACCTGGGGCCTCATCCCCATGGAGGGTCCCAGAAGACAATGACCCCTCCAATTGTCTGGCTGTCTGACACCTAGCAACAAAGGACTCTGGATGGCCCACATGCCTTTGGAAGTCAGCCCAGTGTGACCAGCTAGAGGACAAAGAACTGGGGAGAGGCCAGGGGGATTAAGTGTGGGCTGCTGGAGGTAGGAGATGCTCCTGGACTGGGCACACGTAGCGGGGAGAAGCTCTGGCCTGACCCCGCTGGACTTTGCTGTAACTTTCTATTCTCCATGTTAACTAAGGACTTTGTCCAAACACCTCATGACCCCCTGCTGTTACCCACAGGCTGAGAGTCACTCCAGGGTCTGGAAGCCGGGTGTGTATTGATTCCTGGGGGTGCACATCTCCCTGTGGGGTCCAGTCAGGTGGACTCTCAGCAGGGAGCTCACGGCATGACTTAGGTCGGCAGAGAAGCTGAGGGGCTGACCCCAGTGACAGAATGTGATCCTCAGGGGGCTGACCCACTGAGGGGTCCTCCCAGGGGCTGTGACAGAGCCGGGCAACATCCGAAGGGAGTTGAGGCAGTCTAGTGGAGAGCTGTGTATAGACATGGGGGTGGGAAGGGCAGTACAGGGTCAGGGACAGGCCAAGGCCTTACCCCCCTCTCCATCTTGGCATGCAGGAGGGCCCTGGTACATCTGTGCTTGTTGCTATGGCGATAGGCAACAAACTCACCAAATTTTCGCCTGTTCAAATGGGCAGCCATCTTCCATGGCTCCAAATGGGGCTGAAGCCAACGCCCAAGGGCTGCAATTCCCTGCCAGTGGAAGAGAAGCTGCCCAGAGTAAAGATGGCTGCTCCCCGATCCCAGTGTTTTCCACAAGGATGGCACCAGGTGGCGAAGAAGGCTAAGCTGCATGGCTGGGGGAGCTGGGCAGGGCCCGGTGAGGGGACAGGAGGAGGTTGGGGTGCAGGGAGATGGAAGCATGCTGGGGGGTGTGACCCAGGAAATGCCTTGTGCCAGCTGGCAGAGGGCACAGGGGGTACATAGGGTTTAACAGGATGTTACAGAGCCCCGGGGTCAGTGGTAGGCCTCGTCTTGGGACCAGTCTGGGAGGAACTCTTCAGTGGGCCAGACCCCCAGGGGCCTCTCGGCCTCCTCAGCCTGACCCCACAGCCCCAGCCCTCCTGCCCCATGCCCTCAGCTTTGCCCAGCGAGTCCAACGGAGCCAGACCCCTGGGGGAGATCCGGCCACGCGGCAGGGGCTAGTGCCCCTCGCCCAGCGTTGGCAGGGACTCTCCGTGCGGGCACAGCCGCGTTGTTAGCCAGCTGCTCACAGCACGGGAAGGTAACTGGGGAGCCCAGGGGAACGCGGGTTAAAGCCCAGCCCGGTGGGGTCACTCAAAGCCCAGCTGTAAGGGCCTCATTGTTCCAGGCTCTGTCTGTCTGTCCGTCTGACATCCTTGGGCAGTTCCCAGGGGAGAGCCAGGCTCCTTCCAGCAGCCAACACCCCACCTCCTGCACCTCTCAGGTCTGTGCTCTCCAGTTGAGGGGGTCTTTGTTCAGCCTTCCTGCAGAGAGGTGGAGAACTGCCCCCCCCCACCCCCGCCTTGGGTGCCGGGTGTCAGTGTCCCGGTGATTGGCTTTGCCATTGTCTTCCCGGGTCCTCCACTGATATGAGATCAGCTGGGCCAGGCCTTTCCAGTGACCCCTCCCAGCTCAGACTGCCCAGGGACATCCATAACCAGGTCCCTCAGCCAGCCCTGAGAGCAAACAGTCCTTTCCCCTCCTCCACTGGGTAACCTGTGAAATATAGGGGAAACTGAGGCACACACTGGCATCAAATGTTACAGAAAATTCCCACTTTGTCCCACAGGGATCCCTGGGCTCAGTTGCCTGCAGAATAATTCACTAGCGGGGGGCACGTGAGGGCTCCAGGGCGAGCCAGTCCCATCACTGTATGGTCAGGATCCGAACACTGCACTACCCCTGCACTTGGTACTAGAGTGACTTGCACCCAAACCAGCCCAAATGGAGCAGTCTGGCAAAGGAGCATCACCTGCTGTGCACCTAAGTCAGGGATGGGCAAACCTTTTGGCCTGACTCTCGTGGTTTCATGGCGGCTTTTGTCGCATGAAAACAATAGGCGACTTTTCCCTTATCTGGAATGGCCGCCCTCTCTCATTGCTGTCCATGGGACTGACACCAGCCAAGCTGCTACCATTTCCCTGCGCTCCTTCTGCAAGGGGAAGGGAGGCGCCCTTAACAAAGATGGCTGCCACCTCCCACTGTGTTCAGTGAGACTGAAGCCACCATCATGGGCAAAATGGTGCCACAGCATGGATTGGGGGCTGGAGGTGGCACGGGGCTGTGAGGAGCAGCAGAGACCCTGGGAAAGGGGGATGGGAGCGTAAGCGCTAGATTCAGGGGCGGCAGAAGAATGGGGGGCAGGACGGATGGAGCAGGGGGAGGCAGGACAGGACTGGTGGGGAGGGGAGACATTCCCCAGGCTCCAGTTAGTGTCTCCAGTTTCCCTTTTGACTAATCAGGAGTCACTTTACCATGGAGACACTGCCCATCATTGGCTGTGGCAGGGCAGCTTTCTGGGCTGAACATGCTCCCTAGTGAAAATGCCATACAATGAGGTATGGCCCCGTAGGGAAAGGCCTGGAGCATGGGCCACAGGGGAAGAGGCCGTAATTATTCTGAAGTAAGAAACCAGCACAAGGGAGCACGTCCCGCATGAGCTAATGTACGGCCTGTGCAGGGGGGGGTGACACAAAGGTCAGGCAGCCTCAGCCCAACTGGCCTGAGCCAACTCAGGGCTGCGTGCATGGTTCCCGAAGACGAGGGCTAGTGTGTTAGTGAGCATGCTCAGCAGAGGCCTGTTAAAAATAGCACTATAAAAGAAAGTTCCCATAGGACCGTATAAAAGGCAGGCAGACAATCACAGTCAGGAGCCAGCGCGAACAGCTGCTGGAAGAGCAAGAAGGAATGCTGCAAGGGTAGCAGGGCAAGAGAAGATGCTGAGCGTGAACTAACCAAGCTGCAAGAGTTGCAGAATCAAGCGACAGTAGCTAAAGCACCGGAATCAACAGCTAGTGTAAGCTTGTTCATTTGAACTATAGCTTAGCATAAGTACAAGAAGCGGGGGGTGGGGGGGGTCCTTAAATGTCATTTTCCTGTTTAAAACAAAGTCTTTGTAAGAGCTGCTGTCAAGGATCTGTCACAGGCTGACCCCCCATGGCACAGCGCAGCACTTAGAATCATTTCAGCTGGATGCTGCTGTAGTTTTAAATGCTCTTTAACTTGCGATGAGGGGTTTGTGTCTAATTCATGCTTTTAGATGCTATGTGCTATGTAACCTCTCATTTAAATCAGCGTCTGTACCAGATGACCAGAGAATAGCGCTAATGTGACATTGTGACAAAGTGGGAAGTTTTTCCTTTATGTTTTGTATGATTACTGTGTGTGCCTCACGTTCCCCTGTGTATTACACAAACACCTAGGTGGTGGGACAAGGGTGTGCGATTTTTGCAGAGACGCTAGTGGGCTGGTGTGGCTGCTTGCGCACAGATAATAACCGGACACACTGTGACCTGGAAACTGATGGCCTGGGATCCTTGACCAGGAGCCAACTGCGACAAGTTGGAACAAGGAGAGAGGGGAGGCCAGATGACCTGTTTCCCCGGGAAAGAGACAATGGATGGAGAAGGGCCAACAGGTGTGCTGGAGGCTGGGCAGTCAGGGACTGGGGGACTGAAGAGGGAAGAGCTCAGAGTTTGGGGCTCAGGATTCCCCATCCCAGGAGGGACTTTGCTGAATGGTCCTGCTCTCTGTGCTAACAAGCTCTGTTCTGTGCTTTGCCCCTGGTGACTAAAAAAACTTCCGTTGTACACGCTGGCTAAGAGTCACGGCTGACTGTGGAGTTGGGGAGCAAAGCTCTTTGGGGGGCATGCAAGGCTTCCCCAGCGGTCCCACCCAGGGGCTCACTGTGGGGAGCTAATGGGGTGAACAGGGGGCTGAACGCTCTGAGGTCAGACCCAGGAAGCGCTGAAGCCGAGCAGGGTTCTTGCCTTGGTGAGCGCTGCTCAGAGGGGAGACGCTGCCCCAGAGTCCTGCCTGCCTTCATTCAGAGCAGTCCCAGAGCACCCCGCCTGGGACTCCGTGACAGATGTCAATTCTTGAAAAAACCGATCCCAGCTATTACAGGCCGGTAAGCCTGACTTCAGTCCAGGCAAATTGGTTGAAACTATGGTAAAGAACAGAATTATCAGACATATAGATGAACATGATTTGTTGCAGAAGAGTCAACATGGTTTTTATAAAGGGAAATCCTGCCTCACCAATCCTCTAGAATTCTTTGAGGGTGTTGACAAGCATGTGGACAAGGGGGATCCAGTGGATATAGTGTATTCAGATTTTCAGAAAGCCTTCGACAAGGTCCATCACCAAAGGCTCTTAAGGTAAAGCAAAGTAAGCCGGCATGGGATAAGAGGGAAGGTCCTCTCATAGACTGGTTAAAAACAAAGGGTAGGAATAAATGGTCAGTTTTCAGAATGGAGAGGGGTAAATGGTGATATTCCCCAGGGGTCTATACTGAGGCCAGTGCTGATCTACATATTCAGATACTTGTGGCACCTTAGAGACTAACCAATGGATTTAAGCATAAGCTTTCGCAGGCTACCGCCTACCACATATTCATAGATGAGCTGGAAAAAGGTACAAATAGGGAGGTGGCAAAATTTGCACGATATAAAACTACTGAAGCTAGTTCAGTCCCAGGCGGCCTGTGAAGAGCTACAGAAGATCTCACAAAACTGGGTGACTGGGCAACACAACGGCAGATGAAATTCAGTGTTTATAAATTCAAAGTAATGCACCTTGGAAAACATAATCCCAAGTCTACATATCAACTGATGGGGTCTAAATTAGCTGTTACCACACAGGAAAGATCTTGGAGTCACTGTGGAGAGTTCTCTGAAAACATCTGCTCAATGTGCAGCGGCCGGCACAAAAGTGAACAGAACATTGGGAATCGTTAGGAAAGGGACAGCTAATAAGACAGAAAATATCCTATTGTCTCTCTATAAATCCGTGGTAGGCCCACACCTTGAATGCTGCGTGCAGATTTGGTCACCCCATCTCAAAACAGATACATTGGAATTAGAAAAAGCACAGCAAAGAGTTTGGAGCAGTGGGGCAGTGCAGGGGATGCAGAGGGGAGTGGTGGGGGGTCTGGAGCAGTGGGGGCAGGGTGAGAGGAGGCAAGGGGAAGGGAGGGGAGCAGAACAGAGGGGGGCCTGGAGCAGTGAAGGCAGGATGGAGGAGGGGGGTGGAGGCCGGGGGTAGTGGGGGCAGGGCAGGGGGAGGGGAAGTGAGGGGCCCAGAGCAGTAGGGGCAGGACAGAGGGGAGGGGAGGGACAGCGGGCCCGGAGCAGTGGGGGCAGGTCAGGGGAAGAGGTGTGGGGCCTGGAGCAGTGAGGGCATGGAAGGGGGAGGGGAAGTGAGGGGCCCAGAGCAGTGGGGGCAGGACAGGGGCAGAGGGGAGGGGGTTTTGGAGAAGTGGGGACAGGGAGGGGGGAGGGAATGTGGTGGGGGGCCCAAAGCAATGGGGGCAGGGCAGGGGGAGGGAAAGGGGGGCTTGGAGCAGTGAGAACAGGATGGAGGGGAGGGACAGGGGACCCACAGAACTGGGGCAGGGGGCCTGGAGCAGTGAGAACAGGCCAGGGAAGGGGAGGGGCCCCTGGAACAGTGGGGGCAGGGCAGGGGGTGAGGGGGTGGAGCAGTGGGGGTAGAACAGAGAGGAGGAGCAGGGGTCCCTGGAGCAGTGGGGACAGGGCACGGGAAGGGGTGAGGGGCCTGGAGCAGTGGGAGCAGGACAGAGGGCAGGGGAAGGGGGCGCAGAGCGACAGGGGCAGGACAGGGGGCCCTGGGCACTGGGGCTGGGCAGAAAGCGGAAGGTGCTGCTCAGGCTGAGGCTGGGGGCAGCGGTTGCCAGAGGCCGGCCCAGCCCCACGGCAGCTGTTCTGTGGGCTGGCGCTGAGGGGAGCCGTCGGGGCAGGTTACCGCCCTGTGCCATGTGTGTGACTCGCCCGCCCGGTGCCCTGAGCCCCGTGGCCAGGGCCGTGGGGCTGCACCGGGAGGTCAGCGGTTCCCAGCTAGTTACCGTCCAGGCCGCTCTCATCACAGGACTCAGTGGGAGGGGAAGACGGGCCAGCGCTGGAGACGGGCGGCAGTTCCCCAGCTCCGGGCTGGGAGAGGGTGAGCGGAGGAGCCAGCTGGCCAGGGGGAGAGACGGGCCTGGCTGTGGCCATTAGCTGTTGGCATTTCAGCCTGAACTTCTCCCCTGGCTGGCAGAGGAGTGGAAAAGGCCAAAGCCAGAGGAAAAGCCAGGACCAGAAGGTTTCTGGATCTCGGGATTTTGGGAGTCTGTCTCAGGATTTCTAATCTCTGAAGGGGTCCAACTTGCAGAGATCCCCATGGTTGGCTTTTCATAAGGGCAAGATGGAATGCGATTGGTGGCTCGAGGATAATCAATGGGACACAGTAATACCAGGGTTCAAAATATATCGGAAGGACAGAATAGGTAGTGCTGGTGGGGGACTCGCATTATATGTGAAAGAAAGCATAGAATCAAATGAAGTAAAAATGTCAAATGAACCAAACTGTACCATAGAATCCCTGTGGATAGTAATTCCATGCGTGTATAATAAGAATATAACAGTAGGCATCTATTACCGACCACCTGACCGGGATGGTGCTAGTGACCGTGAAAGGCTCAGGGAGATTAGAGAGGCTATCAAAATAAAAAACTCCAAAATAATAGTGAGGGATTTCAACTATCTCCATATTGGCTGGACACATGTCACCTCAGGATGGGATGCAGAGATAAAGTTTGACACCTTAAATGACTGCTTCTTGCAGCAGCTAGTCCTGGAACCCACAAGAGAAGAGGCAATTCTTGATTTAGTCCTAAGTGGAGCACAGGATCAGGTCCAAGAGGTGATTATAGCTGGACTGATTGATAATAGTGACCATAATATAATTAAATTTAACATCCCCATGGCAGAGGAGACACCACAGCAGCCCAACACTGTAGCCTTTAATTTCAGAAAGGGGAACTACACAGAAATAAGTTCAACAGAAATTAAAAGGTACAGCGCAAAAAGTGAAATCTTTGCAAGCTGCATGGAAAGCTTTGAAAGACTTTATAATAGAGGCTCAACATAAATGTATACCCCAAATTAAAAAACCTAGTAAGAGAACCAAAAAAGTGTCACCATGGCTAAACAACAAAATAAAAGAGGCAGAAAGGCAGTTGTAAAAAAGTGGAAGTTAAATCCTAAGGAGGAAAATAGAAAGGAGCATAAACTTTGGCAAGGGAAGTGTCAAAATACAATTTGGAAGGCCAAAAAAGAATATGAAGAACAGCTAGCCAAAGACTCCAAAAGTAACAGCAAAATTTTTTTAAGAAAATTAGAAGCAGGAAGTCTGCTGAACAACCAATGGGGTCACTGGATGATGGAGATGGTAAAAGAACATTCAGGGAAGATTAAGCAATTGCAGAGAAATGAAATGAACCTTTGCACAGCTGAGGATGTGAGGGAGATTCCCAAACCTGAGCCATTCCTTTTAGGTGATAAATCTGAGGAACTGGCCCAGACTGAAGTGTCATTAGAGGAGGTTTTGGAACAAACCTCAATTAAACAGTAATAAGTCACCAGGACCAGATGGTATCACCCAAGAGTTCTGAAAGCACTCAAATGTGAAATTGCAGAACTACTAACTGTATTCTGTAACCTATCATTTAAATCAGCTTCTGTACCAGATGACTGGAAGATAGCTAATGTAACACCAATATTTAAAAAGGGCTCCAGAGGTGATCCCGACAATTACAGGCCTGTAAGCCTGACTTGAGTACCGGGGAAACTGGTAGAAACTATAACAGAACTGGAATTATCAGACACATAGAAGAACGCGATTTGTTGGGGAAGAGTCAACATGGTTTTTTTAAAAGGAAATCCTGCCTCACAAATCTCTTAGAATTCTTTGAGGGGGGTCAACAAGCATGCGGACAGGAGTGATCCGGTGGACATAGTGTAGTTAGATTTTCAGAAAGCCTTTGACAAGGTCCCTCAGCAAAGACTCTTAAGCAAAGTAAGGTGTCCTGGGATAAGAAGGAAGGTCTTCTCATGGAAGGCCTAGTAAACAAAGGCAAAGAACCGATGATGCGATGCAATGAACTATAAATGGATGCCTATGATTTCTGCAAATCAAAGTCGTTTACTGATACAGAGTCCCGGGTGGATATAAATGTGGTTTTGCCGGTTCCCCATATTTTATGCTCTTATCCTGATGGAAGGAACCTCAACTAGCCATCGGGTCCATTCTGACCTTTGGACTCTGGTATGGTATGTGTGGGCTGTGAATGTGGAGAGAGTAAGGTTTGTTTTGTAATCAATAAAGAGCATTTAAGGTATTATATACCAGCACTGTGTCTGGTATCTGCCTGCTCCCAATCCCATTGGGAGAGCTCTGTTGCGGGTCTAACAGGTGGTGGAGAATAGGGAGCGGGGAGAGATATTAAGGAGTGCTGGATTTCAAGATAGGGTCTTACAGTGTTGGGGGAGTCCTTATTTAAGACTAATAAGGGTGACTCCTAATTTGTGAAATTTGTGAGGAAAGAAAACGTGGGGAGATACCATGTGGTGTTCGTGTAATAATGTTTAGAACCCTATTGAAGAAGAGAAGTAAAGGGGTGGAAGGGGCACCCCAATGGACTAAAGTTAAAATGCTTTCTCTGTTAGAGAAGGCGATTACTGCATTTGGGACCTGCCCTTGGATGGAAGGTGCAGTGGTACCGGATGGAATACTTGATACCTTAGAAAGCATGTTGGAAAAATATGTACAGCAGTACAGGCCAAATGCCAGGAAAACCCAACCGGACATAGTATGGCTGTCATGGCAGGCTATAAACAAGGCAACTGCGTGTAAGAGGGAAATCTGTGCGGAGTTACAAACATTACAAGAGAATTTTAAAACTTGCCAGGAGAATTTGGAGCGGGAAGAGAGGCTGGCACAGAGAATGCAAACTCCGAACAAATAGGGAACTGGAGAAAAGAATGATGGATTGGGAAAAGATGAAAGCAGATAAAGATAAATTAGACCAGGGATCAGCAACCTTTCCGAAGTGGTGTGCTGAGTCTTCATTTATTCACTCTAATTTAAGATTCTACGTGCCAGTTATACATTGTAATGTTTTTAGAAGGTGTCTTTCTATAAGTCTGTAATATAGAACTAAACTATTGTTATATGTGAAGTAAATAAGATTTTTAAAATGTTTAAGAAGTTTCATTTAAAATTAAATTAAAATGCAGAGCCCCCCAGACTGGTGACCAGGACCCGGGCAGTGTGTGGACCACTGAAAATCAGCTCGCGTGCCACCTTTGGCACTCATGCCATAGGTTGCCTACCCCTGAATTAGACCATCAAGTGATAGGGATGAAACAGTTAATTCGAGATTTGAGTAAGGAAAAGGAAGAGGAGATCGCAAGCACTTCTCACAGTTGGTGTCAGAAAACTGCAGCAGCATGAAAAAGCCAGTGAAAATCCAGGCGCTGCAAGTGTGTATCGAAGAGAGAGATTTGGATTTGGATTCCAGTGATATTTGGTGTGGGGAAGATCTGTGAAGGGGTCAAGAGAAAAGGGAATTTGACCAACCTTGAGACGAAGTTGAGGGAAGAAACAAGAAATGGGCTGGAGAGCCTAAGCCAGAAAAGTCTGTAGCAGTGATAGAACCGAGATCGACCATTAAGGATGCAGCGGGGGAGATACAGTCAGAGGAGACACAAATAATTCCTGTGAGTTCGTCAGACTTACAGTTGATGGCAAAGTCATTAGACCCAGTGAACATAAAAAATTTAGCTATGTGGCTAGTAGAGTGGGCAGAGATAGGAAGAACAGAGAATTTGAATGTGAGTGAACCTTATAGGTTAATCAGGGCAGCTACCACTGGAGAGATTAGACAGGCAGTAGACTGAGCGAAAAGTGCTTTGGCCAGGCAGCCAGAATTTGCACACCAGCTGATACCACGATTTATTACACTGTTAGGGAAGGAGAGAGGTCACAGCCCCATAAAGGCGTTCGCCAGTGCTGATTACAGGAAGCCTGGAGACTCACCCAGGGATTACGTGTTAAAGAGAATAAAAGTGGGATGATTGGCTGGAGAAATATAACCGGTGACTAATCCCAGGGTGGAGGTCGCCAGACGTGTCACAGCTCATTCCTTAATGGCAGTTGATTTGAATTAGAGGGAATTTTGGAATGATGTGTTTGAAGGATTGGGCAGAAATGTATTAGCCATGTCTCCTAATCTGGTAAACCCAGCAGCCCAGGACAGGGGGTTAACTGTTATGGATGCACTGGATAATATGTCAACAAATAATGAAAGGAGGAAGCCAGGTGGAAGGATTGAAACCCAGAATACCTTTTGTTGAGGCAATAACATATTCAAATGAGAGGGCATATAGATCAGGATACCGGGAGAGAGGAAGAGGCCGCGGTAGAGGACAAAACAGCCCATCCCAAGGAGGTAGAGGGTGGAATAATCAAAGTGAGTCCCAGAAGGAAGTAGATGGGATTGGGAATATCGCTTGGAGGTATCAGACACTGAGGGGAGTGGAGCTGGAGAAGTGGAATGGGAGACGTCCTGATGAATTGATCAAAGACATGCAAAGGACGGAAGGAGAAATGTTTAAAGAGCAGAAAAAGGCTGCAGCTATGCAAGCGGAGGGTTCAGAGAAACCTGCTCTATAGGGAAGCCCCGAAGACAAGTTGCTCCCACTGGAAATGGGTTCCCAGGCGTGGGAGATGGTAACTAGATTAAGACGACATTCAAACAGGAGGCCTAGAATGTCATTGTGGGAGATAATGGACCCAAAGATGCCCTATTGGATAGTGGAGGTGCGTAAATATTATAAATAGAATCATAGAGAACTCATCTAGTCCAGTCCCCTGCACTCATGGCAGGACTAAGTATTATCTAGACCATCCCTAAGAGGGGTTTGTCTAACCTGCTCTTAAAAATCACTAAAGATGGAGATTCTACAACCTCCCTTGGCAATTTATTCCAGTGCTGAACCACCCTGACAGTTAGGAAGTTTTTCCTAATGTCCAACCTAAGCCTCCCTTGCTGCAATTTAAGCCCATTGCTTCTTGTCCTAGCCTCAGGGTTAAAGAGAGCGATTTTTCTCCCTCTTCCTTGTAACAACCTTTTATGTACTTGAAAACTGTTCTCATGTTCCCTCTCAGTCTTCTCTCTCCAGACTAAACAAACCCCTTATTTTTTCAATCTTCCCTCATGGGTCATGTTTTCTAGACCTTTAATCATTTTTTTTGCTCTTCTCTGGACTTTCTCCAATTTGTCCACATCTTTCCTGAAATGTGGTGCCCAGAACTGGACACAATACTCCAGTTGAGGCCTAATCACCGTGGAGTAGAGCAGAAGAATTACTTCTCATGTCTTGATTACAGTACTCCTGCTAATACAGCCCAGAATGAGATTTGCTTTTTTGGCACCAGTGTTACACTGTTGACTCATATTTAGCTTGTGATCCACTGTGACCCCAGATCCCTTTCCACAGAACTCCTTCCTACACAGTCATTTCCCATTGTGTATGTGGGCAACCGATTGTTCCTGGCTAAGTGGAGTACTTTGCATTTGTCCCTATTGAATTTCATCCTATTGACTTCAGACCGTTTCTCCAGTTTGTCCAGATTGTTTTGAATTTTAATCCTGTCCTTCAAAGCACTCGCAACCCCTCCCAGCTTGGTATCGTCTGCAAACTTTATCAGTGCACTCTCTGTGCCATTATCTAAATCAGTGCTGAAGATGTTGAACAGAACCAAACCCAGAATGGATCGCTGCAGGACCCCACTCATTAGGCCCTTCCAGCATGACTGTGAGCCACTGATAACTCCTCTCTGGGAACGGTTTTCCAACCAGTTTTGCACCCACCAAATAGTAGCTCCATCTAGGTTGCATTTCCCTAGTTTGTTTATGATAAGGTCATGCGAGACAGTAACAAAAGCCTCACTAAAGTCAAGATATACCACTTCTACCACTTCCCCCCATTCACAAGGCTTGTTGCCCTTTCAAAGAAAGCTATCAGGTTGGTTTGACATGATTTGTTCTTGTTGTGATTTGACTTGATATGTGTCAGAGATTATTACAGCAGCCTCCTTTATTGGGGAAGGAGTGACAGGAAAAAAATGTATAATTGAGTAGAAATAGCTATACCCAGAGAGGGAGTGGGGGATTAATGCTGGAAAGTTGAATCCTCATGTCAGGCGCCTCCTCTCCACCTGGTTACCTCCTTTAATGCCAATCCGCTGACAGGTTTTGATGGACAGATCTGGGTTCTTTTGGATCCCACCACCCACTCAGCAGGGTGTATCTGCTTTCTTTTTTCCTAGGAAATTATTTGGCGGTGCCTCCACTCGCCTCACTCCTTCCTGGCAGGGTCACCAGGGCAGCTGATGTTCCGCACAATGTGAATAGGTGTTCTGTGAAAGAATCATAATTTCAAAAAAGGGTCTTTAATTTATTTTTTGTTTAAATTTGTGTAACCGAAGGAGATTACATGGACTCCTGGGTCTCTGTCCATCAAAACCTGTAAGCCGATTGGCATTAAAGGAAGTAACCAGGTGGAGAGGAGGCGCCTGACATGAGGATTCTACTTTCCAGCATTATTCCTAATATTAAGCGAATTTGTGATACAAAAATGCAGAAACATCAATCCCATTAAATCCAACTGTGTATTTCTGTTTATAAAAATAGATTTTCATAGTAAAAATCTAATTTGTTTAGTGTTTGTGTATATATAAAAACAGTGTTTTTTAAGAACACTGTTTTTAATTTTGACTCTTGCACTTGATTTTTGTACTACTTTATGTATGCTCTCCAATTAGAAATTGTTAGTTCAAGTTATTTTAAATTTGTATTTTTGCTTTGTTTTATAAAATAAAATGTATTTGAACATAAATAACGCAATTTTTTATTTGAAAACCAAACAATTACAAAATAATATTATACGTATTCTGTAAATATATACCAGGCTTAAAAGTGTTCTGTGGCCAAAAAAGTTTGGGAAACACTGCTCCAGATCATTGATAAAGATATTGAATAAAACCGGTCCCAGGACCGACCCTTGTGGCACTCCGCTTGATACCGGCTGCCAACTAGACATGGAGCCATTGATCACTACCTGTTGAGCCTGACGATCTAGTCAGCTTTCTATCCACCTTATGGTCCATTCATCCAGCCCATACTTCTTTAACTTGCTGGCTAGAATACTGTGGGAGGCTGTATCAAAAGCTTTGCTAAAGTCAAGGTATATCACATCCACTGCTTTCCCCTCATCCACAGAGCCACTTACCTCATCAGAGAAGGTAATTAGGTTAGTCAGGCATGACTTGCCCTTGGTGAATCCATGCTGACTGTTCCTGATCACGTTCCTCTCCTCTAAGTGCTTCAGAACTGATTCCTTGAGGACCTGCTCCATGATTTTTCCAGGGACTGAGGGGAGGCTGACTGGCCTGTAGTTCCCCGGATCCTCCTCCTTCCCTTTTTTAAAGATGGGCACTACAGTAGCCTTTTTCCAGTCATCTGGGACCTCCCCCGATCACCAGTAGTTTTCACAGACAATGACCAATGGCTCTGCAATCACCTCCCCCAACTCTTTTAGCACCCTCGGATGCAGCGCATCCGGCCCCATGGACTTGTGCTTGTCCAGCTTTTCTAAACAGTCCTGAACCACTTCTTTCTCCAGAGGACTGGTCACCTCCTCCCCATGCTGTGCTGCCCAGTGCAGTCATCTCAGAACTGACCTTGTTCACAGAATATGAGGGTTGGACGAGACTTCGTCCAACCCCCTGCTCAAAGCACGACCAATCCCCAATTAATTCATCAGCTTCTCATCCACTGATTTTTGATTTTTGCCCCATATCCCTAAATGGCCCCTCAAGGGTTGAGCTCACAATCTGGGGTTTAGCAGGCCAATGCGCAAACCACTGAGCTATCCCTCCCTCACAACTAAACCTTTACATCAGGCCTACACAACATGCAGCCTAGGGGCCACATGTTGCCCGCCGGGGCTCACTGTGCAACCCAGGGAGCGAGGCAAGCCACATGGTGGGGTGGGGGGAAGCAGAGCTGGACAGGCAGGAGCAGCGAGCCAGCACCCACAGGAAAGGTGAGCTGGTCATGAGCGGGTGGGGCGAGTGGATGAGGATGGGGCTTTTCAGCCCACAGCTGTGTTTTTGCAGTAATATGGCCCTTGCTGCTTTCTGAGCTGTGCGGGCCTGCTTTAAATCATAAAGTCTCAGAGTCGGAAGGGACCTCTGGAGATTGTCTAGTCCAAGTCCCTACTCAAAGGAGAGCCAATCCCTATTTTTGCCTCATATCCCTAAATGGTGCCCTCAAGGATTGAGCTTATGACGTTGAGTTTAGCAGACTTCCCTCATGAAGACAGAGACCAAAAAAAGCATTGAGTACATTTGCTTTTTCCACATTCTCTGTCACTAGGTTGCCTCCCTCATTCAGTAAGGGGCCCACACGTTCCTTGACTTTCTTCTTGTTGCTGACATACTTGAAGAAACCCTTCTTGTTACACTTAACATCTCTTGCTATTATTAACAGTGCAATTAATTGCATGATTAATCACAATTAATTTTTTAATTGTTTGACAGCCCTAAAATTAAAGAATTAAAATGAAACACAAATAACCAATATATTACATGAATGTAAAAATAAAGTAATGAAATTGAATTTAATTAATTTGAAGCTAATAAACCGTAGATAAAGGATTCAGCTTCCACATTTCTTGTAATACTAACTTGGTTTCACATTTTATTCATGTGCTTTATTATGTTGTCCTGGGGCCCCCTTTGCTGGTTTTAAAACTTCTTTTGGTGGCTCCAACTTGAGACATGGCTCAGGATTTGCCACCTTCCCTTGGATAGTCAAGGACAGAGCCCCGGCCAGTCCAGCGCTTGGGCTGAATGGTGTCTCCTTCTTTCAGACAGGACTAAGCACTCTCTCTGCTCCTGCATGCTGTGTGGCATATCTCAGCGACGTCAAAAGCCCTCATGATCTTCTCAGATTCCCAATACCGGGACTGCCCTGGCTGCGCAAAGTAACTTTTGTTTTTGCAGAAGAATTAACGTCCCCGCTGCCTCTTCCAGTTTCTGTGCAAACATGGGCAGCGGGTATCACCAGCCGGGGGACACTGAGCCTCCCAAAACAGCCCTGCGTGGCTCCGCCCACACTCCACCCCAAGACTCCCTCCTGCTTCCCATTGGTGCTCTGTGCTCTTCCTCTGTGGTCGGATTTGGGCTGGGGCTGGGGGGCTGGCCTGCGGCCAGGGAGTCCGGGCAACTGGAGCCGGTGCTCACAGCACCCAGTGCTGCGGGCCGTGTGCCGCCCAACCACCTGGAGCTTCGGACTGGCGGCACTCGGGCGGCCCAGGGCTGGGGCAGAGGTGGGGAGGTGGCTCTGGTGGAGGAAGAAGGTGGGAGCTCAGCCAGAACGGATGGGCCAAGCCAGGGAACAGCCTCCCTGAGCCGGCGGTTCACACGCTGCCCATGCGTGCGACATGTTTTGTGACCAGCCTACAAACCTTGTCGCCTTCCAAACTCTTGTAAATCTCACTCTGTTTACTCCAAACGGGTGTGAGACGCTTAGGGATGTGAGAGGGAGCTGGTCTGCTAAGGAGAGAGTCTCATGGCCAGGGAGTGAGACTTGACAAGCCTGAAACTCCTCTGTCTGTTTTCTCCCTTCAGCACCCCTGGAGGCGAAGCCGGCCGGGATCAGCCGCTCCTCCCAGCCGTGCAGGACCCTGAGGCCGCACACTGAGATCCCTGGGCAGGGCGAGGTGGGACCGGAGCCCCCGAGAAGCAGGTGGAGGAGCAACGCCCGGGCTCCCCGTGCAGCATGGTCCTGCGGGAGTCCCCGTTCCCAAACCGGGTCCTGAGCGGCCTGTACAGCCTGGGCCAGCACCTGCTGTTCCCCAGCTACTGGGCAACTGACTGCCTCCTCCAGCTCATCGAGCCCTGCCACTGCTGCCCCTCCTGCTCCCAGTGCCAGTGCTACCACTGCTGCTCCCCATGGGCACTGCTCACAGGCCCCTGGCTGCTGCTGCTCCTCCTCCTCTCCGTGCCCCTCGCCCTCCTGGGCCTGATGCTGTGGCTCCCGCTCCAGGCCGCCCGCCGGCCCTTCGCCTACAAACACACCGAGCTCTCGCACCGCCCAGAGCCATGGGAGCTGCCGGGCAAGGGCAAGGCCTTCAGCTTCGTCAGCGCCAACGTCTGCCTCCTGCCCGACGGCCTGGCCAAGAACAGCAACCTGGGACGGATACGCCAGCGCGTGACCCGCATCGGCCAGGGCCTCACGCAGCAGGAGGCCAGTGCCGGCTTCGCCCACCAGCTCGATGGGGAGGGAGGGGCTGGGCCCGGGGAGATCTCGGCGTCCTTCCCGCCGGACGTGGACTTCCTGTGCCTGCAGGAGGTGTTCGACCAGCGGGCAGCCGCCCGCCTGTGCCAGCTGCTGAGCCCCTTCTA
>ML677501.1:1405359-1422802 GCA_007922305.1 Dermatemys mawii | reverse complement strand
CCTGGGCCATAGGTACGTGTCCGGCTCTCCCAGCGCAGCCTCGCTGCCCTCTCTGTGTCCGTTCCGCGGAGCCGGGCCCTGGCTGGGGCTGCAGATAAACATCTTGATCCGAACCCTCACAGGGGGACCCAGCCTTCGGGACCCCCGGGCAAAACACCGGAGGTCAGGGGTTCAGAGGCCCTGCTAGCCTAGGCCTGCCCCCCAGCTCTGCCCATGCCCCTCCTGACCCAGAGCCCCTGGCTGTCCCAGCCCTGCTCCCCCTGCCCTCAGATCTCTGCTGAGGTACCCGGGGGCGAAGAAAAATTTTGGGATGTGGGTACTGGCAGAGTAGGGGAGGCTTTAACTGCTGCTCACGCCCTGCAGGCACCCTGCTGAATTACCTGAAGATCCACGAGGAGGCCGTGTTGACCCCAGAGAAGCTGAAAAGGTAACGGCTGCACCTGTAGGTTCTGGAGTGCTGGGAGGGGAGAATGTCTGGGGGTTCTGCAGGTTCCAGAGCACTGGGAGGGCAGAGGGGTTTACAGCCCTAGTTCAAGGCAGGTTCTGCCCCTGCCCCCGCACAGGGTAAGGGGACACTGGAGGTACCCTGTGCATGGCCCTCCCCTGCCATGCAGCCCCCCGCATCCCAGGTGTGACCAGCCCCCTACCCAGAGCCCCGCTCCTCCTCTCCCGCCACACGGCCCCCTCTGCTGACGGCTCCCCCGTGCACCCCCAGGACCCTGGAGCAGGAGGACGGCAGGCGGACATACCTGGCGTGTCCCATCCTGTCGGACGGTCGCCCTGACCCCTCGGCAGTGGGGAGCCCCTGGGAAGGGCGCCGCATCGACTACATCCTGTACCATGAGCAGCCCGCCCCCAACAGCCTGACAACGGTGAGTGCCTAGGGGGTCCGGCTCACCGCCGGCCTGGGGTACCCCATGGGAGCCCCTAGCCCCCAGCCCTGCCTGGGCCCCACGGAGCAAAGGGCAGGACCCAGGCCCAAGGGTGCAGGAGAGCTCCCAGCCAGGGACGCTGGACCCAGGGCAGGGGGGTTCAGCTGTGGCCTGGCTCTGGGGCCTGCCTGGCACAGGGGCCAGCTGCTGGGGGCTGGTAGGCCCACGGGGGCCCGTTCTAGGGAGGCAGCTGGTGCTACTCAGTCAGATCCCCAGGTAGCTGCACTCGCTACGTCGGCTTCTCCGGGGGCTTCGTGGTACAGTGCTGTGGGGCCAGGCTGCAGGGGGCTGGCCCCACTGAATCGCTGCTTGGGCAGGCGGGGAATTCAAAGAGCTACTCAGCATGGTCTGGGACTCCCTGGAACTAAGGTCCTGGGGACCTGGACACCTGGGTTCTTTGCTGGCTCTGACTCTGATATGCTGCGAGATGCTGGCCGGGACTGGGACCTCCTCCCAGCTCTGGGCTGTTTCCTGCCCTGCAGTGGGGGAAGGAGCCTGGCCTGGCCATAGCCGGGAAGGGGTGGTGAGCTGTGTCAGTGCTCAGCGTTGATTGAGGGCAGGCTGCAGCCCATGGAGACTACAAGTCCCAGCCTGCACTGCTCTGGCTTAGCCTGGATGCATTGCATGCTGGGATCTGTAGTCTCAGGGGACCCCCTTCTGAATTCTGCAGGGTGGAGGGAGTGGGGAGCCTGCTGTGCTCCTGACACCGCTGTCCCCTTGCTTTGCCCAGGAGGTGGAGAAATTTTCCTTCATCACCCAGCTGGCCGACTGCTCGGACCACGTGGCTGTGGGGCTGTGGCTGCTCCTGACCCCTGCGCCGCAGTGACAGCAGCGAGTGGGAACCCCGGTGTAATGATGCAGCCTCTGGTGGGACACTTCTGAGAGCATCAATTCAGGACAAACTGCTTAGAGCAGGGCAGTCAGAGCCCAAATCTGGGGGCTGTTTACAAACTAAGACACCAAACCAGCCAAACGGAGAGGACTTCGGTCTCACGCCACTGGCTAAACCAAACGTTACACAAGCAATTCCCCTACACCCTCCAGTTCCCCCATATCACCGCCAGCAGACACTTCTTATGGGGACAAATGGTTATGAAACCCAATCCCCCAGTAAAAGAAAAAAGGTTCTCCCGATCCCAAAGGGCCAATCCCCAGACCCAGGTCAATCTACAGATCAGATCTTAGCCACAAATCATGCTGTTGCCAATCCTTTAGAATCTAAAATCTAAAGGTTTATTTATGGAAAGAAAGAAATACAGATGAGAGTTAAAACTGGATAAATGAAATAAATTACACCCAGTGATGGCAAAGTCCTTGGTTCAGGCTTGTAGCAGTGATGGATCACTGGAGCAGGTTCAAATCAAGCCTCTGGAGAACAAACATCCACAGCTGGGATGGGTCCTTCAGTCCTTCGTTCAGAGCTTCCGTTTGTAGCAAGGTTCCTCCAGAGGTTAGAAGCAGGAATGAAGACAAGATGGAGGGGTTTCCAGGGCCTTTTATATCCTCTGCCACGTGGAAGGACCCTTTGTTCTTACTGTGGAAAATCACAGCAGCAAGATGGAGTTTGGAGTCACATGGGCAAGTCACATGTCCATACATGACTCGGTTCTTTACAGGGAGAGCAGCCATTGCTCACATGCCACCTTGAACGTTCCCAGGAAGACTTCTTATGTGGATTGGAGTCTCTCAAGGTCATTGTCAGTTAAGTATTCCTTGACTGGGTACTTAATTTGAAGAGTCCCTTCTCAATAAGCTGGCCAAATGCTTCACCGGTGCTACTTAGAATTAAACGCGTTCAGATACAAGCACATAGCCAGTATTCATAACGTCTGCTACAAAAATAATACCCACATGCAGATAGCATAATCATAACCAGCAAATTACAACCTTTTCAGAGAGACCTTACTTGACCTCCTTTGTACAAGATTTGGTGCAACTATAGGACCTTGGTTGCAGCAATGATTTATACGTTCCCAGGAGGTGGAGAAGTTTTTCTTCATCACCCTGCTGGTCAGCTGCTCAGACCACTTGGCTGTGGGGCTGCGGCTGCTCCTGAACCCTGCATCGCAGTGACAGCAGCGAGTGGGAACCCCGTGTCCAGGGAGGAAGGCTGATGGAGAATCCTTGTTATGGTGGGGCTGGGCAGGGCCCTTCTCCTCCCTCTCGCTGTGCCCCCTCCCCCTGACTCGGTGTAGTGGGGCGGCTGCCCCACTCCCCCTAAAAGGGGCTTAAACAGCCCAGGAAAGGGTTGTGGCTGGGAGCAAGAAGCTCCCAGCTGAGTGGGTAGAGCAGCCACAGCTGTGGCTGCATCAGTTAGGGCTCAGCTGTCCCTGATAAAAGGGCCTAGAGTTTGGTGGAGAGAGAGTCTCCTCTGGCTACAGAGGCAGACAGGCTGGCTGGACCATAGGGTAAGGGTAAGGGTAAGGGTAAGGGTAAGGGTAAGGGTAAGGGTAAGGGTAAGGGTAAGGGTAAGGGTAAGGGTAAGGGTAAGGGTAAGGGTAAGGGTAAGGGTTGGCCCCAGGGGCTCTGCTGGTCCCATTAGAGCCAGGTCTGCACTGGCCAGGGGACCTAGGACAGGAGACATGCTGGTTCATTGTGCCCCCTCTGGCCGGTGAGGCCCAGCATCCATGGGTCTGGGCTCGGAACCTGCGGGAGGATCACTGGGATGTGGAGCCGCCTCAATTTCCCCTATGCGGGGCAGGGTTAACTAGGTGGGGGGATGTTGGGGCTGACCACCAGTTACCTTGGCCTATTATTACAGGATGGGCCGGATGGAGCTAGTAATGAGCTGGCTTTGATTGGCTGGACTGCTCCATGATTTTTCCAGGGACTGAGGTTAGGCTGACTGGCCTGTAGTTCTCTGGATCCTCCTCCTTCCCTTTTTTAAAGATGAGCACTACATTAGCCTTTTTCCAGTCATCTGGGACCTCCCCCGATCGCCAGTAGTTTTCAAAGATAATGGCCAATGGCTCCTCAATCACATCCGCCAGCTCCATGAGCACCCTCGGATGCAGCGCATCCGGCCCCATGGACTTGTGCTCGTCCAGCTTTTCTAAATAGTCCTGAACCACTTCTTTCTCCACAGAGGGCTGGTCACCTCCTCCCCATGCTGTGCTGCCCAGTGCAGTAGTCTGGGAGCTGACCTTGTTCGTGGAGACAGAGGGGAAAAAAGCACTGAGTACATTTGCTTTTTCCACATCCTCTGTCACTAGGTTGCCTCCCTCATTCAGTAAAGGGCCCACACTTTCCTTGACTTTCTTCTTGTTGCTGACATACTTGAAGAAACCCTTCTTGTTATGAGAAGCCAGAGCCAGGCTGTGAGTAGGAGGGTGGGGTGCCCGAGAGCAGCCCCGAGCCTGTGTCCCCACGCCCAGGGGCGTGCTGCTCAGGGCAGGTGGAGGGCTTGGTGCTCCCCAAAGCAGCCTGGGTTCTTGGGGTGACTCTTACCATGACCTGGCTCCAGCTTCTGGCCTGGCCAGGGGCAGGAGATGAGGCCTCACGGTGGCCGTGGTGGGAGGGGGCTAATGGGCGTCGCAGGGAATCTGGGACAAATGCTGCCCCGAAATCATTCACCCCAGCACCGGCTCTTGCAATGTACATTGGTGGGACTGTCCTGCCCAGTTCAGGGCGGGGTTCACCGAGTCCCTGCCCAGGGCCCTGTTGGGCCAGGCACTGCACTCACGAGAGACACCGACAGCCCCTACCCCAAGAGCTGCAGTCTAAGGGCCAGCCTGGCCTGTCCCAGGGCCTCAAGACCCGCAGAGCCTGGGCTGCAGCTCCCTCGGTGCCCCCTGCACTGTCTCTATCCCTTGGTACCTCAGATTGACCCATGGGGCTCCTGCCCTCCTGCCCCACACCCTCAGCTCTGCCCAGCGAGTCCAACAGAACCAGACCCCTGGGGGAGATCCGGCCACGCAGCAGGGGCCAGTGCCCCTCGCCCAGCGTTGGCAGGGACTCTCTGCGCGGGCACAGCCAGGTTGTTAGCCAGCTGCTCACAGCACGGGAAGGGCTCCAGGGAGCCTAGGGGAACGCGGGGTAAAGCCCAGCCCGGTGGGGTCAGCCCAAAGCCCAGAGCCTCATTGTTCCAGGCTCTGTCTGTCTGTCCATCTGACCTCCTTAGGCAGTTCCCAGGGGAGAGCCAGGCTCCTTCCAGCAGCCAGCACCTACCCTGCCCCTACCCCAGGTCTGTGCTTTCCAACTTGGGGGGTCTTTGCTTAGCCTCCCTGCAGAGAGGTGGAGAACCGCCCCCCCCCCCGCCCCCACCTTGGATGCCGGGTGTCAGTGTCCCGGTGATTGGCTTTGCTATTGTCCTCCTGGGTCCTCCACTAATGTGGGGTCAGCTGGGCCAGGCCTTTCCAGTGACCCCTCCCAGCTCAGACTGCCCAGGGACATCCATAACCAGGTCCCTCAGCCAGCCCTGAGAGCAAACAGTCCTTTCCCCTCCTCCACTGGGTAACCTGTGAAATATAGGGGAAACTGAGGCACACACTGGCATCAAATGTTACAGAAAATTCCCACTTTGTCCCACAGGGATCCCTGGGCTCAGCTGCCTGGAGAATAATTCACTAGCAGGGGGCACGTGAGGGCTCCAGGGCGAGCCAGTCCCATCACTGTATGGTCAGGATCCGAACACTGCACTACCCCTGCACTTGGTACTAGAGTGACTTGCGCCCAAACGGTCCCGCTGGCGAGGCAGCCCCACACGCTGCACCCCAGGCAGAGGAGATGTGTCCGTGTGACCCCGGCTGCTGCCAAAGTCCTCCCACAGCTCATCAGAGGGGTCAGGGGAGACCCCCACTCACCCTGCTCACCCGTCTGGCTGAGTGTTCCAGCTAAGAGTCAAAGGGGAAGGAGCCACAGACTCCCCCAGGGACGTCTCTATTGCCAGTGGACCCGCTCAGGTACTGCAGGCAGGGCGGCTCGGCAGACCCCCAGGGGGAGCTGCCAGCCCCACTTCTCCCATAGCTCACAACTGCCCCCATGTTACCCACGGCCCTGGTGTCTGTTGCATGCGCCTCTCGTCTCCTCTCACACCCACACTGGCAGCTCCTCCGGGATTTTGTCACCTGGGTCTAAAACTTTGAATTTGGGTCCAACTCCCCATTCCTTGCTGGAGCTCTTCCTAGACCCCAAGAGGCAGCGCTGGGGACACTTGTGTGGGGGCCGCAGCAGGGCAAGAGAGAAGGGGTTTGGAAGAGAGGAAGCAGAAAAGCTCCCAAACCCACCCAGACTTGTCTTTCCTTGTAGACACCTGGTGGACTGCAGCATTGCAGCTGGGAGCAGCAGGCAATGGGGTCAGAGACCTTCTGTACCCTGTGCCGGGGATTTTCATCTTCCCCTAGGGGCGTGGAACACACCACAGAGCTGACAGCACCCCCGGGGCACCTCTGTTCCCACTCACATATTAAATGTGGCAACACAAAATCCCAGGTAATGGGGCTCTGCCAAGAGTGTGTGCGGGCAGCTCGGGGCCTGGCTCTGAGTGAACCTGCTGCAGCTGGGCGTGAGGAGTCGGCTCTCAGGAACTGTGGGTGGGCAAAAGATGCCATCGATGGCGGCCAGAAGGAACCATTCCGGTAACCCAGCCTGCTCCCGGCACCACGCAGCCCCGAGACCCTCAGCCAGAAACCCCAGGTCTGGGGAATCCTAGAATATCCGGGTGGGAAGGGAGGTTCTAGTCCAACCCCCTGCTCAAAGCAGGACGAACCCCAAATAAATCATCCCAGCCAGGGCTTTGTCAAGCCAGGCCTTAAAAACCTCTAAGGAAGGAGATTCCACCCCCTCCCTAGGGAACCCATTCCAGTGCTTCACCACCCTCCTAGGGAAAAAGTGTTTCCTGATATCCAACCTAAACCTTCCCCACTGCAACTTGAGACCATTACTCCTTGTTCTGTCATCTGGTACCACTGAGAACAGTCTAGATCCATCCTCTGTGGAACCCTCCTTCAGGTAGCAGAGAGCCGCTATCAAATCCCCCCTCAGTCTTCTCTTCTGTAGACTAAACAATCCCAGTTCCCTCAGCCTCTCCTCAGAAGTCATGTGCTCCAGAACCCTAATCATTGTTGCTCCCCTCCATTGGACTCTTTCCAGTTTTTCCACATCTTTCTTGTAGTGTGGGCCCCAAAACTGGACACAGTACTCCAGATGAGGTCTCACCAATGCCAAATGGAGGGGAATGATCACATCCCTTGATCTCCTGGCAATGCCCCTACTTATACAGCCCAAAATGCCTTTAGCCTTCTTGGCAACAAGGGCACAGTGTTGACTCATATCCAGCTTCTCATCCACTGTAACCCCTAGGTCCTTTTCTGCAGAACTGCTGCCTAGCCATTCGGTCCCTAGTCTGTAGCAGTACATGGGATTCTTCCATCCTAAGTGCAGGACTCTGCACTTGTCCTTGCTGAACCTCATCAGATTTCTTTTGACCCAATCCTCTAATTTGTCTAGGTCCCTCTGTATCCTATCCCTACCCTCCAGCGTATCTACCACTCCTCCCAGTTTAATGTCATCTGAAAACTTGCTGAGGGTGCAGACCACACCATCGTCCAGATCACTGGTAAAGATATTGAATAAAACTGGCCCCAGGACTGACCCTTGTGGCACTCCGCTTGATACCGGCTGGCAACTCGACATGGAGCCATTGATCACGACACGTTGAGCCTTACGATCCAGCCAGCTTTCTATCCACCTTATGGTCCAATCATCCAGCCCATACTTCTTTAATGTTTTTGTATTGGTTTTCATAACCATTTGTCCCCAAAACGAGTGGCTGCTGGTGGTGATACTGGGAAACTGGAGTGTCTAAGGGAATTGCTCATGTGACTTGTGGTTTAGCCAGTGAGGCGAAACCAAAGTATTTTCTGTTTGGCTGGTTTGGTGCCTTAGAGGTGGAGGAACCCCAGCTTTGGACTGTAACTGCCCTGCTTGAAGCAACTTGTCCTGATTTGGTACTCTCAGTTGGGTCCCACCAGGAACAGCCCTGTCACTAGCACTGCCCGGACCGACTGACCACAGGCCAGCTCCATGTCGAGGGTGCTCGGCCAGGTCTATTGTGACGGAGTTTGGTCCTAGCACCCTGCCTCTCCGGTTACAGGTACACAACCCACATGTGCCCGTCACGATGGCCCAGCTCAGCCAGCAGCGGGACTGTCTGCTGCCCCCTCAGCTGGACACCGGGGACTGTCCACTGACTTCTCCCTCTCAGGCCATGTCCTGCTCCCGACATGATTAGTTACTGACCTTGAACCAGCTGGTTCAAACAAAACATCCCTGTCCATCACCCTGTCCTCCTGTCCATGTCTTAGCTGGGTCAGTGTGGCCCTGCTCCCGGACTTGGTCTATGCCGTATCTCTGCACTGGGGTGGCCTTGGGCATGATTCTCCTTTATCCTTCATTCTAAGTCATACAAAATACAAACATTCCGCTACCGCTACTGCACTGTTTTAGCCCCACTCACTAAGCCTTCGCCAAGTTCACGTGCTGGACAGTAACCTTGTGCGCAAATGTTTGCTTTAGGGGAGGACCAGGCTTTTGCTGACTTTGGTTCAGGCCTCAGGCCTTGCACCCAGCCCAGTGCTCCAGGCTCTCGCTATGGTACGCGGGGGTGTGGAGAAAGGGGGACAGGCTGGGGCAGGGAAGGGAGAGGAGCAGATGGGTGGGGACTCTGGTGCAGGAGGCTCTGGTGCAGTGGGAGCAAAATGGGAGGGAAGAGGGATCTGGAGCAAGAGCGTTGGGGGATCTAGAGCTCTGGGGGCAGCGCAAGGGTTGGGAAGAGGAGGGGAGAGACAAGGACAGGGGGTCCGGAGCAGTGGGGTGGGACCCGGTCAGGGGGTCCGGAGCAGTGGGGTGGGACCCGGTCAGGGGGCCCAGAGCAGTGGGGTGGGACCCGGTCAGGGGGCCCGGAGCAGTGGGGTGGGACCCGGTCAGGGGGCCCGGAGCAGTGGGGTGGGACACAAAGGGGGAGGTGCTACTTAGCAGCAGGTGTCAAGGGATGTTGCTTCGTGCCAGAGGCCGGCCCAGCCCCACGGCAGCTGTTCTGTGGGCTGGCGCTGAGGGGAGCCGTCGGGGCAGGTTACCGCCCTGTGCCATGTGTGTGACTCGCCCGCCCGGTGCCCTGAGCCCTGTGGCCAGGGCCGTGGGGCTGCACCGGGAGGTCAGCGGTTCCCAGCTAGTTACCGTCCAGGCCGCTCTCATCACAGGACTCAGTGGGAGGGGAAGACGGGCCAGCGCTGGAGACGGGCGGCAGTTCCCCAGCTCCGGGCTGGGAGAGGGTGAGCGGAGGAGCCAGCTGGCCAGGGGGAGAGACGGGCCTGGCTGTGGCCATTAGCTGTTGGCATTTCAGCCTGAACTTCTGCCCCGGCTGGCAGAGGAGTGGAAAAGGCCAAAGCCAGAGGAAAAGCCAGGACCGGAAGGTTTCTGGATCTCGGGATTTTGGGAGTCTGTCTCAGGATTTCTAATCTCTGCAGGGTCCCCCGTGTGTTGTTCACTCTCAGGAGGGAGGCAGTGCTGTGCCAGGCAGCAATATCCGCACCAGCAGCCTTAGCGGGGTCTAGATTGCGAAGCCTCGAGGCGAGGGAGAGGCTTAAGGAGGATTTGAAGGAGAACGGGGCTGTTCTGCAGGAGACACGGGATGCTCCTCCTGAGCACGGGGGTGGCAGGGGAGCCAGCGTGATGGGGCTTGTTGGAACCTGACAAGTGGGCGATGGAGGCTGGTGGCCCTGGGCAGAGAAGGCAGGAGCTGACATCACCCCAGCGTATGGGGCAATAGGGAGGGAGGGCCAGGCCATGAGAGTGAATACAAGGGTGTGTTTGATGGGCTGGAGAAAGGGGACGGGATGCAAAAGGGGATGATTTTCGAGCTGGTTGAAAAATCAGGGCCGGGTGTGGGGAAGAGGGTGTCTATGAACCTTTGTGGTTCCCCTGATAGTCAAACACCAGAATACCTCACCACAAACCCAAACATTTCGATTTGGAAATGTAGCCATATTGCCTCATGGGAGCTGTAATTCAGGTGCCTCTAGCTTCAGTTCCCATCTATAAGTCAGGCTCCGTGGGCCAACTATATCTCCCATGAAGCACTGTGGATCCCTCTTGGAGAGCAGCGGCATTGTGAGAGGGGAGGGATGAGCACTGTGTGTGCCTCCATTTTGCCCCAGGAGGGGCAGGATTCACTGGGGCAGGGGAGGTTGTTCTCTCTGTAGAGAGCCAGGTGTGACTGATGCCCGGCTGGCTGGGGCCTGCATCCATGGAGAGCCCAACAAAGACAATGGCCACGCCAATTGCCTGGATTTTTGGTACCTAGCAACTAATGGACTCTCTGCAGAAAGCCAGCCAGGTGTGACCAGCTGGAGAACAAAGGGCTGTGGAGGAGGCCAGGTGATCTGATTTCCCAGGAATATGAACAAAGAACTAAGGAGGGGCCCCGTGAGCTTGTTACATGTGGGTGGCTGGAAGCCAGAGAGAAGCTTCTGAACTGGGACTAGAGAGGCGTCCTAGAATCCTAGAAGATCAGGGCTGGAAGAGACCTCAGGAGGTATCTAGTCCAACCCCTCCCCAAAGCAGGACCAACCCCTCTGGGCTTGGTCCCCTTTTCACTTTGATTTGGAAATGCTGCCACGTCCCCATTTTCCTCTGTGGGTCCAACTCCCAGGCTGGACGGTTCTCTTTATTACTGGCCACCCGACAGCTCTTTCCAGCATCCGAACGTCCTGCGACGCGAAGCCGAACGCCTTGCCGACATGTCAGGGTACGAGCGGGAGATGGAAAATTGTCCGGAATGATGCAGAAGAGCCAGAAGTGTGGAAGAGTTCAGAGTTTGGGACCGAGCTGGAAGCCTGGTTCCCTTCATCAGCCAGACTTGGAATCTTGCCAAGGAATGACCGTCTCTGTTCCCTGCCTGGCACGGATTCTATTTCCATCCTTCCATTCTCCGGCGATAGAGTCCTGGGTCCGTCATTACAGTATTTTACCCAGGCCCGGTACCAGGTAACTGGCCAAGAGTCACCCAGGCCATCTGGTTTGCCGTTTGACATGACATTGGATTTCCACAGTCCTCTGGACCCTGCCTCGTTTCCTACCTTCTCATTACAAATGCACACGAGTGACCTGGCGTGTTCTTCAGCTGTCTCTTAAATCAAACTCGTGGATGCAGATTACCTGCTTAGTGGATCCTGTTTGACATCCGCCTTCGTTCCTGTTGGACAAGAAAGTCCTTCACCTTCCTCGTAAGATGTGAACACAGTGTCTGGCTCGGTCCCAGACTCTGAACTCTTCCGTGCCTCTGGTTCCTCTGCATCATTCCGGACAATTTTCCATCCCCACCTAGTCACGGGGTTTATTTGTGTTACATTTAAAACCTTCCTGCTCGTTGTCTTTAACTTCACTGACCACAGACATTTCTCTTCTACCCTCAGCTTCTCGTATCAATCGCTGGAGGTTTTTATCTTCTGCACAGTGTCCATTGGCATCTACCTCCCCTTTGGTAGGTGATGATTTGCTTTTCCTTTTCCTGCCGCCTTCATGGCTCCTCTTCATCAAATGATTTTTAAGAAAAGCAGCTTTTTTTTTTGTTTTTTTGCAACTGGGGAATTGTGGCTTTGGGACAGCTAGAAAGGGAACCCAGAGCACTGGTCCAAGTTCCTTCTAGAAAAGGTCCTTGGGCAGCTCCCAGGTTTGGCTCCCATCTCTGCTGACATTCTTCTGCTAATCAGTTTTGCACCTAATACTCTTCAGCTTTGGGAAATGAGGCCTCTTTAAAGCGCCAACCAGCATGAACAGGCAGGTGCAGAGAGTGACAAACTAACCTCTCCCGTTGTGAATGTTCCTCACCAAGGAAGGCTGAGCATACAATAAATCCACTGAGTGAGCCAAAGTCATGCCAGCTGAGTAACCAGGTGACTACGTCAGCACGTGACCCTTCCCCTTCCTCATTGCTGTCCTCCCTGGGGGTGATTATTAATGGTGGTGCTTGTGGCGCGTCTGTAATTAGACTGTAGGTTCCTTGGGGCAGACCCTGTGACCTGGACTCACACTGGGGGGTGCAGTAGAATGACTCTAATCATACTAAAGTGCAGGAAGTCTGGAAGCAAGACCTGTTAATCAAGCAGCAGACTGGAGGGCGTTCCGCCAGTGGAGTCTAAACACGCCTACAGCAAGAATGTGTGTGTTGAGCAGTCAGGTGTCTCGAGGCGTTTCCCAAGGAAACGTGATTAAGACTGTCACTGTTCAGCGCACAGGTCACCCTGATGGCAGAGAGAGATTTCTTCACAGTCCACATCCTGGCCCGGAGCTGCTAACCGGTCGCAGCTCTTCCCAAGGACTTGACCATGTCACTCAGCCGCACTGAATGACCTGAGTTCTGGCCGAGGCGGAGGTAAGTGCTGTCATAAACCTGTGGCCGGACTTGGGGATGTGATGAGGAGCCAGCCGCGGGAACGCGTGCCAGTGTTCTGGGTTCCTTTGGACACCAGGGGGCAGCCAGGCATGGAGAATTGCACGAGTGGAGCCGGGAAAGCGCTCATGAGGGATTCCAGTCCCGGCGTCCTGGATCACCCCACAGCAGATTAGTCCCCTGGAGCAGGGGGAGAGACATCCAGTCACACAGCCAGGCTCCAGAAAGGGCCGGATCCAGACCCAGTGGAAAGACACCTGCTGACCTCAGATCTGCCCAGAATGCTCAGATCTCTGCCCTTGTGACGGACCAGAGGATACTGTCAAAGGACGTGGCCAGGCAGGTGCCCTGCCTGAGAGACCCTCAGCCCAGCTCTAGTGAGCCTGGATTCTGTAACGCTCCCCAGAGCTGGGCTCTCCGCCAGGTCAGCGTGTTTCCATAAACCCGAGCGGGGTCTGCGGAGAGCTGAATCACATGGCAGGAGTGGAAGGGTGCAGTGCTTTTCCCGTTGTACCTCGCCGTGGGGGCTCGGGGAGCAGAGAGGCGAGGGAAGCCCAGGATGGCTCCTTAGGAAGATGGAGGAGTTTGTTCCAGCCCAAAGGTTCCTCTGACAAGTGGAAATCCAGCGGTGCAAAGCCAATAGCCAGGGACTGAGGCGGTGAACAGGGAACTAGGACAGCAAGGAGCCAAAAACCAAGCAAGAGGGAATGGGTGAAACATCATAAGGCAGATGTCTGTGAACAGATCAGCAAGGCCGCTAGAAGTGAGGGATAAATCAAGGAAGATAAGGACATTGCAGAGACAGTAAATCACTTCTCTGCACCAGCAAGGCTGGTCAGGAAATGCTCCCTGGATCCGCTTTTTCTCTGGGAATAGAGATGAGGCACTGGCAGATCCTAAGTCAGAAGAACAGGCGCTAGAAGGAATGAAGAGCAACAGACCCTCCAGCCAGCCTGGAGTCCTGCCAGGGACATGGCCACTGGTCTCTGTGGGCAGCACTGTCGTCTCCATGCTGTTGTCCTGCAAAGGGGGCAGGGGCTAAGGGGCTGCGTTCCGTATTGTGGGCTCAAATCTCTTTATATTAGAAACCACCCTGAGCAGGGGGAGGCAGCACATGTAAAACTGACGAAGGAAAGACCATGCTACTAAACATGCTGTGAGCCTGTAGAACTCTCTGCCTCTGGATATCGGGGCGGCCAAGACTACAGTCGATTTGAAAAAGGGCCAGATGTGAATAAAAAACCCTCCTGTTCCTTAGTGTAAACCTCTGTCTGGAGCAGGAGCGTCCCACGCCAACCAGCCGTCCTGTCGGTTTGGACACAATGTCCCAGGGAACGATACAGTGCCTCACTTCCTACAATTGCCAATGGCATCTTGATGGATTGTTTGTATTGCCATAGAGCCTAGTGCCCTGGCCACAGAGCAGCGGCCCATTGGGCTGCCCAGACACACAGCCAGGAGCCAGCCCCTGCCCTGGGTCACTGGGCGCATCCTGCCTGGCAGTGCCCATGTTCCTCCCTAGAGAGACTGGCTGAGATCTCCCGGTCTATGCCACCAGACTGACCCCTGGAAACTGGCCCCTTTCACCGTCTGGAATGGGACCTACACCAGGCCGTGCTGTATCTGACAGCCGGGAAGAGCTGGGTCCCTAGGGCACTGTCCCCCCTCTCCCCCCCAGGGTACTGTACTGTACTGGAAGGATTAGATGGGGAAACACAGGCCCAAGGGTGCCAGTTGGAGAGGGCAGGGGAGGCTCCTCCCCGCCCCAGACCAAGTTTCAAACATGGGGTGCTCCAGGCAGAGCTCTGAACTCCCCAGAAGGAGTGTGGAACGGGAGCTCTGCAGAGAGTCGCTTCTCCCAGCCTGGGCCCCTGGGGCAGGGAGCGCAGTGGTTTGTTTAGGAGCAGAGGCAGGTGATTAAGATAAGAAGGGCTGGTAATTAAATTAAGGAGCTGGAAGTCTATAGATGAGGTCATGCAGGAAGTCCATTCTGGGGAGGAGTAGACCCCAGGTCTCTCCAGGCTAACTCCCCATCCTCTGCACCCACCTTTCTCTCTGCTGCCTGCTGCTAAATCAGTGGTTCTCAAACTTTTTGTATTGGTGACCCTTTGGGACACCAGGCCTCTAAGCACGACCCCCCTTAGGTCAGGGCCAGGGCCGGAGCGTGGGGCACTGCTGGCAGCCCGCTGTGGCAGGGGCCGAGATCGGGGCCCGTAACCCCAGCCTGACTCCAGATGTCCAGCACCTTACTTCTCCGTTTGTGTATGTTTCCATTTTTAACAAAAATTTAAAATCTGTTCTTATCAGTTTAATATCTGATACGTCCTCTATAGCCAGCGGCAGGGGTCGGGGCCAGCTGCCGGCAGCAGGGTCTTGCAACCCCTACATAACCGGGTTGTGACCCCCTGAGGAGTCGCGACCCCCACTTTGAGAACCAATGTGCTAAATGAGGACTCGGGAGCAAATCCAAGGTGGGCAGTTCTCTGAGACCCCAGCAAATGGTCCCAGGGGTCTGGGAAGAGCGTCCTCACGGCAGACAGCTTGAAAAGCAGCAGAGATCAGCAAGGCTGAAGAAAGAAAGTCAGAGGAGAGGAGAGCATTTAACGGCCGGTGGGTGGCAAGTTCTGCCCCCAGCTGGTTGTAGAGCAACGTCCACCGGACGATTTTAACTGAACACCATTTTCTTTGGTCATATTTTTATTCCAAGCTTGAGAAAAGGAAGGAATGAGGAGGGGTCGTATGAGTAGCAGGGGTGATCCTACATCACATTCTTAGTGTTTCAGGCTCAGCTGTATTCAGGGCAATTCCAGAACGAAGAACAGAAACTGCAGCCCCAAAGTCCACAAAGTCGATTCTTATTGTCGTGATCTGGATTCTTCACTGGGCAGAATCTGCCAGACAATCCAGTCCCTGAGCCAATGCACACAGGATGTGGAATTCTGGATCAGATGGCTCCGATCGTCATGTATGAAGTGTAGACAGTGGTTATTGAGCCCGTCATTCTCTGTGTGTGGAGGTGCTGATGGGAATGGAAATTTGACTGGATTGAGGACTGGAAGATTTGACCCTCCAACTTTCTTTCAAGAGGAAGAGCTGCCCAGAGCTCCTGTGCCTGTTTATTTCCTTTCGTGCCTGCAGTGACCCCTAGAAACCTCACAAATCTCACTTTTCCTTCCTCAGCTTTAAAATGTGGAAGTTCCTTGGTATTTAAATATTCTCCTGTGAGAACTGCAGCTCAGGCGCTGTAGTGTGGTGATTAAGAGCCTTCTGGGAAGTAACTAGCCCTTAAACAGAAATAAAAGCTGCCCGTGTGGCCAACTCTCATTATTTTGTCGTGAGTCTCGTGGTAACTATTGTTTTGCTTAAAGCCCCAGCTCCTGGAGGCAAGAGATCTGTGGTGATTTCAGTCTTTGTTCTTAAAGAAAAAGTAAGTTTCTAGCCCTTGTGGCTGTGGAGAAAGCTTCACAGTGTGACCCCAGCGCACCTGAATGGCTCTAGACGCAGATTGTACAGAAAAAAGATCACCATATCTATTAGTTTTACATAATCTCATGATTTTAAAGCCAATCTCTTGATTTCTGGTGAGTTTGATTCATGATTTTTGAAGTTTTGAGGTTGGCAATACTGTGAAAGTGACTGGAAAGGGTCAGTTTCACTCCTGTTTAAGGTCAGTTTCTAGTCTATTATTTGCAGTGGGGGTAACACTCCTATCACCCCAGGCAGGTGCAGTATAAACTCACGGGCCCTTGTTGCCATACTGGGATGTTTCCAAAAGTTAAATGATCCATTCCAAGCTTGGAGAACTGCAAAAAAGTGACCAGAAGTCATCGTGATGTTTCTACAATTGTTATATTCAAGAGTTAGTAACAACAAGAGAATTGACACGAGATCTCTGAAGATGTTAGGATTTAATTTTCTTTCTTTATGGAGGGATTAGACATTATTATCGGAGGAGCCTGGACTGCAGACATCCACTCCCCCCGCCTCTAGTCACTGCATCTAAGTGCCCTGCAAAAACCGGGAGCTTTCAGCTGTGTAGGTAGCCTCTGGTCACAGTGAAAGTTGCCCCCCACCTCCACCACCCAAATCTGAAATGGTGCCACCTGTACAGGCCCAGAGCTGGGGGGTGACTTGCCCCAGTCACCCAGCTGGTCAGGGGCGGAGCCAGGAACAGAGCCCAGGGCTCCCTGGACCACGCTCCTCCTCTGGGGTCGTTCCCCTCCTGCTGCCCTGCCCAGAGCAGCCCTGTGCAGATGGCCATGGCCATCAAATGGAGTTTGACTCCATTCTCTCGTGTCTGTACAGCACTGTGCGACACGGGGGGCCTGGGCTGGGGCAGGGCCTCCTACACCCGATTGCAATTCGCACAGTAAAGAGCAACCCAATAGCAGGGGTGGGGGGTTTCCAAGCCCGTCAGATGCTGAAGGAAAGCAGGGCAGGGTCTGGCTGGAGCAGCCCCAGCCTTCGAGGAGCGATTCCCTCATCCCTGGAACGACAGGTGACTCCTTCACAGCCCAGCACTTGTGCTGCTTCCTGAGCCGGCAGAACTGCTCAGCCTTAGCAAAGCCACAGCAATACCTTGGCAGGCAACTCCCGAAGGGCAGAGAGACACTCGCTGGGGTCCCTGTGCCGAAGGCCGACCCCTGGGCCCCTCGGGGCTCAAGGGGACAGGAGCACTGCCTTGTCCTGGGGCCAGCTGTTGGCATAGGTGCAAGGCTGGTTCACCGAGACCTGGACTCCAGCAGCCCCAGCTCAGCAAGGGTGTATGGGATGGACTGATAGATGAGTGGAGGGGAGGGGAAGGGAAGCAAGAATTTCACAGTTCATCCATATGCCTGGGCATCTCCCTGACCCATCTATCCATCCCCTGGGTGGGGGGGTGGACAGGCAGAATGGGTGTAGGGGATGGACAGACAGGTGGAGGGATGGATAGATGGGTCAGGGGGATGGACAGGCAGAACGGGTGGAGGGGATGGACAGACAGGTTGGGGGATGGACAGGCAGAATGGGTGTAGGGGATGGATAGATGGGTCAGGGGGATGGACAGGCAGAACAGGTGTAGGGGATGGACAGGTGAGTGTAGGGGATGGACAGACAGGTGGGGGGATGGACAGACAGGTGG
>ML677501.1:1384756-1395359 GCA_007922305.1 Dermatemys mawii | reverse complement strand
GTGGCTGTGGGGCTGCGGCTGCTCCTGAACCCTGCGCCGCAGTGACAGCAGCGAGTGGGAACCCCGGTGTCCGGGACGGAAGTTGATGGAGAGTCCTCGTTATGATGGGGCTGGGCAGGGCCCTCCTCCTCCTGCTGGACTTGGAGAGGCTGGGTGGGGATGGCTGGGCCAGTTTGCCCTGGGGCTGTGCAGAGCTGTGTGGGGCTGGAGTCGCCCCCAGCCCTCTGCTGGTCCCATGGGAGGTGGATCTGTGCTGGCCAGAGCCCTGGGTCAGTGCCCCAGGAGGGGACAGTGCCCGTGCCTGGCTCCCAGGCTGGCGGGGGCCCAGAGGAGGAGGCAGGCTGCTCTGTTGCGTCCCCTCCGGCCATGGCTCCACAGGGGATCGCTGGGGCATGGAGCTGGTGTCACGGGGTCCCCGGGGCGATGGTCTGGAACCGCTCCCTACGAAGCCAGTCAGGACTCTGGGGGAAGCTTCCTCTCTGTGAACAGCCTGTCTGCAAGGCCAGGAGCTTCACAGGTTACAGCTTCCTAGGTCTGACCTTGGAGCATTTAGCACCTTCTGCCCCTCCAAGCGCTTCCCCCAGCGAGCCCGCCCAGGCGGGGTCCTGGGGGAGCCCATGGGTCTGCACCCCAACTCCACAGTCAGACGTGACTGTCAGCCAGCCAGTAAAACAGAGGTTTATTAGTCGACAGGAACATGAGCTAAAACAGAGCCTGTAGGTACAGAGAACACGACCCCTCCGCTGGGTCCATTTTGGGGGGCAGTGACTGTGAGCCAGACAGCCCGTCTGCCCTTCCCTGCATGTCTCCAGCCAGCTTCAGACTGACTCTCACTCTCCAGCCCCTCCACTTTCTTTGTCTCTTGGGCAGAAGGTGTCACCTCCTCCATCCCCCTCCTGGGCTCAGGTTACAGCCTCAGGTATCATCCAGAAAGAAGAGTCGCCCATCCCCACACGATATTCAGAGGAACCATTAAGAACATTTCCACTTCGTCACAGCTGCCTCTGCAGACCTCACCCACTGCAGCAGGACGAGGGACTGGCTATTTCCCAGGCTGCCAGCCAGCTTCCCACCCCCTCGACAGTGCAGCTCCCCCACCCGGCTCACAGCCATATGTGCCATGGGTCCAGCTAGCTCTTGGGCCCACTCCCCAGCCCGTGAGCTGGGTGTTAGCTGGGCAGGGGCTCCCAGAAGCTGACTTGGGGCCCACGTGGCCGTATCTACCTCTGCTCAGCCCAACAAGCCCTCGGCTTCACGCGAGACCCGTCCGTCCCCCAGAAGGGCAGAGGGGCTGCCAGGAGGGGCTCCCCTCTGCCCGGCACTCACCCGGCCTTGGCGCTGGGCCCCGTAGGGTCTGGAGCGGAATCAATAAAGCTTTCAACACACCTGCCCGCTTCTGTGCACTGGGGAATGGGGGGGTGGGGGCTGGGGTTGATTCTCCCATGGGCAAAGCTACACCCCAACTTTGAACAGCCCCTGGTAGAAACCCTGCAGCAGGCCGGGCCCCCAGTGGGGGCCACGCAGCTCCCCTGGACTGAGCCTCAGAGCTCCAGGTCTCCTGCCCCAGGCTGTGAGCTCTGCCCAGCCCATCCCCCAGGACAGACCTGTCCACTCTGCCGGGCCAGGCACCTCCGCCATCGGCTGCACCTTCGGGCAGCCGGCGGCACGGGGAACCCAATGTTCCCATGTGGACCCCATCAGAGCACCAGGCCAAGCGGCCACACAAGCCATGGCCTGGTTCTGTCAGGCCCTGGGTAAGAGCTGCCCAGTCTCCCCGAAGTCGTGTCTTAGCCAGCTCCCCTCATCCCCTAGTCCCAGCCTGCAGCGCCCAGCTGAGCTCATGGCTCCACCCGCCCTGGGAGGTGTCGGGGTTCAGCCCTTGGTCGGAGCTCCCGGCACCCTCCTGGAGCCTGGGTCTGGTCAGCTCAGCTCCCTTCAATGCCCCCTTCGCGTTGGCCGGCTGGGACCCAGCAGCTTCTGGCTCCCGCCCTGCCCCGAACATCGTCATCCTTCAGCACCACTGGGGAAAGCCCTGGTCGGCCTCTTGGCCATACCCCTATTACAGAACCCCCGACCTTGGGTACGGGGAGGGGGGTCCCCAGGACTAGCAGCCATCAGCCTTCCCAGGCCTCTCAGCCATACCCCTATAGCAGACCCCCCTCCCCTTGGGCATGGGGGGGGTCCCCAGGACTGGCAGCCATCATTCCCCACAACCTAGCCAGGCCTCTCAGCCATACCCCTATAGCAGAACCGCCCCCCCCTTTGGTTATGGGGGGGGTCCCTGGACTAGGGGCCATCACCCCCCACAGCCTTCCCAGGCCTCATACCCGGGGGTGATGCCACGTGTAGCCACTATGCAGGCCTCACTGGCAAAGGAGTCACTGTTCTGGTCTCTGGCCAAGGAGATGCAACCCCAGGGCCAGGTCTAAGCCCCCAGCCCTTCCAGATTCCTAGGTCAGAGCCCCTCAGCCCCTCCTGGCTCCTGGGTCAGAGCCCCCAGCCCCTCCCAGCTCCCTGTTCGGAGCCCCCAGCCCCTCCCGGCTCCCTACTCAGAGCCTCCCAGTCCCTCGCAGCTCCTCGCTCAGAGCCCCCTGACCCCTTGCAACTCCCCGCTCAGAGCCCCTAGCCTTCCTGGGTCAGAGCCCCCAGCCCCTCCCGGCTCCCTGCTCGGAGCTCCCCAGCCCTTCTGGGCTCCCGGGTCAGAGCCCCCAGCCCTGGGGCTGTGAGTGCCAGCAGGGGGGGGGCTGTGCCCTGCATGCAGCCCCCCAGCTCTAGTGCGCACACACAGGTACCAGGTGTGCTCTGAGGCTGCAAGTGGTTATTGTGGGCAAAAAGAGTTCCCCACGGGTCTTCCACCCCTCACTGGCGGCTCTGAGCTACAGGGGACTCTGGGAGGCTCCTTCAATCTCTTCCGCTGACATTGGTCCATTGTGAGGACCTGTCATAAATCTAAAGGGAAGGGGAACAGCCTTTCTGTAGGCAGTGATAGGAAATCCCTCCTGGCCAGAGGTACAAAATAATTTCCCTGTATGGGGTTCAGAGGCTCAAATAACCTAGTTGGCACTTGACCAGAAGGCCCAATGGGGAAGGAAGCTACTGTCAAATCTGGGGATGGGGGCGTGAAAAGGCTGCGTTTGTGCTCTTTGGTTGGGGTGTTCTCTCACAGAGAGCGAGAGAGAGAGACCAGGGCAGAAAAGAAAAACATCTCTCAAGCACCTGCCTGAAAAAGCATCCGGAATTCCTAAGATAGTACGTAAAGCCAGGCAAGGCATCCAATGATCTTTTGTTGTAACTTGTGAATTTTCCCTACGCTGGAGAGAGGCTGATTCCTGTTTTTTGTAACTTTGAAACTAAGCCAGAGGGGGATTCTCTGTGTCTCACATCTTTTTATTTTTCCCTGTAAAGTTACCTTCCATCCTGAGTTTACAGAGGTGACTCTTCCTTTTTTTAAGAAAATTCTCCTTTAAGAACCTGATTGATTTTTCAGTGTCCTAAAAACCCAGGAGTCTGATCTGTCCTCATCTGTACCAATTGGTGAGGATATTATTCTCAAGCCTCCCTAGGAAAGGGATGTAGAGTTTGGGGGAATATTTTGGGGAGATAGGGCTCCAAGTGGTCCTTTCCCTAATTCTTTGTCTAAATCACTTGGTGGTGGCAGCAACTATCCAAGGACAAGACGGAATTTGTGCCTTGGGGAAGTTTTTAACCTGAGCTGGTAGAAATAAACTTAGGGGGTCTTTCATGCGGGTTCTCACATCTGTACCCCAGAGTTCAGAGTCGTGAGGGAACCCTGACAAGGACTCATGAAAGTCTGGTTGGAGCAGGATGTTAAACAGAAGCTACTAAAATTAGACATTTTTCAAAACAGCAGGTCACGATAACTTGCATTCATGAATTTTAAAAGCGCTGGCTGAGGAGCTCACTGGACCATTAAGGTTGATTTTTCAATAAATCTTGGAGCACTTCTAGAAGAAAGATGATGTTGTACCAATTTTTTAAAAGGGTAAACAAGATAAGCTGGTAATTATAGGCCTGTCAGTCCTGGGCAAAAGAATGGAGCAGATGATGCAGGACTCAATTAAAGCCAATCAACCTGGGTTTATGGAAAACAGATCCCATCAAACTCATGTGAAACCTCTTTGATGAGATTACAAGTTTGGTTGATAAAGGTAATAGAGTTGATGTAATGGACTTTTCTAAGGCATCGGAGTTGCTACTGCACAACATTTTGATTCAAAAACTAGAATGATATAAAATTACTATGACACATTAAATGGATTAAAAACTGGCTAACTGATAGGTCTCAAAATGTAATTGTAACTGGGGAATCATCACTGAGTGAGTGTGTTTCCAGTGAGCTCCCACAGGGGTTGGTTCTTGACTCTACTTAATATTTTTATCAATGACCTGGAAGAAAACAAAATCATCACTGATAAATTGTGCAGATGATACAAAAATGGGGGCAGCAATAAATAACAAAGAGGCCAGGTCACTGATTCAGAGTAATCTGGATCACTTGGTAACCTAGGCACAGGCAAACTGTATTTTAATACAAGTAAATGTAAATGTACACAGTTAGGATGAGAAGTGAAAAAGATTTGGGAGTGTGATGATGCTGCCCGTGAGAGCCAGCTGAGGTCACTCGATTAAGGTGAACTGCAAACAGACAAACCCCCAAAGCTGGTGGATATTCCAATCCTTAGATTTACCAGCCAGCATAAAACAGCTTCTATAGCACCACACTGGTTACTCAGGAGTCCAAATAATGCAGTTCCCTTAAAATGCCCGGCCTCCGGCCAGACACACATCAGATATTCTTGCCAGCAAGTTAAAGTTATGGATGAATGGACCATAAGGTGGCTAGAAAGCTGGCTGGATCGTTGGGCTCAGCAGGTCGTGATCAATGGCTCCATGTCTAGTTGGCAGCCGGTATCAAGCAGAGTGCCCCAAGGGTCGGTCCTGGGGCTGGTTTTATTCAATATCTTTATCAATGATCTGGAGGATGGCGCGGACTGCACCCTCAGCAAGTTTGCAGATGACACTAAACTGGGAGGAGTGGTAGATATGCTGGAGGGTAGAGATAGGATACAGAGGGACCTAGACAAATTAGAGGATTGGACCAAAAAAAATCTGATGAGGTTCAACAAGGACAAGTGCAGAGTCCTGCACTTAGGACAGATAAATCCCAGGCACTGCTACAGACTAGGGACCAAACAGCTAGACAGCAGTTGTGCAGAAAAGGACCTAGGGGTTACAGTGGACAAGAAGCTGGATATGAGTCAACACTGTGCCCTTGTCACCAAGAAGGCTAACGGCATTTTGGGCTGTATAAGTAGGGACATTGCCAGCAGATCAAGCAACATGATCATTCCTCTCTATTTGACATTGGTGAGGCCATCTGCAGTAGTGTGTCCAGTTTTGGGCCCCACACTACAAGAAAGATGTGGAAAAATTGGAAAGAGTCCAGAGGAGGGCAACAAAAATGATTAGGGGCCTGGAGCACATGACTTCTGAGGAGAGGCTGAGGGAACTGGGATTGTTTAGTCTACAGAAGAGAAGAATGAGGCGGGATTTGATAGCTGCTTCCAACTACCTGAAGGGGGGTTCCACAGAGGATGGATCTAGACTGTTCTCAGTGGTACCAGATGACAGAACAAGGAGCAATGGTCTCAAGTTGCAGTGGGAGAGGGTTAGGTTGGATATCAGAAAACACTTTTTCCCTAGGAGGGTGGTGAAGCACTGGAATGGGTTCCCTAGGGAGGTGGTAGAATCTCCTTCCTTAGAGGTTTTTAAGGTCAGGCTTGACAAAGCCCTGGCTGGGATGATTTAGTTGGGTTTGGTCCTGTTTTGAGCAGGGGGTTGGACTAGAACCTCCTGAGTCCCTTCCAACCCGGATATTCTGTGATTCTATGATGATGATTACTGAAAATCTTATTTCATCATATAAAAGGTTCTTTCAAGCCCAACGAATCAGCCACACACCCACGGTTAATTATAACTTAGATCTTACAAAAAAAATACATGCTTATAGTCAATTCTTGTTAACTAAACCAAACTTTATTAAAAAAGAAGAGAGAACTGTTGGTTGAAAGATCAATATACATACAGATTTGAATTCAATTCTTGAGGTCCAGATACAGAGCAGAGATGAGCTGGTAGCTGCCATAATCCTTCACAAATAGTCCATAGGTTATAGTCCAATGTCCATATTCAAGGTAACTCCAGTCAGTGACTAGGAATCTCAATTCTTGTGGCTCAGGTTTCCCCCCTCTTGAACCCCAAAGCAGATGTGAGATGAAGAGGGATCCTGTCCCAGGGTTTTTATACATTTCCAGCAGACTTTTGGCCTGAGAAAACAATAGACTTAACTTCCCTTCTCCCAAACATCATGGCAATTAGAACGGGGTAATTCATCCATTGAACAGTTCAGATACAGGTTACCATAACCTTCAGAGAGACACAGAGACAATAATACTGTGATACTGTCTCACTCAAGTGTCTTCCTAAATGTTAACTTGTTTGGTTTTTTTTTGTGGATCTTTGACTCAAAGCCATAGTAACAGACAAGACTTGGTTCTCTGAAAACATTCACTCAATGTGCAGCGGCAGTCAAAAAAGCGAACAGAATGTTGGGAATCATTAACAAAGGGATAGATAAGACAGAAAATGTCATCTTGCCTCTATATAAATCCATGGGACGCCCACACCTTGAATACTGTGTGTGGAGGTGGTCGCCCCAATCCGGAAAAACAAAAAAATCAATTGGAATTGGAAAAGGTTCAGAAAAGGGCAACAAAAATTATTAGGGGTCTGGAACAGCTTCTATATGAAGAGAGATTAATAAGCCTGGGACTTTTCAGCTTTGAAAAGAGGCAGTTAAGGAGGGATATGATAGAGGTCTATAAAATCATGACTGGGGTGGAGAAAGTGAAGAAGGAAGTGTCCTTCTAATAACACAAGAACCAGGGGCCACCAAATTAAATTAATAGGCAGCAGGTTTAAAACAAACCAAAGAAAGTATTTTTTTCACAATGCACAGTCCACCTGTGGAACTCCTTGCCAGAAGATGTCGTGAAGGCCAAGACTATAACAGGGTTCAAAAAAGAACTAAATAAGTTTCTGGAGGCTAGGTCCATCAATGGCTATTAGCGAGGATGGGCAGGGATGGGGTCCCTGACCTGTTTGCCAGAAGCTGGGAATGGATGACAGGGGGATGGATCACTTGATGATTCCCTGTTCTATTCATTCCCTCCGGGGCATCTGGTACAGGCCGTGGCTGGCAGACAGTTACTAGGCTAGATGGATCTTTGGTCTGATCCAGTCTGGCCGTTCTTATATTCATCCTGCAGAGGAGGCTCCTGTCCCAGGGGGCTGCGTCCGGCTCCCCCGGTGCACGTGGTCACAGTGTTACTCAGGTCTGACCCAAGTCTGCACCAGGACACAATGCTACTCGCTCAGACTTGGCTCCTCACCCCCCCCCCCCGCCAATGGAGGCTGGCTGGGACAAACCTGAGCGGGGAGCCCTGTGTACTGGTTAATCTGCGACTGATTTCTGTGGGTGCATTTGCACCCAGAGTCCTGGCTAAAGCCGCCCGCCAGGACATCGAAGATGTTAATGTGCCCCCGGCCCTGCTCAGTGTTAAACGCAGTTTGGCGGGGGCTTCTCAGGCCCCAGCAAACACACCACGAACAGCCCTTTAGCCTTTTATTAAAAGAGGCAGCGAACGGGAGAAAAGCAGCGAGCAGTGGGACCTGTCAGGCCCCCAACAAGGCTGTCACTGTAACGGTGACGCTGGGTCCCTTTCACGGCGAGACCTTTTACCGGGAACCCGCCCCCACGTGACAGCCTCTCGGCTGGCACTAACAGTGCTATCACCCGGGATCCTGGCCATCGCTTTGCCACAGGGTTTGCTCACAGAAAACGAGGGGCCTGGTAAGACCTGTCCAGTTAGGGGGAAAGGGCGTAAGTCAGGCGAGCCGGGCTGGAGCGGTCCTTGTTGTTGCTAAAGGCCAAGCCCCCTCCCGAGGACAGACCAAGACACACACCCAAGGGGGGAGAACCGAACAGCAGAGACAACGCGGCTGCCTGCTGGAGAAGCAGCGTCTGCCCGGACTGACACTGCAGACCCACCACGGCTCAGCTCATTTGCGGGCTAGCTGGATGCCTGGCTTCCGAGCGCCCACACAGCCGCAGCCGGCAAACCGCCTTCTGCCATCTCAGCCCTGCCCGGCCTCCGCTCGTCACGCCCTCGTCACCTCCTGGCAATGAGGTGGGCACAACCCCGTCAGCATGTTCAGAAAAAGGCAGCGCGCACCTCAGCCCATCCTCTGCTCTCTGCCTGGCTGGGCCGGGGCCCAGGACACTCAAACAGAGCCCGAGGCTCCTGTGTGGAGATCAGGCAACGGCCCAGCAGAACATCAGAGGGGCCAGGCAGAGACTGGAATAACCCACCCCACCCCCGCCCCAGAGCAAAGGACCATCCCAAACTGCCCCATCTGCCACTCCAAGGACCAGGCACGAATCCAATAAACGGAGCAGCTGGGGTCTCGATACTAAACCCCCAAACTGTCGCCCTCCCAAAGCAAGACACCCCGCTGCACGCACTGCGCCCTCTAGGGACAGGCCAAGGGACCGAAACCCGGGTGACACCCGGGGGCTCACACAGTCACCCCACGGAGCAGAGCCCTTGGATACTTTGGTAACACCCTGGGCAGAACAGAACAGGCTCATCACAGGGGCTGATCGGCCGTGCCAGGACCCGGCAAACTCACACCAGCTCTGGGCTGTGTGGGCGTGACGGTCAGCCGTCTCCAGGGTCACCCCTGCCGTGCTGAGTCCAGCGGGTGCAATGGGAGGTGCTGCTGGGGAGGGGGGGGGAGCGAGGCCCAGGTATGGTGCCAGACCTGGGAACCGGCTGGGGCAGGAGCAAAGACTCAGGGCTCAGAGGCTCTGTGCCACCCTCGTGCCAGCTGAGGGAGACCCGCTCGTCCTGGCAGGGGTCCAGCCCGGGCTCACCCGGCACTCCCGAGTGAGACCGATCCCGCCACAGCCTCAGTGCTGGACTGAAACCCAGCCCAGCTGGGAACGGGCTGCCTGAGGCCCAGGCCGGGCCCAGCTCAGTGGGACCGTTGGCTGCGACGTCCCCTGTGCTGGAGAGAGCCAGAGCCCTGGCTGGGGTCAGGCGGGTGGACCTGCTCCCCGCCAGGCCTCGCGCCCCAGCCAAGCACAGAGACGGGCTGAGTTGGAGCCCAGGGGTCCCCAGGTCCGGGCCACAGGGCGGCTATGACTGGCCTGGCCCATGGCTGTGCCCCCCATGGTGCCTCTTGCTCCACCCCATGGGCAGCAGCCTCCAGCCACCTCGCGATGGGGCAAACGCCGCCCTCCCCTGGAGAGAACCTGAACTGCGGCATCGGCTCCCCAGTGCTGGGGGCGGGGGGCAAATGCTGAGCTCGTTCCCCCCATGCAGCTCCCTTAACCCCCCTCCTCCATGGGGGGGATGTACCCCGAGACCAGCAGGGGCCCCATGGGGCCAACAGAGCAGAGAGATTCAGAACAAGTGGAGGGGAGTTCCCATGGCCCCCCGCAGCCAGCACTGGCCCTGGCTCGGACCCCCAATGCATCTCCAGCCCCACGAGTCCCAAACCCTCTGCAAACTCCCGGGAATTACCCCGGCAAGTGCTCGCCCCATAGTGGGGCAGAGAGGGGCAGGGACTCGGGCAATGCCACCCAGTGAGGCAGGGCACAGTTGACTGGAACCCAGGAGTCCGGGCACGGCAGAGCACGCTCCCCGCATGAGGAGGCCAGGATGGGGGAGGGTCCCGCGCTGCCTGGGGGCAGAGCCCTGGGGCGGCTCATCTCACGCCCCGGCCCCGGCCTCATGCCGTCTCCTGCGCCAGGCGATAGTCGTACAGGCTGCCACGCTCCAGGAAGCTCCTGGCGCCAGGCGGCTGGGGCTGCTCCGGGGAGTCCCCAGTGTTAGCAGCCGGTCCAAAGCCGCCCCCGCCAGGGGTCTGCAGGCGGAAGACGTCCTGCCGGGAGGGGAGGGGAGGCAGATGGTGAGAGGAGAAGGGGGCTGTCCCCAGACCCTGCCCAGACAGGAGCCGCCCCAGGTCAAGCCAAGGAAAGGTGTGGCTGGCACAGCAACACCACAACCCCGCACTGGGACAGTCAGGACAGCCCCCTGCCCAGACAACTGGGTCAACCAGCCACCCCCCACCCCAGGGCATCCCCAACCCCCCACCGGAAGCGCCTCACCAATCAGCCAGCCCGCCCCCACCACACCGGGAGACCTGGGCCAGCTGGCCCCAACCCATACCAGGCCAGCCCCACCCCTACAACACCAGGACACCAGGCCAACCAGCTCCCGCTCCCACCCCCAGCAAGCGGGGCTTTGGACCCTTACCCCAGGGAATACTTGCAAGGACGTCTTCCCCCCAAGGTTGATGGTTCGTCCGTCTCTGCGGATCAGCAAGTTTAGCCCGGGGGAGCCCGAGTCCCCGCCTGCCCGGGAGAGAAAGGGGAGTCAAATCGGGGGGAGGAGATGGAGGGGACAGATGGGGATAACACAAGGGAGCAGGGGTTACATGTGGGGCTCAGAGACAG
>ML677501.1:1333515-1358607 GCA_007922305.1 Dermatemys mawii | reverse complement strand
TGGGTAGAGGGTTGGGGTGCAGTGGGGGTGTGGGCTCTGGGGTGGGACAGGGCTGGGGATGAGTTTGGGATGGGTGCAGGCAGACTGCTCTGTGACTGGGGCCAGAGAGGAGGACTCCCCCCCAGCCCTTTCCCTGCAGGCAAAAGAAAGCTCTGGGGCAGCCTCCCCCCTTTTCCTGTCCCCCTCCAGCAGCAAAGTCACTCACCCCAGTCACTGTCAGCAGAAGATGGCGGGCACTAGAACCCCGCGGTGGCAGTTGCTGCAGGGAAGGGAGGAGAAGGGACCCTTGCTTCTGACTGCCCCGCTCTGCTCCAGCCCAGGGAAAGTCTAAGGGGGCAGCAAGGGGAGCCTGGGGGAGGTGGGGGGGGCGGAGCCAGGTTGCGAGGGGGGGCTCTCTGCCCCCACCCCCCCGCTCTGGCTGCATGCAGGGCTCCCTGCCTCAGCAGCATGCGCTGGGCGGCAGAGCGCGCTCCTGCCGCAGGGCACAGCCCACTTCCCCCCAACACTGGCTCTGCGAGGGGGGGGGAGGGAGGGGAGTGGGCTCTTTGGCCCCACCACCGCACCCCTCTGCCAGCCGGCACTGGCCAAGCCACCAGCAGCAGCTCTCCTCCCCCTGTCCCTACTACAGCATGTGCTGCGGTCCTGCAGCAGGGACCTGGCCGCCCAGTCTCTGCCTGGCCCTGGGGCAGTGCGTGGGGCGTGCCGCGTGCTCCTGCCGGTGCGCAGGGCTCTTCTCTGAAGGTCCCGAAATCGGGACAACAGGGCATCCCAACCAAAGTATGGTCGTGACACGGGACAACTGGCTAAAAATCGGGACGTCTGGTCACCCTAGACCCTGCATTTTATTTAATTTTAAATGAAGCTTCTTAAGCATTTTAAAACCCTTATTTACTTTACATAGAACAATAGTTTAGTTCTATATTATAGACCTATAGAAAGAGACCTTCAAAAAACATGAAAATGTATGACTGGCACGCAAAACCTTAAATTAGAGGGACTAAATGAAGACTCAGCACACCACATCTGAAAGGCTGCCGACCCCGCCCCAAATACTTGAGTAACACCTAGAGCAGTGGTTCCCAAACGGGTTTGTGAACCCCTGGGGGTTTGCACAATGTTACAGGGGGTTTGCTAGAAAAATTTCCCTAATGGCGGCCAGAGGACCCGAGGCATGGGAGTCAGCAGGTGGGACCTGGCTGCAGGGCACACAGCCCGAGCCCCATAGGGCACTACGCAGGCAGACGAGTTCCGGTCAGTGGGGAAACCAGCAGCCCGAGCTCTGTGGAGCACAGCTAAGCCCTGGTCAGTGGAATGCCAAGCCCCAGCGGTCAGCACAGGGCTGGGAGCCTGAGCTCCATGGAGAACGGGGCCAGGCAGTTGGGGCTAGAAGCCCGAGCCCTACCCCGCATCGGGGGTGGGGAGGGTGTCGGCAGCCCAAGCCCCATGGAGCAGTGGGCAGGACTGCAGCTGGGACCCCCGGTGTGCAGTTGGCATCTCGGACCCTGTCCTTGGCAGACGGGGAAGTTGGGTGGCATGAAGGGCAGAGTGAGCAAGGGCCAAGCTGTACATGGAGGGGGGTCCAGGCTAACTTGTCCCTCACGGGGCACCCCCCCTAGGGACAGTCCTGGTGGCGGAAGAAAAGGTGTTTGCACGGCAAACCAGCTGGAACCACGTTGTAGCCAGTGTAACAGTGTTAAGGTGCCTCAGTAATTCAACACTAAGTCATTCTCTCTGGAGTGCTGTTTGCTTCAGAGACACATGAGTGAATCTTCTCATTTTCGTTTGTTAGTTGTTAGCATTCTCTCTGGGTTATTTTTATTAGAACTTTTGTGCAAGTTTTTACAATAGTTTGTACAATTAATTTGTACAATAATAACTTTTTAAATAAGTGGCTGAAAAAGGAAAGTGGAAAGACAAGAATCAGCTAGTGTCTCCTCAAGTCCACAGCAGAAAATCCAAGTCTAATGATTATGATGGTCCTGGAAAGTCATTTACAAAGAAAAGAAAATAGGATGATGATTATATAAAATATGGCTTTACATGCATTGGTGATCAAGAACGTCCCACACCACTGTGTGTGATTTGTGGTGATGTTCTAGCAAACAGCGGCCTCAAACCTTCTCTACTTCGGCGCCATATAGACACTACCCATCCTGCACACCTCGAAAAGCCTGCTTTGATTTTTTCAAGTGAAAATTAGCTGAGAGGAAAGTGACATCACCAGTTTTATATCCAAAGCAAGTATTGATCATGAAAATGCGTCACACAACGTGAGCTACTGAGTAGGAAAATCATCAAAAGCCCATACCATAGCAGAGAGCTTGATTGGTCCATGTATAAAAGATGTAGTTCTTTGCATGCTCGGAGAAAAGGCTGCAAAAAGGATTGACATGGCACCTTTGTCCAATAATATGTTGTCATGAAGAATTAATGACATATCAAATAATGTAGAGACTACAACTGTACAAAGAGTGAAAAATAGTCCATATTATGTTATTCAGTTGGCTGAATCAACTGATGTAGTTAATCTAGCTATTTTGCTACTGTTTGTACATTATGTGAATGAAGGTATGGTTAAAGAAGACCACTTGTTTTACCGACCATTAGAAGAACGTATAACTGGAGAAAATATCTTCAATCTGACTAATGCATCTTTTCAAGAAAAGGAAATAGATTGGTCTCATTGCCTAGGCATTTGCATTGATGGGGCCACATCTGTGATGGTTGCATCAAAAGCCCTTGGACTCACTGCAATATCCATAGACAAGCCCTCACAGCAAAAAACATGCCTGAGGGACTGAAGGAAGTGCTGGACAATGCAGTGAAAACTGAATTTCATAAAATCATGGCCAACAAATTCCAGAATACTTCACGTACTTTGTGAAGAAATGGGTAGCATACACAATTGTCTGTTGATCCATACCGAAGTTAGATAGCTCTCATGGGGCAAACTCCTTGTGCACTTGTTTGAGCTTAGAACAGAAATCCTAGTTTTTTTTCAACAGCCACCCTTTTCCATTTTGCCAGCTGTATGGAAAATAATTTTTTTTCAAGAATTACCTAAATTTATCTCTTCAAGGCATCAATATAACAGTTTTCAATGTGCAAGACTGAGTTGAATCCATGATAAAGAAGTTGCAATTCTGGGGAAATTGTTTGAAAATAATCAAACCGAGTGTTTCAGTAAGCTTCATGATTTCCTAGCAGAACATAAATTTCAGTTGGATCAGTGCACTAAAGCCAATATAACTGCACACCTAAAAGGACTTTACACAACTTTCAGGGAATACTTTCCAACTACATCAGGCAATAATGACTGGATTTGCAACCCTTTTGATGATACCACTTTCTCAACACAGATACTGAGCACTGAGGAAAAAAAAGAAATTGACTGAAATCTCCTGTGCTTATGAACTGAAAAGGAGTTTCAGAAATCTGCCACTGATCAACTTTTGGCTGAGTTTAAGACACGAGTACCCCTTCTACCAGAATAAGCGACTACAGTTTTGCTAAAAGAACAGGAGTACTTGCGGCACCTTAGAGACCAATAAATTTTATTTGAGCATAAGCTTTTGTGGGCTTCAGCCTACTTCATCAGATGCATCAAGTACTCCTGGTCTTTTTGCAGATACAGACTAACACGGCCACTACAGTTTTGTTATAATTTCCAACAACATACTTATGCGAGAAAGTGTTTTCCTTGTATGCACATCTGAAAACGAAATCCAGAAACAGACATGATGCCGAACCAGACCTGAGACTTTATCTTTCTCCAGTGGTTCCGGACTTCCAAGAGCTATGCAGAGCAAAGCAAGCGTATCCATCACACTGAGGAAATTTAAACCTAAATCCCTGGAAATATTCATTTTAGGAAGGGATTCACGAGATTTCACCATTTAGTGAAAAGGGTTCGCAGGCTGTTAAAGTTTGGGAACCAGTGACATAGGGGAACCAAGATGCACACACAGTATTCAGAGAAAATATTAAGAACATTCCCACTTTGTCGCACACACTGTAGCTCCTTGGCAACTCCCATCACCGAACTGTGCAAGAAGGGTACGTCAGACAGGGTGGTCTGGACCGAGCAGTGCCAAAGGGCTCTCTGTGCACTAAAGGGGGTTCTAAACCCAGACTTCAACAAGCCCTTCCTGGTGCTCACAGGCTGGGCGTGGTGCTGATGCAAGCCTATGCTAAGGGGGAGAGCCACCCAACTTCTTACCTGAGCAAGAAACTGCTCCCCATGGAGCAGAACTATGCTAAGCTAGAGACGGCACGCCCGGCCATTGTGTGGGTTCTTAAAGCTGCAGCTGTATCTGTCTGGAATGGACTACACTTTCCTGTGTACAGTCCACTCTTCTCTGCAGTGGCTGCATCAAACGAAAGGGGCAAGTGCAGAGCTGCTGAGATCGAGTCTGGCCTTCCAAGATTATGATATGGAAGTGGTCCATGTTAAGGGGAGTGCAAATGTTATAGCTGATGCTTTGTCACAGAGGCCCCTGAACTTCCCCAGGCCATGAATTACAGCGACCCTCCTCAATCTGGTCTCGCAGGAGAAAGAGAGGTGTGTGACGAAGTGGGAATGTTCTTAATATTTCCTCTCAATAGTGCATGTGTGCCTCAGTTTCCCCCGTGCACTTCTTGAGTGTCTATGTGGAGAGATAAGGGTGTGTAATTGGTGCAGAGTAGAGGGCCAGTGTAAGTAAGTGGCCGATGCCCTGTCTCAGGCCTGGCCCTTCCCCCTCTCTGCATCATGTCAGCTGAAAGTGTTCGAGGGATCAGGTGACCTTCTGGCCTGGGAAAGAGACAAAGGAAAAGCAGAGGAGGGACTGGGGAGTGGGTTTTCAGTCTGAAGCTGGCTGGGGGCAGGCAGGGAAGGGTAGATGGTCTGTCTGGCTCTCGGCCCTCAAAAATGGACCCAGCAGAGGGGTCCAGCTCTCTGTACCTACAAGCTCTGTTTTACTGGCTGTCTGAGAGTCACGTCTGACTGTGAAGTTGGGATGCAGGGCTCGCTGAGGGAAGCACACGGAGGGGCAGAAGGTGCTGAATGCTCCGAGGTTAGACCCAGGAAGGTGGAAACTGTAACCTGTGAAGCTCCTAGCCCTGGAGACAGGCTGTTCACAGAGAGGAAGCTTCCCCGCAAAGTCCTGACTGGTTTCGTAGGGAGCAGTTCCAGAGCATTGCCCCGGGGACTCAGTGACATGGTGACAGTCAAAGGGGGGAATATTTTGCAATATTTTTATGAAGCCTGTGTGTGCTTCAGTTTCTTCATGTGTGCCTCAGTTTCCCCTATGTGCTGCATTCTCACCTGGCAGTGGAAAAGGGCTGTTTATTCTCCAGGCAGATGAAGAGAAAGGTGTGGGTGTCACCTGGCTGTCTGAGCCTGGTCTCCATATCCATAGAACTGAAAGGACAGCGGTAAATCAAAATGCCAGGACACTGGCCCCTAGCAACCAATAGCCCAGAGAGATATCAACTTCCCAGCCTCTCCTTTGGGAAGCTAAACAACAATCCCTCAGATAAGAACATAAGAAAGGCCTTACTGGGTCAGACCAAAGGTCCATCTAGCCCAGTATCCTGTCTACCGACAGTGGCCAATGCCAGGTATCCCGGAGCGAGTGAACCTAACAGGTAAAGATCAAGAGGCCTCTCTCTTGTCATCCATCACCCCCCTCTGACAAACAGAGGCTAGGGACACCATTCCTTACCCAGCCTGGCCATTAATAGACTTAACCTCCATGAATTTATCCAGTTCTCTTTTAAACCCTGTTATAGTCCTAGCCTTCACAGCCTCCTCAGGCAAGGAGTTCCACAGGTTGACTGTGTGCTGTGTGAAGAACTTCCTTTTATTTGTTTTAAACCTGCTGCCCACTAATTTCAAATAGGTGGCCCCTACTTCTTCTATTATGGAAACAAGTAAATAACTTTTTCTTATTCACTTCTCCAGGTGGGTGGAGGTGTAAGCATGGGTTACTGGGGGCTCTTACCTGAAGTCTTACAGAGGAGGTCAGACAGACAGAGCTTGACCAATGGGGCTCCCTACTGCTTGGCTGCACTTTGAACTAACCAGAGTGGACCAAAGTGGACGATGCTTTAACCTTCAGTCTCTTTAATCTTCTCAACCAGGGTCCGTGTACGCCTGGGTTCGCAGAGGGGTTTCAGGTGGTACATCAACTCCTCTAGAGAGCTGCCCAGTTTTACAACAGGCGATATTAAAAGCACTAGGGAAGTCAGGACGAACTCCGCTGTCACACAGTGACTTGTCTATACTCCGCTACAGACTCTGCAGGGAAAGGCAAGTGCGGTATTTACCTCCCCGCTGGTCGGTTTTAGAATCACACGGCGCCAGGCGAAAGTCGGCCCCTGTTCAGCACCGGGGCGCTGGGACGCGCCTCTGGGTTGGGGTCTCGTTTTGTGAGCGAGCAGATTTCACCTGAGCTGAACCAAGACAAACCAGCTACGGACAGGGACCCGGGAGGGCGCGCGCCGCGGGGTCATAACCCCCCCCCCCCGGGCTCCTGGGCTGGCCTCCCGCCCCCAACGCACCCGACCGTGGGGCCCGGCGGGGGACGAGCCTCCCCCGGGCTCGCGGGGCGGAGCAGGGGCCACAGCCCCAGAGCTCCAGCCCGAGGGGAGGGCGAGGCCCCTGGGGATCAGGCCCACTGCAGGGGTCGCCCTAGAGACCGCCCCAAAGCCCGGGCGAGGCTCCGCTCCTGGGGGGCAGCGGCGGCTGTGAGGCGCCCGGCGGCTGGACAGCGGCGCGGGGCGGGGAGCCGGCAGGAGGGGGGCGGGGCACCCCAGAGGCTCCGTGGTAACCCACAGCAATACTAGGCTAGCGCGAGGCATGCCGGGAGGAGCAGTCCCCATGCGGGGCACGCCGGGATATGAAACCACCCGCGCGGAGCACGCCGGGATAGGACATCCCCGCGCGGAGCATGCCGGGAGCAGGGGGGCAGTGTCCGTGACGCGGTGCATGCCGGGATAGGACATCCCCGCGCGGAGCACGCCGGGAGCGGGGGGGGGTAGTGTCAGTGGCGCGGTGCATGCCGGGACCGCGCCATGGCGGGCTTGGAGCTGCTCTCGGATGAGGGTTACCGCGTGGACGGGCGCCGGGCCGGGGAGCTGCGCAAGGTGCGCGCGCGCATGGGGGTGTTCGCCCAGGCCGACGGCTCCGCCTACATCGAGCAGGGCAACACCAAGGCGCTGGCCGTGGTGTACGGGCCGCACGAGGTGAGGGGCCCCGCTTCCCGACACCCAGGATGGAACCCAGGAGTCCGGGTCCCCAGCCACTGGCCCCGTCCCCCGCCCCCTGGAGAACCCAGGAGTCCGGGTCCCCAGCCACTGGCCCCGGCCCCGGCCCCCTGGAGAATCCAGGAGTCCGGGTCTCCAGTCTCCACAACCACTAGCTTCCCCCTCATTCCCCCCCTCCCCCGAGCTGGGGTTAGAACCAGGAGTCCAGGCCTCCAGCCCTGTTCCCCCATCCATTCCCCTCACTCCCGATTGTGCCCCTGTGCTGGTCATCTCGGCCCTGTGTCAGATGGAGGTGCTCTGCGTGGAAGAAGGAAGCTATAGGATAAAACCCCAAACGAGCCACCTTCCCAGGAGCCGATCATCCATGGCCGGGACCCATCAGGGGTTTGTCTCTAGCAAGTTCACTGTGCCCCTCAGGTCCCTGGTGCTGGTGGGGGAGATTCCCTCTCGCCCCGCAGGCCTGTCCCCAGGGAAACGTGCCCTTGGACCCTCTCCCAGTCCATAATGGGGGGCAGTCCATGACACCCAGTATTGCAAGCCCCGTATTATGGGACAAGCTAGCCTGTTCCCCAAAGTCCCTCTGAGATTCCCCAAAACTGCAGGACCCTGCCCCCATGTGGCCTGCTAGCGCTGCCATGTGCCCCCTGTGTGCTGGCAGATGCGTGGCTCCCGCAGCAAGGCCCTGCACGACCGGGCGCTGGTGAACTGTCAGTACAGCATGGCCACCTTCAGCACAGGGGAGCGCAAGCGCCGGCCCCACGGCGACCGCAAGTCCAGTGAGATGACGCTGCACCTCAAGCAGACCTTCGAGGCGGCGATCCTCACCCAGCTCTACCCCCGCTCCCAGATCGACATCTACGTGCAGGTAAGAGGGGTTCTCACCTTGGCCCCTTAAGCCATGGGGCCTTTACAGTTGGGCCAGTGGCTCCGTGCCTCCAGCCTCGCACTGCATAACCCAGCACCACCTGGCTGCTGTGGCCCGCAACTCCTCACACAGCACTGGCAGCTCCCTGGTGTGCTGAGCCCAGGATGGTATGTCCCACCCCAGGTCCCTGGAGCAGGTGGGAAGGGGGCTCAAACCTTGCCCATTGCTACATGGGCCCAGGAAGCGTGTTGGGGAGCAGTGTGATGTGACTAAGGGGTGTGTCAGGTGAGCCATTAGGGCAGGAGGCGGTGACCTATGCAGGGGGCACTTGCCTGGCTGGGATACTGGCTCATGCACCAGTGTGGGGAGATTGTTTGTATGGGGTTCAGGCATTCTGCTCACTGCCCCACTAGTGCCATCATCTGCTCAGACAGCAACACCAGAAGTTTGCCCAGGGCTGGGGTCCTGTGTCATGAGCAGGTTGTGGGCACATAGGGTCTGGCTCTGAGCACCGTGGGACAGACACAGGGTCACTTACATGGGTGGGTGCAGCCTGCTCTGCCCTCTGTGCTAAGTGCTCTGCCTCCCCAGATCCTGCAGGCAGATGGTGGGAATTATTGCGCCTGTGTGAATGCAGCCACACTGGCCACCATCGACGCAGGCATCCCCATGCGAGACTACGTGTGCGCCAGCTCTGCCGGCTTCATTGAGGACACGCCGCTGGCCGACCTCAACTACGTGGAGGAGGCAGCCGGGGGGCCCCAAGTGGCCCTCGCCCTGCTGCCCAAGTCAGACCAGATTGCCCTGCTGGAGATGAACTCGCGGCTGCATGAGGACCACCTGGAGCAGGTCATCGAGGCTGCCAGCAAGGCCTGCAAGGACGTCTACGCCGTGCTGGACCAGGTGGTGCGTGACCACGTGCACGAGGTCACCACGCTGCTGGGGGAGTGAGCGCACAGGCATGTGCCCAGGACTAGCGCTGCCTGGGGGCAGGGAGCTCTGCTCTGGCCTCAGCAAGGGATCGGTTCAGCAGCCAGTGCCCGTGCCAGCAATGTGCCCTTTCATCCAGCAGCCTGGTTCTGTAACGCCCCAGCGCCAGCATCTGTGCTGGCCCAGGCTGTGCTGCTCTGCTTGGTGGTGACATCGCGTTGGTACTCCTGATGTCTCTCACTGGGTGACGGGCCCTGGCTGTGCCACTCGTGACTGTCATTCTGACTGCCTACACCCAGGCTTTGGGCCCACTCTCCTTCTCCGAGGGACCGTGGGAGGCTGGGGCACATCCCAGTAGACAGCTGTTCCACATCTGGAGAGTGAGCAACTCCTGCCCTGAGCTATCAGTGGCAGTTCTTTGTTATAAAAACCTCTCCAAATAAAGCGTCGTTTTGGTGCAAATTGTACTTTGTACTTGGAAGGGCAGCCTGCCCCCCTGCTGAGTGCAGGGCAAAGAGGAAACCGTGCTGCTGGGGGTACATGAGAATTGAAGACTTGCAGTTCACAGGTGCTGGCAGAAGGACCAGTCTCCATTGTGCCAGGGTTCCTGTCTAGGACCATTCCCAGGAGTAACTCAGTGTGAGCTGGAGTCTGCTGTGAACCTCCCGGCCTAGGCATTCGTATGGTGGCTCTGCCATCCCTAGGTAGGGTCCTCAAACACCACAGGCAGTTTGAGGATCCACAGTTAGTTATTAATGCCAGGGAAGCTGCCCGTGCAGCAGGGTTTAGATGAGACACTTCTGAGACAAGGGTAGTGGTCGGGTCTGGCCTGGGAAAGCCATTCCCAGCTGATGAGTAGCCCTTGCCCTGAGCTTTCCCAGCCCCCATCTGCCTAGAGGAGCTCAAATGGTTTGTAGCCTGATACATTCTGAGCCCCTCTCCCACCTGGGGTCCAGTCAGTCCATGGGCTGGGTTCTGAGCTGCTGGCAGAGCAGGTGGGGGAAGGCCCCATGGCTTCTGAGAGTGTTGGGGTCTCGTGAAGAGCCAGGAGCTTCCTGCTTTAGTTCTTTGGTTCCCAAACATTATAGTTCAATGAGCACCGGGTTTGGTCTGTGGCATTTCCCTCTTTGCAGAAACTCCCTGCAGCCCGGGAGTGCTCTGGGGTATGGACTGCACAAGCTGAGCCCTTCATCCTCTGGGCAGCTCGTGTTGGAGGGGATAGTGCTCGGCCTGCCGGATGGCCCCCCTGTGTAAACACCCCTCAGCTCCTTGGCACTAGACTAGAGCAAGGGCTCCCCAGGGACGGGGAGGCCTCTGGTGCAAATGCACCAAATACCCTCGCACCTGGTACAGGGAGGGGATTGGGCCGTGCCCTTCACGCTGACCCTTAAAGGCACAGTCTGCTTTTCTGCTGCAGGATGAGCAGGGCAGCTGTGAGATCTATTTGTATTTAAAAGGATGGGGCGGGAATTAGTTTCTGTATGAACTTTACCTTGTAAACTCAGGCCTGGTGGGAGCTGGAAGCCTGTGGCAGCTGGAGGAGCGGTCGGTAGTGGCGCAAGGAGGAATACGGCAACATGTGAAGAAGGGATTTTGCTTAACACCAGCTTTAGTAAGTGGGTTGGGCCAGGCCCCTTCTAGCCCAGTGTCCCGTCATCAACAGCGGCAGCCCTGGCAGGGTAGGGAACAGTTTAAAACTGTATTTTTGTTAACATGCATTTATCAGCACCAGCCAGCCAGACCCTCTTCAGGACCTGGCAGCCAGCGAACCAGCTGCAGGGAGGTGCTGTCGTGTGTCCCGCCTCCCCGCCCCCCCCCGTCACCCCCTCCCCCCCACATGGGTCACAGTGAATCCCCCAGGCAGGGGAGTGCCTGACCAGGAGAAGAGCTCTGTGTGGCTCGAACGCATCTCTTCCACAATAGTAGCTGGTCCAATACAAGAGATATTGCCTCCCAGCCTTTTCTCGTGGTGAGACCTCTCAGTTGATGTATGAATGACCAGGTGTCACAAGCAGGGAGCAGGAGGTCTCCGGAGGGAATGTACCTGGACTGTAACCCGACCCCCCTGCCCTGGGGTCGGGGTGGGGGGAGAGGCTTTCTGCCTGAGTGTGGATGTGAACAAAGGCTGGGGGAGTGGCCGGGGAAGGAAAAAAGGAGCAGTTTCCGTGGAGGGGGTTAGAAGCTGGCTGGGGAAGAGGAGAGAGCCCGGATTCGGGGTCTCATCTCCCTGCCCCCCAGAAGGGCCTGACTAAGGGGTCCTGTTTGTACTGACAAGCTCTGAGTTGGATTGTGTTCCTGACATCTCAAATAAACCTTCTGATCTACTGGTTGGCTGAGAGTCACTGTGAATCCCAGGAAGCGGGGGTGTGGGAACCGGACTCCCCCACACCCTGTGACAACTGGTGGTAAGCGGTGGGATGTACTACACCCCATGAACGGCCCTTCCTGCAGTAAGTGACTGGGGAGCAGTAGAACGAAGGGGGATTGACGGGAACCAGGTGTGCAGAAGATTCAGAGAGAAGCAGTTTCGGGGGGCGGAGGAGCTACGCTTAACCCCCTGAGAGTGTGTGACCAGCGAGAAGGTCTGTTGCACTAGTGGGGTCCCCTTAGGCACTGCAGAGAGCAGTCTTAGGAGTGAAGAGTGGCAGCTCAACCCTGGGAGAGTGGTGGTGAGAAGGGCTGGCACACAAGGGGGTTCCTCCTGGAAACCGTGGGAAGCTGAGAGCACAGGCCTGAGAGTGGCCAGATGCCAAACGCCTTAAGAGCGACCTGGTGGAGCTGTGCAGGCAGCGGGGACTGCGCATTGCGAGGCTGACCAAAGAGCAGCTGATTGCGCAGCTGTAGGAGAAGGATCACAGGGATGCCCCGAGCCCGGCCTCTGAGGGGAACCGCCCGGCAGACTCAGCGCCAGCCACGGTGCCTGGCCCGACTGGGAGGGGACAGACTGCTGCCGAGGACATCCCGATGCCCCTCTCACCTGTGCCTAGGGGAGGGGTTGGGGGAAGCCCAGTAAATACCGAGGGCACCCGGACCCCTGCAGCCAGCAGGGGATCCTCCCGGCGGGGTTCCCCAGCCCTGGAGCGGAGGCCCCTTGAATGGGACATAAAATTGAGAGAGCTTGAGGTGAGGGAGCAAGAACTAGTGGAGCGAGAGCGGCAGTGCCAGCGTGAGCTGGAGGAGAAAGAGAGGCAACGCCAGCATGATTTGGAGCTGGCCAGGCTGAGGAGCAGTGGGGCCCCGGCTGCGGCGAGTGAGGGGGGACCCAAGACTGCATGGAGCTTTGATAACGGCTTCCTAGCCTGGCGTAAGGAGGAGGAGGACATAGATAGCTTCCTGACGGCCTTTGAGAACGCCTGCGAGATGCACAGGATTGCCCCTGCAGACAGGCTCCAGTTCCTCACTCCCTTACTGGACCCCAAAGCTGTGGAGGTGTACAGCCAAATGAAAGGGGCAGGGGCAGTGGACTATGAACTGTTCAAAAGGGCCCTGCTCCGTGAGTTTGGGCTGACTCCCGAGATGTACCAGAAAACGTTCCGGAGTCAGCAGAAAACCCCTGAGGTCACCTACCTACAACTGGTCAACCAGATGCAGGGCTATGCCCGCAAGTGGACAGCGGGGGCCCAAACGATGGAGGATCTGCTCCATCTATTCATACTGGAGCAGCTGTACGAGGAGTCCCCATCGGACCTGAGGCTTTGATTGAGGGACAAAAAGCCAGAGAACCCGCAGCACGCAGAGCAGTTGGCCGACGAGTTTGTGAACAGTCGATCAGGGGGTAGCAGGGAAGAGTCCCAAAGGAACCGACCCACCACAAGACTTAGAGAGAGTCACTCTGGGACCTCCCAGCAGGGAAATACAGAGAACCCCCTCCAAAGGAGAACCTGTAGCGCCAGGACCAACCGATCCGCTCGAGGGGACCAGCTGGACATGAGCTGCTGTAATTGTGGCCGGAGAGGCCACATCTGGCCCCACTGCCCCAACCTCAAGGACAGACTGAGCAAACCAAACCCCCACAGAGTTAACTGGGTAGGGTCCCAGCCCAACGAGGGGCAGACTGCCCAGGCCAGGGGGGCTGGCAGCTTACCACCTGATCAGGAAGGAGGAGTGCCCCAGACCAGCTCCTCGAGGGGGCTGGACGCTCGGGACTCAAGGTTCTCAGTTTACAGGGTGGGCGCAGGGCTGTCCCTGCGGAGCGAGTGCCTTGTTCCCCTGGAGGTGGACGGGAGGAAGGTCTATGGATACTGGGATACAGGGGCTGAGGTGACACTGGCCCGGCCCGAGATGGTGGCCCCAGAACGGATGGTGCCCAATACCTACCTGACCCTGACGGGGGTGGGTGGGACCCATTCAAGGTGCCCGTCGCAAGGGTGCATCTGAAATGGGGGCCCAAGGAGGGCCCCAAACAGGTGGGGGTACACCACCATCTGCCCACAGAGGTATTGATGAGGGGCGACCTAGAGAACTGGCCAAGCAAACCCAAGGGCACCCTGGTCGTGACCTGTAGCCAGAGCCGGCGCAGGGCACGGTGCACTGACCATGGAGAGGGTACCGTACCGGGGGTGCAGGACCCTGCCCCAGGGGGGAAGGGGTGTCCAGGGACCGGGCTCAGAGAGGCTGCGGCCTCAGACTCAGGCAGCACGAGGGAGCCAGCCCCCTTCCCTTCCCCAGCCGCTGAGTTACAGAGAGATCCCTCCTTGTGGAAGTTCAGGGACCTGGGCAACCTCAGGGAGGTATGGCCCATGGGGAGAGGCTGCCAGGAGAGGTTCCTGTGGGAGAAGGGGTTCGTGTACCGAGAATGAGCTCCCCCCAGGGAAGTGGAGTCATGGGGGATCAGGAGACAGCTGGTGGTCCCCCAGAAGTATCGCCGCAAGTTACCGTACCTGGCCCATGACATCCCTCTCGCAGGGCACCAGAGAATCCAGCGCACCAGGCAGAGGCTGCTACAGAACTTTTACTGGCCTGGGGTCTTTACAGCAGTCCGACAGTACTGCCGATCCTGTGATGCCTGCCAAGGGGTGGGGAAGACCCAGGACAAGCGGCTTTGAGGCCTTTGCCCATCATAGAGGAGCCTTTTCAGAAGGTGGCTATGGACATAGTGGGGCCTCTCAGCAAGACGACCTGGTCCGGGAAGAAATACATTCTGCTGCTGGTGGATTTCGCCACCCGCTACCCCAAGGCAGTGCCCTTATCCTCCATCGAAGCAGACACTATGGCAGACGCGCTGCTGATCATTTTCAGCCGAGTGGGGTTCCCCAAGGAAGTCTTGACAGACCAAGGGTCTAACTTCATGTTGGCCCTGCACCGGGGCTTGTGGGAGAAATGTGGGGTCTGACACAGCTGGGCCTCAATGTGTCACCCCCAGTCCAACGGGCTGGTGGAGAGGTTCAATGGGACGCTAAAGATGATGTTGAAAACCTTTATGAACCAGCACCCACAGGACTGGGACAAGTACTTACCTCACCTGCTGTTCACATACCGGGAGATGCCCCAGGAGTCTACCGGATTTTCACCTTTCGAACTGCTATATGGACGGAGGGTAAGGGGGCCCCTGGACCTGATGAGAGATGAATGGGAAGGGGAGGCCGCTCCCGAGGAAGAATCGGTGGTGGAGTATGTCCTGACCTTCCGAGAGAGACTTGCGGAACTCATGGGCCTGGCCAGGGAAAATCTGGCCAGAGCCCAGAGGAAGCAGAAGGTCTGGTATGACTGCACGGTGCGGGCCCATGCCTACGCCACCGGGGACCAGGTGACGGTTCTCATCCCCGTGAGGAAAAACAAGCTACAGGTCGCCTGGGAAGGCCCTTTTAAGGTTGTCAAGCAACTAAATGAGGTAAATTATGTGGTGGAGCTGTCTAACCGGGCGCACCATCGCCGGGTGTACCATGTGAATATGATGAAGCCATATTGTGACAGAGGGAATATGGTGTTGGCCGTGTGTGGACACTGGGAGGAGCAGGGAGCTGACCCTCTCGTAGATCTATTCCCTGGGACAGGAGTGGGCTCCTCCCTGGACATAATCCCTCTCTCGGATCGGCTAACCCCTGCCCAGCAAGCTGAGATCAGAGGGGTGCTACAACTGTACCAGCAGCTGTTTTCCAACCAGCCTGGATGCACTAATCTGACTGTCCACTGGGTGCAGACGGGATCGCACCCCCCTATAAGATGCTGCCCCTTCCGAGTCACAGGGAACACTGCCAAGGACCTGGAGAAGGAGATCAATGACATGCTGGTCCTGGGGGTGATCCAGCAATCTTCCAGCCCTTGAGCCTCACCAGTGGTGCTGGTCCCCAGAAAGGACGGGTCGATCCGGTTCTGTGTGGACTATCGAAAGCTCAGTGCTATCAGTGTGTCTGATGCCTACCCCATGCCAAGGCCTGACGAGCTCCTAGACAAGCTGTGGGGAGTTCGTTACCTTACCACCATGGATCTTACAAAGAGTTACTGGCAGGTGCCCCTGGATGCAGATGCCAGGCTGAAATCTGCCTTCATCACCCCTCTGGGGCTCTGTGAGTTCCTGACCCTGCCTTTTGGCCTCAAAGGGGCACCGGCCACCTTCCAGCGCCTAGTAGACCAGCTCCTGAAGGGGATGGAAAGTTTTGCTGTAGCGTAAATTGATGACATCTGTGTCTTTAGCCAGACCAGGGAGGACCATGTGTCCCAGGTGAGACAAGTGCTGGACTGACTCCAGAAAGCTGGGCTGACCATAAAGGCAGAGAAGTGCAAGGTGGGGATGGCTGAAGTGTCCTACCTGGGACACCGGGTGGGGAGTGGCCGCCTAAAGCCCGAACCAGCCAAGGTGGAGACAGAGACTGGCTCGCGCCCCAGACCAAAAAGCAGGTCCAAGCCTTCATCAGGATGGCGGGGTACTATCGAAGGTTTGTGCCCCACTTTAGCAGCATAGCTGCCCCCATCACTGAGCTATGCAAGAAGGGGAAACCAGACAAGGTGGTCTGGACCGAGCAGTGCCAGAGGGCTCTCTGTGTGCTGAGGGAGGCTCTCGTCAGCGGCCCGGTTCTGGCAAACCCGGACTTTGACAAGCCGTTTGTGGTATTCACCGAAGCCTCAGACGTGGGGCTGGGGGCGGTGTTAATGCAGGAGGATGAAAAGGGGGAGAGACACCCCATCGTGTACCTGAGCAAGAAGTTGCTCCCCCGTGAGCAGAACTACGCGGCCATCGAGAAGGAATGCCTGGCCATGGGGTGGGCCCTCAAGAAACTACAACCGTATCTATTTGGAAGACACTTCACCGTGTACACCGACCACTCCCCCCTGACCTGGCTGCACCAGATGAAAGGGGCCAACGCCAAGCTCCTGAGGTGGAGTCTGCTCCTGCAGGATTATGACATGGACGTGGTCCAGGTGAAGGGAAGTGCCAACATGATAGCGGATGCGTTGTCCCGGAGAGGGGGCCCTCAATTTCCCCAGGTTGCTGGTCAGAGCGACCCCGTTCAGGTCAGACTGGAATGGGGGGTGATGTCATGCACAGGGAGCAGGAGGTCTCCGGAGGGAATGTACCTGGACTGTAACCCGACCCCCCTGCCCTGGGGTGTGGGGCGGGGAGGAGAGGCTTTCTGCCTGAGTGTGGATGTGAACAAAGGCTGGGGGAGTGGCCGGGGGAAGGAAAAAAGGAGCAGTTTCCGTGGAGGGGGTTAGAAGCTGGCTGAGGAAGAGGAGGGAGCCCGGATTTGGGGTCTTATCTCCCTTCCCCCCCAAAGGGCCTGACTAAGGGGTCCTGTTTATACTGACAAGCTCTGGGTTGGATTGTGTTCCTGTCATCCCAAATAAACCACCTGATCTACTGGCTGGCTGAGAGTCACTGTGGATCCCAGGAAGTGGGGGTGTGGGAACCGGACTCCCCCACCCCCTGTGACACCAGGCTCCTGGCCCACTAGCCACCTGGCAAAGCCAGCCTGGAACCAGTCTGCTCCAGCCTATGTCTGGGGCCATAGAAGGCTGGGGTTCCTCTGGAAGTGTGTGTTCTGTGGTGCCAGGCAGGACTGTCCTGATCCCCCACTGCAGCAAGCAGGAGGGCCCCTGCCCGGTCCCCTGCCCATGGGCGGGCCAGCACTAGATACCTTTGAACGGGCTGCAGGGGTTCTGGGGTTTCCACCCCAGCACGGCCTGGCCTGGGCCCTGCAGGCAGGTGCCCCTCAGTAGCTTGGTTCAGCTTTAGAACATCTGAACGAATCCATCCATGTCCTGAGTACATGGAACGAGCCTGAGCCAGACTTGCAGGCAGGGTGAGCCCTGAGCTGCCCCGGCACTGTGAGAGTCCCCCTCAGACTTTGGGCTTCCTCGGGAGGATTAGCTAGGGACCATGCCTTGTGGTGCCGCAGTCACCCAGGGACTACACCTTGTCTGTCCCCCATTCCCCACTGTCACCCAGGGGACCATGCCTCGTCTATCCCCTTCCCCTACAGTCTGGCACAACCCCTTGCACTGCGCTGGGCTGGACATGCAGTGGCCCTAGGGCAGGGGGTGAACCAGCATGTTGGACGAGGGGACCAGGTGAGAGCTTCTGTCGGAGGAGGAGGAGCCCAAGGGAGGATCTGCAAAAAGCTGCAAACAGGGAAAGAAGCAGAGCAGCCAGACAGTTCCCCTTAAGGTAAAAGAATGCACTAGTCCGGCCCTAAAAGCAAACCAAAGCCCAAAGGGAAGGACAGGGAAGCACCAAAGAAACCAACAGCCTGGCCCCCCATTCACCGACCGAAAGTGCTAAGCGTTAGGAGGTGAAGAGTCGGAGTTTTACGTCGTCTTATTGAATCAAGGGGTGGCGAAAATCTGAAATGCACCAAAGGCTACGAACAAGCTGGGAAAACGCGGAAAACAGCCAGGCAGCTGTTACAGCGGGGCCGGGACAGAAAATTATTCTACAGAATTGGTTTCATTTTCTCTTTCTACTGCACACAGAAGAAAGCGCGGACGCAGTCCCCCACCACCACAAATTGTGCAGTTGAGTTTCCCACACCCGCAGTACAATGGATAAACTTCGCCGTGCAAAACTCATCCTCATAACCATAATATCTCTCCTACCAAACGAGGGAGAGTGCTTACCGCCCAACCACCGCTCTCCCCACCCTGTCATCTCACGGTGGGTCCTGATTCGGACCGACCCTCGGCCCCATGCACAGTGTCCCGACGTGGGATCGGGCCCCCGCCCTTCTCCACACCGAGCTCTGTGTTCAAATTCTGCCTCTGCTCGGCAGCCCATTCCCGCTCCCACGATGCTCTGCTCCCACCCATATCTGCACATGAGCTCAGGCGGGTCCACCCGTCAGGTCCCCTGGCCAGCCCCGGCCCCGCCTCCCGCCTAGCTCTGCTGCAGATGCAGAAAGGCCGCGCTGTGCCTTGGTGACCGGCCCAGCCCGGCTGAGCGCCCCGGCGGGCAGCGAGGGTTAACGCCGGTCCCTGGAGCGGCAGCTCAGCAGGCCGCAGGGGTGGGGCAGGCGGCTTTTCAGGGGCCACCCGAGCCACAGGGACCAATCTGGGTGCCCCCCAGCGGGAGGGGAGACTCTGAACGGGGATCCCGGACCCGGGTCCTTCGCAAGGCGCCTGCGTTTGCTCCGGGGTTTAGCTCCTAACATGGTGGGGAGGGGATCGCCCTTGGGCTTCCCCGCCCGGCTGCAGCCTCCGTGCGCCTACGTGTCAGCGGGACTGTTCACCTCCGTCCCGCCACATCCCGCTCCTCGCCCGGCTGGGGCACGAGGAGGGGCAGTCCGAGACCAGCCTCTTTCGACAGCCGTGCTGGGCGGGGAACTCTCATTTGCATACCCACAGAGCACTGCGCAAAGGGAAGAGAGTCGCTGGTCAAGGGGCTGGTTTGTCTGCCAGTGTCCCAGTTCTGACCATCAGACTCGGGATTTGAATCAGTTCAAATCCATTTCCTCTCAAAGGGAGCGGGTTAGCGGGCTGTCAGCGTCGTCGCCGTGAGGTGAGGAGCACACGCAGTTGCCCTGTTGGTGTTTCTGCAGCAGCACTGCTATACTCTGTTTTCTCTTCAAACTGTATAAATCTTTTGTCTTTTATTAAAGATTTCCATGGGGAGGGACAGTCACGAGTTTTGAACCAATTTTTTGAGGCTTTGCTGCGGTGAGGCTGTTTTTGAGTATTAAGAATAGAATCTGTATTAGTCTTTGGTATGTGAGAGAAGCACAGATCTGGTTTCTGTATGTACTGTGTTCAGATGGGGTGATGGTAGTATGCTGTCTCCTACCAGAGGCCTGTGCTGTATCCTCCTAGCTGGTCTGTTTCATGTTTTTTGTGGTGGTGATTTGTTAGAGTAAAACAGGGGCTTCCATAATGTAGAAAATAAATTTCAGAGAGATTTTCAAGTTTGATTGTTTTCATGCATGATTTAATTTCCAAATGAAGGTATTAAAATAACTCATTTTCCTGTTTTCTGTGTTAATACTTAATGGTCCAAAAAGGGTATTCATACTGGCCTGTCTAGTTATCTAGATGACATTAAGGAGCAGAGCTCATTAGCAGTTCATTCTTTGACCCCCATGATTTCCTGTAAGAAGGCCAGAGTGGGTCAGACCCTTGGTCTATCAATATAACTCTTGATGGACCTAGTCTCTGTTAACTTATGTCATGCTCTGTGGAAGCCGATTATACTTTTCACCCTCACAACATACCATGGCAAGGAGTTCTGCACGTTAATTTCACAGGTGGGTCCCCACCACCTTTACGTTATTTCCCCTTTCCCACCTGTATTGTGGGAAAGGGGAAATAATGCTTCATGCTTCACTTTAGCCACACTGTTCATGCTTATATAGACCTCTCTCATAGTGGTTCTCAACCTTTTTATTACCAGGGGCCCCTACAATTAAATACACAGCCCCCCCCCCCCCCCCAGCAGAGGTGAAGGAGGAGGAGGCACATGGGGTCACCTGCTCCCCCCCATAGTAAAATGAGTCCCTGAAAAATAATCCTTATATCAGAGGCCCAGTATGAGGCCTGAGGTCTGAACTAAAGTAATGATCAGAACCTTGCTAACATAAAGTTGTGCTGTGTGCCAGAGGCAGGCCCTGCTCACAGAAGATGGCAAGAAGCGGGCTGCTAGAAGCACCTATACACATATAAGCACTAATAAGATGAACACGTGCCAGGATGGCACCAGAACATCCCGGTACGAGAACGTTCCACAGAGATAACAAGGAACGGGCAGACCAGACCCATGCTAAAGACAAGCTCAAAAGGACAACATGACGGATAGACTTGTTTGTTCGAACCAACCTGTACCAGGGAGAGGCAGCATCCTAATGTGGAGAGGGGCTGTACTCACTGCATCGGGAGTGATGTGTAACCTGTTTGTACCTCTGTATAAGAATGCATCTTTGACTGGACGTCTTTGGCCTAGGGGGCAGTGGAAAGTCCTGCCACTGACTGAGCCAGTCCATTGTGAGAGGGCACATATTCGTAGTATGTCCTATAGAGTCTGCAGGAAACTATTACTGTGCTTCGTTTGACAATAAACCTGGCCGGGTGCCTTCGTACCTTACTAGAGTCTGTTATCATTGGGGGTTCTCTCGGGGTCTGCTGTGTCAGTGACTTGCACAGAGGGAACACACGCATGCAATCGACTGTGATCATCCTTGAACAAGAGCAGAGCACCAGTAGCATCTGATGACATCCCCCACTAATGTAGCAGGGCAGAGCAGTGGCATGTCTCCTTGGCTAGCTGCTGCCTGCTCATAGAGGCAGCCCTTACTGATGGCATGTGGAGATCTCTCTTCTGCAGGGATACTGCAATTTTTTTGTTATGCCCCTCCTCCCCCATGCAAACCAGGCAAGCAGGCTTGGTGCCCACTGAGGTGAGTCAGAGATGGGTCAAGCCCTGGTTTCTTTTGGCAGATGCCCAGTGAGAATTGGTGCTGTCTTATATCCCTCCTTAGTCATCTCTTCTCTAAACTGACCAGCCCTAATGTCTATAGTCTCATCTCATACTTTGGGAGCCTGCTATTTACCCCTTTCCATTGTAAAAACTGACTATTTATTCCCACCCTTTGTTTCCTATCTGCTAACCAGTCACTGATCCACGAGAGGGCTTGAGCCATCTGGAGTAGCTCATGACTGTGAGTGCCAACCTCTGGGCAGACTGTTAAGAATCAGGGCCCGATCCCCAGATCAGCTGTGTGTGTTCTGTACTTAGATTTCACCATGTATCAGATTATGGATTATGTGCCCTTTATTACTTTTTAAACCAAACTTGCTATTTTTGGATAATTTAAGCATTATAGGCACAGGACTAGGAATGTTTTTATTAACCTGTAATTTAGATCATTTTAACATTAGCCATTTGAGTCTTTGGTTAGTGCAGGGTTTCTCAAACCGGGGGCTGTGACCCCCTTGGGGGTCGCCGAGCGCTCGCAGGGGGGTCGCGAGCTCCTGGCGCCACTTAAAAGCCACCGAATGAATTACTTCCGCATTCGGCGGCTTTTCAGCAGACATGCCGAGCTATTTCAGGAACGCTCGGCATGTCCATCAAAAATAGCTGCCAAATGCGGAAGTAATTCATTTGGCGGCTTTTCGGTGGACATACAAAGGGTCCGCCGCAGCAGCCGCCGAATGGAAAAGGGGTCGTGGTTCTCAAAAGTTTGAGAACCACTGGGTTAGTGTGATGGGTTGGGATCATAGAAACCCCCTTAGAAGCTGCCACCTGATATGCCAAGGCCACTCCTGCCTCTGTTTTCCTGCCCAAACAGCTTGGGACTCCAGAAATCCTGCCTGGTTTGAGTCAGACTTGTTAGCCTGCTGCAAAACCAGACCCAGGTCTGAGCCACGTCCTCCAACAGCTGTGGCCTTGCCTGGAAACAGGTTAGGAAGTGTTCCTGCCTTTAGCACTCAGATGCTCAACTCCTAGTGGGGTCCAAACCCTAAATAAATCCGTTTTACCCTGTATAAAGCTTATACAGGGCAAACCCGTAGATTGCTCCCCCTCTATAACAATGATAGATATGCACAGCTGTTTGCCTCTCTCCAGGTGCCAACACGTACTCCAGGTGAATTAATAAGTAAGAAATGATTTTATTAAGTACAGAAAGTAGGAATTAAGTGGTTCCAAGTAGTAACAGACAGAACAAAGTGAATTACCAAGTAAAATAAAATAAAACGTGCAATTCTAAGCCTAATAAGTAATAACACTGAATACAAATAAAATCTCACCCTCAGATGTTTCAGTGAATTTCTTCTTTCAGACTAAACTCTTTTTTAGTCTGGGTCCAGCTGTCACATGCACCCTCCCTGCAGTCACTCTCCACTGTTCCAGTTTCATTCAAGTATCCTTGGGGGTGGAGGGGCTATTCCTTGAGCCAGTTGAAGATAAAATGGAGAGGTCTCTCCAGGATTTAGACTATCCCTTGTGGGTGGAGACCCTCTTCTCTCTTTGTGTAGAATCCAGTTGCAAAACGGAGTTTCAGAGCCATATGGGCAAGTCACACGTCTCTGTTCCTTACCAGCCAAGCCACATTCCTGAGGAAGCTCAGATGGGAATTGTCCATTGTGGGCTTGATTGGTTCTTGATTGGCCACCTACTGAGAATAGTTTTCTCTCAGAAAGCTGGCCAGCTGCTTTGCTGAAGCTATTCAGAATTAACCAAGTACATAGCCAATATTTATAACTTCAAGTACAAAAATGGCACATGCATACAAATAGGATGAACATGACCAGTGGAGCATAATCTTTACACAGATATGTTACATGGCATATGTAGCATAACCATATTCCAGTTACATCATACATACATTTATAAGCACTTCCCCATAAAGCCTTATGGAGTACAATGTCACAGTTAGTTATTAGTAACATCTTATTATTAGGCTTCTGAGTTGAAAGGCTGCTCTTGCAGATTTTACTTTGTTGTTGTTTGTAGGTCAATTAAACAGCTGCTTTCTTAGTCTATTCCATGTAGGTTCTTAAACTGCTCTCCAGAATTGATTGTATGGTTTGAATCCTTCTTTCCCTCATCTCCCCACAGAAGAGAATTTTTCCATCCTTTTCCCCTGAGGAAAACACCACTGTTTTAACTCAGGAAATAGTCCCTGTACATGTTTTGCCCAGATGAGGGATAGTTCATAGGAGCAGAAGAGGAGGAACATTGTGGCCCTTTGGATCAGATTCATAGTGTTTAAGGCCAAAAGAAACCAGCTGACCACCTCAGAGGGACTGAGGTGCATCAATGCCCAAGGCCCTGCAATGGCAAGGAATTGATTTGATGCGATTGACTGTATGTTTGAGAGAGTTCTGGGTTCTATCCCCAGTTCTAGGGTGTGAGCAGTGGGGTCTATTTATACTGATATTTATCATGATTTGGACTGTAACATCATCTTAACACCTTAGTCAGGAGCAGGTCTCTATTGTGCTTGGCACTAGGCCAGCCAGGATCCATGAATTCTGCTCTTGGCTTCATGACCCTCACTGTGTCCCTTCCTCTCACTGTGAACATAAGAATGGGCAGACTGGGTCAGAGCAAAGGTCCGTCTATCCCAGTATCCTGACTATTGACACTGGCTAATGCCAGGTGCCCCAGAGGGAATGAACAGAACATGTAATCATCAAGTGATCCATCCCATCGCCCATTCCCAGCTTCTGGCAAACAGAGGCCAGGGACACCATTTCTACCCAGCCATTGATGGCCCTATTCCCTATGAATTTATATCTACTTTCTTTACACCGGTTATGACTTTATAGACTTCAATCCTATCTCCCCTTAGCCATCTCTTTTCCCAAGCTGAAAAGTCCCATCCTCATACAGAAGCCGTTTCATAACATTAATAATTTTTGTTGCCCTGTTCTGAACCTTCTCCAAGTCCAATAGATCTTTTTTGAGATGGGGCAACCACATCTACACACAGTATTCAAGTTGTGGGCATGCCATGGATTTACATAGAGATAACATATTTTCTGTCCTATTATCTGTCCCTTTCTTAATTATTCCCAGAATTCTATTAACTTTTTTGCCTGCCGCTGCACATTGAGTGGATGTTTTCAGAGAACCACCCACAATGACTGCAAGATCTCCTTCTTGAGTGGTAACAGCTAATTTGGACCCCATAATTTTCTATGTATAGTTGGGATTATGTTTTCCAATGTGCATTACCTTGCATTTATCAACATTACATTTAATCTGCCATTTTATTGCCCAGTCACCCAGTTTTAGGGACAGTCCCGATTTTTCGGTCTTTTTCTTATATAGGTGTCTATTACTTCCCACCCCCGGTCCCAGTTTTTCACATCTGCTGTCTGGTCACCCTACCCACTTTTGTGGGATCCTTTTGTAGCTCTTCACAGCCTGCCTGGGTCTTAAGTATCTTGAGTATTTTTGTATCGTTTGCAAATTTTGACCCCTCACTGTTTCCCCCTTTTTCCAGATCATTTATGACTATGTTGAATCAGACTGGGCCCAGACTGGGCCTCAGCTTCCCCCTCTGTGAAACACGGGATGGGGGCAGTGCAAATAATGCACACAGGTGGGAACCCCCCCACTTCTTTACCAAACGCAGGCACGTGTCTCTGGTCACTCTCCGGGGCGGGGGGAACCTCCCGGCCTTCCTCCCACACCACGCGTGACCTGGGGCACTTCAGCTACAACCCCCACCCCCGGAACTACCAGCGGGAGCCGCTGGGTCTCTGCGGACAGAGACAGGGGCCCCCCCGGGTTCCCTGGAAAGAGCCGCCCGGCGCGTCCCTGCGGCACGAGCTGACGGCCTGTGCACGCGCACTGCACGCCCTGTGCACGCGCACTGCACCCTGCGCGCCCCCCCCCCCCCGCCGCGGCGCGCTCGGGCCCCTCCCGGCCGCTCGGCGCTCGATTGAGCGGCCTGAGCCCCGCGCCGCGGCGGGTAAGTGCGGGCCGGGCCGGGCCGGGCCGGGCCGGGCCGGGCGCGGGGGGAGGGGCGCTGCTCTGTCCCTGCCCCGCCCCCCGCGACCAGCCCCCAGAGCGGGGCGCGTCTCCCGCCAGGCGAGAGCGGGGGCCGGTGACCCCCGCCCGGCCCGGCCCGGTCACTGCGGGACCCCCCCCGCGCCAGGCGCGCGGGGAGCCGGAGTCA
>ML677501.1:1304931-1330276 GCA_007922305.1 Dermatemys mawii | reverse complement strand
GGGCTGCTCTCTGGGGACTGGCCGACCTGGCCCTCGCTGACCCAGGCAGTGCTTGTCTGCTTGCAGGTCAGATTTACTGGGCCAAGGACATCATCTTCCTGGTGAACGAGCACGACCTGATTGGCATGGAGGCCTGGCTGGAGGCCTACCACGACGTCAACGTCACTGGTGAGGCCAGTGGAGCAGTGGGGGCAGGAGCGGGGATTCAGAGGTGGGGGCAGGCAGGGTCCTGGGCTGGGGGCAGCTCTCAGACACACGCTCACGGAGCAGGCACAGCTGCTCGCCGCTCCCAGGGCCTGTCACCAAGCCAGGGAGCCCCCCAGCTGGGTTCTAGGCGAAGAGCCGCCTGGTCTGATCCGCTGCTGTGCCGGCAGAGATGCTCTCCTCGGGGATGCTGGGCCGGGCTGGGGCCATCCAGGCGGCTGTCTCGCTGGAGCTGAGTAGCGACGTCATCACCAGCTTCGACGTGGCCGTGGAGGGGCTGAATGGGCAGCTGCCCAACCTAGACCTGGTCAACCTCTTCTACGCCTTCTGCCAGAAGAACGGGCTGCTGTGCACCATCCAGGGCAAGGTGAGAGCGGGGGAGGGGCCCCATCCAGGGCAAGGTGAGAGCGGGGGAGGGGCCCCATCCAGGGCAAGGTGAGAGCGGGGGAGGGGCCCCATCCAGGGCAAGGTGGGGAGGCGTGTTCCTGGCACCATTGGGGCAAGGGGGCAGGAGCAGCACCATCCAAGGCAAGGTGAGAGCAGGGGGGCAGCACCATGGAGGGCATAAGGAGCTCGGGGGACGGGGGGAGTGTTCCCAGCCTCATGTTCACAGCCGGACTCAACTCCCTGCTGGTTTCTGCCCCCTCACCGGCCCCTCCCCCACTGTTCCCGATTGCACCCTCAGTCCCGCCCAAGGGGCTCTTGGCCTGCTGGCCAGGCTCCCCGGCTCTCTGGGGGTGGGGGGAGGACTGCATGGGGGGCAGGGGCAGGCCCTGATGTCTCTGCCCTGCAGCTGCAGCGCACGGACTGGGACACGCTGCCGGCCTACGTGCACAGCCTGCAGACCCTGCTGCTCATGGTGCTGAAGCAGGGCTCCGGCCGGCCCCAGGGCGACCACGGCCTCTTCCTGCGCTACCATATCGAGGCCATCACCGTGCGTGGCATCAACAGCTTCCGGCAGTACAAGTACGACATGGGCACCGTGGGCAAGTGAGTAACCCCTGCTCCCCGGGAATGCGTGAGCCAGGACCTGGGTGGGGCTGGACTGGGCTGGCGGGGGTGCTGCGAGTCAGGACTGAGGAGCACCAGCTGAGCCGGGGGATGGAGGGAGCCCAGGCTTGGGATGGCATGGGGGCTGTGGATCAGCACTGAGGGCTCTTGGCCGAGCTAGGGCCTGGGGAGCCTAGGGGAATGCTGTGTGGGGACCGGCCCAGGATGGGGCTGAGAGGCTGTGCCCCTCATTCTCCCGCGCCCCCCCACCCCCTGGGTGAGGACGGTGCCAGAGTCCACCCCGCTGTGCCCCTCATTCTCCCGCGCCGCCACACCCTGGGCAAGGACGGTGCCAGAGTCCACCCCGCTGTGCCCCCCCATTCTCCCGCGCCGTCACCCCCTGGGCGAGGACGGTGCCAGAGTCCACCCCGCTGTGCCCCCCATTCTCCCGCGCCGCCACACCCTGGGCAAGGACGGTGCCAGAGTCCACCCCGCTGTGCCCCCCCATTCTCCCGCGCCGTCACCCCCTGGGCGAGGACGGTGCCAGAGTCCACCCCGCTGTGCCCCCCATTCTCCCACGCCGCCACCCCCTGGGTGAGGACAGTGCCAGCGTCTGCTCCTGCTGAGGATCCTTCCCCACAGGACGCTGGAGGGGATGTTCCGCAAGCTGAACAACCTGCTGGAGCGCCTGCACCAGTCCTACTTCTTCTACCTGCTGCCCTCGCTCGCCCGCTTCGTCTCCATCGGCGTCTACATGCCGGCCTTCGGCTTCCTCATCCTCATCCTCGTCCTCAAGATATCCCCGGGGCCGCAACTGGAAATGGGAGCGGGAGGGCGCTGGGCAGCAGCTGGGCCTGGTCCAGGGAGATGGGGTGCAGGCGAAGTCTCTGCTCAGACTCCGCTCGGGGAGGTGCCGGTGTTTTCCACAGGGCCCCTGCACTGCACAGCCCTGCCTGGCGGGGGAAAGGGGCGCATTCCTAGGCTGGCAGGAGAGGACCCCTCCCCGCTCTGCACTGCCACCACCGCCCTCTCCCCAGCCTGGTCCCCGGGCGGCGCTCACTCTGCGGAGCGGGGATCTGCCCGTGGCTGGGTGGGGGGCGGGGGCCTGGTGGGTCAGGGGTGCTGTGTGGTTGGTTTCCTTGACTCTGCCCCACGCCCTCGATCTGTGGATGAAGCTGAGTAAATGCGATGCGGGCCCCGAGGAACGGATCTGCGATGGAGACAAGGGCGCTGCCGCTGAGGTGAAGGGTCACAAGGCCCTGCCCCTGCCGCTCCTGGAGCTCTCCAGGCCGAGGGCAGCTACTGTCTTCCTCATCCCCCAGGGGCTCCCCTCCCTCACTATGGGTCTGCAGTGGGGCCCCTGGCAGATTCCTGGCCATCTAAGGGACATCTATGGTGCCTGATACCATAGTATGCAAATGCCTCCCAATCTTTACCCTCATCAACCTGCACAGATCAGGACCGGGGACCTGCCCTGGGTTCCTGGAGCGTATGGGACAGGGTAGGGAGCTCCCAAGCCAAGTGACCACCCTACTGGGCTGCCCTCTGTGTAATCCCCCCTCCCACCCAACGCAGCCCCCACCCCTTGGTTTGATGGGCCCGGCCCCGCAGGAGATGTCACTCTGGGGCTGGGCTTGAAGCTGCCCAGGGCCCTTTCCCTGGAACAGGGAGGCGGATTTGGGGTCCCCCTTCCCCTAGCAGCTGGGATTCCCCAGGGGTGAGCCTGATGGGGTTGGCTCTGGCCCTGGTTCAGCTGCCTCTGCTTAGCTTCCCTCCTTCCCCACCCTGCAGGAGTCGCAACCTGGCCTGCTCACCCTGGTGCCACCCCTGCTGATCTGCCATGCAACAGGCCTCACCCTCTACTTCCTGCCGGTGCTGGGCCAGCACGTGGCCACCCAGCACTTCCCCGTCTCGGAGTCGGAGGCTGTGGTGCTGACGGTCATTGCCATCTACGTGGCTGGACTGGCGCTGCCACACAACCCACACAGGTAGGCGTGGGTCCCGGGAGGGGAGGAAGGGAGACGTGATGAGATCTGTTGCCCACCGAGGGCCAGCAGCAGGTTGTGCTCTGGGGTGAAGTTGTACCAGCAGGAACACAAACAGGCCTAATACATATGCACAATGACTCCAGAGCTCTCTTCCCCAGCAGGCGGTGTACTGTGAGGGGCAGGATGGGGTGCTGGGGGGAGCTCCCGGCTAGTCCAGCTCCAGACCCTCCCAACAGGGGGCGCTGTGCAGAGCAGGGTGGGGCACTGGCTGTGGGGGCGTTCCCAGCTACTCCTGTCACAGGAGGGAGCGCTATGAATGTGCATCTTGTACTGCCCAGCTCTTTACTCGTAGACTGTACAAGCTCATGTAATGTCCATCAGTTCATTAATAGAAAATGATATGAACCATTCCTGCTATCTCAAATGGAGTACCGCAGACACACATTCCTTAGATAAAACAATAACACAAGTTTATTAATTACAGAAAGATTTTAAGTGATGAGGGGTAAAAGTCAGAATTGGTTACAAAAAAATAAGATATATAACTTAGCAAGCTATAAATAGTCCTGTGGCACCTTAAAGACTAACTGAAGTACTGAAGCACAAGCTTCTGTGGGCTAACACCCACTTCGTCGGATGCAAGCAGTGGCCACTGCATGCATCCGACGAAGTGGGTATTAGCCCACGAAAGCTTATGCTCTAATACTTTAGTTAGTCTTTAAGGTGCCACAGGCCTCTTTGTCACTTCTGTAGATCCAGACTGACACGGCTACCCCTCTGATTCTTAGCAAGCTATGTGAACTTAAGGCAAGAGGGGTACTCTCACCCCATATCCTAGCAGTCTTACAGCCAGGATCTAGCTCCAGCCCAGTGATGCTTCCTTTGTTTTTCAAGTGTTGCTGCTGCTGTGAGTAGAGATAATCTGGAGAGTTTTCTCCCCTTTCTTATAGCAATTCTCTTCTTTGAGAATCATCTCCAGCTGGGCTCCAGGTGGCAGAGTCCCTGGGATGGGAGCTTCCAGCTGTGTCTGGGCCACGATGTACTTTTCTCGCTCACACCCTTTTTCCTGACAAAGAATGGCCACTTAGCCAGGTGACAGTCCACTGGAGGCTGAGGCGTCAGTTGGTCTTTTTTCTTTGAGGAACTGGTTTGTGCGGCTTTTTAAAATTTGGAACGTGTCTCAGCAATGTCATACAGTACAATTTTATAACTGGACTTTATGTAAATGACGTCCTAGGAAGGAGAACTGCAGGAAAAGATCTGGGAGTCTCAGTGGATCACAAACTAAATATGAGTCAATACTGTCACACTATTACAAAAAAAGCTAACGTTATTTTGAGTTGCATTAGCAGGAGTGTTGTAAGCAAGACACAAAATGTAATTCTTCTGCTCTACTCCACGCTGATTAGACCCTCATCTGGAGTATTGTGTCCAGTTCTGGGTGCCACATTTCAGGAAAGATGTGGACAAACTGGAGAAAGTTCAGAGAAGAGCAACAAAAATGATGAAAGGTCTGGAAAACATGACCTCTGAGGAAAGACTGAAAAAACTGGGTTTGTTTAGTCTGGAGAAAAGAAGACTGAAGGGGACGTAACAGTTTTCAAGAACATAAAAGGTTGTTACAAGGAGGAGGGAGAAAAGTTGTTATCCTGTCCTCAGAGGTTAAGGAGAAGAAGCAATGGGCTTAAATTGCAGCAAGGGAGGTTTAGGCTGGGACATTAGGAAAAACTTCCTAACTGTCAGGGTGGATAAGCATTGGAATAACTTGCCTAGGGAGGTTGTGGAGTCTCTGCCATTGGAAAATTTTATAGACTTGTGTACACTTACCTGAGGATCAATGCTGCAGCAATCAGTGCACCAGCGGTTGATTTAGCAGGTCTAGTGAAGACCGCTGATTGCTCTCCCGTTGACTCCTGTACTCCACCTGATCAAGAAGAGTAAGGGGAGTCGATGGGAAAGTGTCTCTCATTGATTTTCATAATGTGGACCCCTCAGTAAGCTATTCAGGTAACTCAAATTGTGTAGCTTACATTGACTTTTCCCTTTTACTGTAGACAAGGCCTAAGAGCAGGTCAGACAAACACCTGCCAGGGATGGTCTAGATAATACATAGTCCTGCCATGAGTGCAGGGGACTGGAGTAGATGCCTCTCGAGGTCCCTTTCAGTCCCGTGAGTCTATGAACTTTATCTACAATGTTGCCACACACATTTTACCAGGACAATAATGATCAGCACATTGAATTTTCACAGCTTCTCCCAAGGCATGCTTTGTACAGACTCCACAGACCTGAGTAAACAGGGTGAACATAGACTGTCACAGGGCGTGTTAGAAAATGGTACCACTGGTTCTCTGCTCTTTCTCAGCCCTGGCCAGAGCGGGGACTAGGCAGGTGTCTGTGGACGCTGACAGCTATTTCTCTGCTCTGCAGGGTGCTGACTGGCTGTGGGAGTGAACGTGGCTGGATGACCCTGAAGCTTCTATCCCTGCTGTACTTGGCCATGCAGCTGGGCTGCATTGCCCTCATTAACTTCTCCCTGGGCTTCCTGCTGGCTGTCACCATGGTGCCCGTTGCAGCCATCGTCCAGCCCAAAGGCCCCAAGTAAGTGGCACCTGCGCATTTCCTGTGGCATCCAGTGAGGCGCCCAAGGTCACCTGAGCTAGGCCTGCCCGTGAGTGGCAGGGCCTCCATGGCCAGTCTCATCCTCGGTGGGCTCACTCTGCGTGGGTACAGGCAGGGTGCCTTGAGAGCCAACAGCCAATCCAAGGGCTGCATTAGACGATATCAAGTTCATGCTGCCATTGGTCATCCCTCTGCCACTGGCCTCTTCCAGCAGGGGGTGCTGTAGAGAGCAGCGCAGGAGCTGCCAGCTACTCCAGCCTGCTCAGGGGAGTAGGGGAGGAGCACTGGGAGTTGAGGGAGCTCCTGGCCATTCCAGCCCCAGCCTCTCCCATCAGGGAGTGGGGCAGGAGCACTGGGAATTGGGGAGCTCCTGGCCAGTCCAACCCAGCCTCTCCCAGCAAGGGGGGGCAGGACTGCTGGGATTTGCCCCTTTTTGGCCCAGCCCTGCTGGCTAATGCGCCCCCAGGCTGCCCCGCTCTGACCCCTGCCTGCGTCTCTCTCCCAGGTATCTGTATGCAGTGCTGCTGGTCCTGGTCACTCCCGCTGTCACCCTCCTGCTCAGCATTGTCCTGTACCAGGAGCTGATCGAATACCCGGTCTCGGCGCTGGAGTGCTGGCAGCTCTTCCTGCAGGCTGTGTCCGAGGGCCTGCTGGATCACTACCTCTACGGCTCCATCGTCTTCCCCTTCATCGCCCTCTTCGTCTACCCCTGCTGGCTGCTGCTCTGGAACGTGCTCTTCTGGAAGTAGCCGGGCCCCTCGGCCTGGCCCCATGTCTCCTGCTGACCAGGCCCCTGCCTGGCCACTGGATCCTAGGATCTGGGACTTATCCTGGAGCCATACAGCCTGGAGCCTTGCACCTTTGTCCTGAAGGGAGAGGGAGCCCTGGGGCTGTTCTGGGGCCTGCAACAGGCGTCAGTCCCCCTTCCTTGGGCTCAGTGGCTCCTTTGGAGAAGGCAGAGCCGTGATGGTCCCAGAGCAGGAGTGGGGCCTGGGGCGCCCGCTGCCTGCGCTCCCCTGAACTCAGCTGTTGATGGGCTTCGCACGCTGGGACCTTCACCTTAAGGTGGCACCTGGCAGCTGGTGACGGGGGAGAGGGGCACAGGGTGCTGGACTGCCTGCATGGGAGCAGGGAGGCTTTGGCCCTGTTTGTTGCCAGAGGGAGGGCAGATGGCTGGGCTTAGGCTGGGAGGAGAGGGAGGCACCACTGCAGCTGCTAGTCCCCTTGAGTCCATGTGTGTTGGGGAGCGGAGGGTGCTCCCTGCTCTTCCTCATGCACGGGCTGGGCATGCCCCTCAGCGCTGGGAGGGGAGAGGAGAGGGGTGCAGGTTAGCACACTCCACTGCTGTGTACAGGTGGGCCGGGCCCCACAGCAACCAGCAGGCCAGGCTGGGGGAAAGCACAGGGACTGGAAAGGCAAGTGCGTGCCGGGAGTGTTCATCTTTGTAATAAAATCACCAGAAAAGCCTTTGGCAAGTGTGGTGGGTGGTTCATAGCCGCTGCTGGTGGGGCCCAGAGGCCTCTATCCTTGGGCTGGGGCCTGACCAGCTGTGGGTAAATAAATGATCCAGCCCTTGGGAGCTTATGGGTTAGGAGGAGAGCTGCTGTGCAATGAGGGGCCCATTCTGAGTGCATTGCAAGTGAGGGGTGGGGGGTTAGGAGAGCAACGCTGGCACTCCCCATCTGCAGCAGAGGCAGGCCTCAGAAGGACAGTTCAGGGAGAGGTTCCTGCACAGAGGTGGTTGTGGAGAAGTCACCCAGGGCGCCGTGTGTCCGCAGAGGAGGCTGGACCACATGCAGTGAGAGACGTAGGGGTGAAGTCAGGTTCAGGACGCAGCCAAATCCCACCGCAATCGCCCTTCAACGTTCCCCAGGAAGCCCCTGCTGTGGTGGCCAGAATGCAGCAACCCCCCTCTCGGTCCACCTCCTCGGTGCTGGCCGTGCCCCAGCTCCACCCGGGGGGGGGGTACAGACCCCCATTTTCAGAGCGTTCAAGGGCCTGGGCCCTGTCTCCGTGCAGGGGGCGGGGGCGGGAGTGACTCCTCCCCAGGACCGTGTCTACACTGAGAGCTCGAGTCGCTCGCGCCAGCGCTGTCGTTCCCGGCTGTGGTTCGTCTGCGCGCGGGGAGGGGACTCGCGGCTCCTCGCTCTCCCGCCTGCCCGGGGGGGGCGGGGCCCTGCTGGGAGGCCCGAGGACGGGTCGGTTTAACGGCTCCAGCCTGTCTCTGCGCGGGGGGAGGGGCGGTGTCCAGAGCCGACACCGCCCAGAGCCGGCGCGCGGTTATGACCCATGACCCCCAGCGCAGGGACTGTTTCCGGTGCTCCAGGCCTGAGGTACTTCCGGCTCGGGTCACGACCCCTGTGACCGGATATCAGTTTGCTAGGGGCTCCGCCTTTTCCGCGTTTCCTGCAGAGCGTCGACCTCGTTTCCTACTTGGCCGCCGTAGGCCTGTCCCGCGCGGTGCACCCTGGGAAGCAGGCGGACCCCGGCTCCTCTCCAAGATGGCGGCGCTGTCGGCGGCGCGGTGCCTGGTGCTACGGACCCGAGGCGGCTCCCTGCTGCCGCCGCCACCCGGTCCCTGGCTGCGGCCCCCGCAGGTGAGACCGGCCGGCCGCTCCGCGCGCCCGAGCTCTGCACCCGCCCCCCGGGCTCTGCGCCCTGCCGGCCCTGAAGGTCACCGGGGCGCGGTGCCCGGGGGCGCGGAGCGGGCCGGGCACGGGGGTCTGGGGCCGGGTCCGCCCCTGAGCAAAGCCCGTGGCAGCTTCCCTCGCCCGGTCGGGTCCGCCCCGGGCCTGGGCCTCGCTCCCCGCCCTCGTCCGGTCCGCCCGGGACACCGCAGCGGGGCCGGGGCCGCCGGCGCGCGGGGCGCTCTTGGCTGAGTGGGGCCGTGAGTCCGGGGCAGGTCCCCCGGGGCGCAGCCTCCGCCGCGGCGTTCTCAGCGGTAGTGACTCCAGGCTGGCCGCGAGGCCGGGTCGGGATCTTCTTTAGCTTCCTGGGGCAGGAGGGAGTCTACAGCCTGGGGAGCTTGTGCCGGGTCGGTGCGCTGGTTACACAAGGGCTCTTGCCCGCCCGCTGGGATGGCTGAGCGTGTATCTCACCAGGACGCGCTTTGTTGACAGGTGTGATGGTTCCCCGCATTCAGGTATCGGCCTTGAAGGTTAAAGGGAGAGTGGGAGTCGACTGGGTTACCTGGGCCCTTAGGGTTCAGCCACACGTGTGTCCGAGGTGCGAAATGCTGCAGAACTTGGCATCTCTGTCAGAGGCAGATCCACTACGTCAAGAATCTGCCTGGGGTTAGGCCTGAGTTTCTGACCTAGGGCAGCTGGCTGTGGTGTGAGGCCGGCTCTGCCTTTCCACTCCCGCAAATTATGCCACTTTTTTCCTTTCACAAACAAAGGGTGTGTTCCGTCGTACTCTTCAGAGACTTTTAATCAACCTGTCACTGATTCCATAACTCAGGGTCTCTCCGTGGGGGCTGCATTGTACAGATATTTCCCTGCAGGAGCTTGCAGGGGGAACCAGCAAGAATGCAGCATCCTCTTGTGTGCTGGGGAAGTGGGAGCTTTCAGAGAGGTCAGGTAAACGTCTTCAGTTCAGTGTTCTATCTTCCTTTCTGTTTATAAGCGTGTCTGAAAGCCTTGACTTTTCCCTTGTATTTAAATGCAGGCTACTTCTGGCCATGCGTAGATTCTCACTAGGGAGTTTGTTATGCTACTGCCCCTTTCCTGAGAGTTGTGGTGCTGTCTTGTAGCTGGGTTAATAATGAAGTCCCATCTGTTACATGGGCATTGTCCTCTGTATTATTCTGCACTTAGTGAGAGTGGCATCAAATACCTGGCATTTTGCATCTTCCCAGCACTGAGGAATTATGAATGAATCCTCCTCTCTCTACTAAGGTGTAACAGGGTCATCACTCCCATCTTTCAGTCAACATGGTTTTATTGGGACTAATTAAACCTGAGTTTATTCTTTTAATAGATTCCAAGGTTCAAAAGGATCATTGTGATCATCTGGTCTGACTGTCTGTGTAACACGGGCCAGACACCTGTCCCACGATCATTCTAAGAGCAGAGTTTTAGAAAAATGGCCAGTTGTGATTTAAACATCCCCAGTGATGGAGAATCCACCACAACCCTGGGGAAATTGTTCCTGTGGTTAATTATCCTCCCTGTTAAAAATGTACCCTTTATTTCCTGTCAGAATTTGTCTACCATCAGCTTCCAGTAATGTTAGATCTTCCTCTGCCAGACTGAAGAGCCTATTATTAAATATTTGTTCCCCACATAGGTACTTATAGACCGGCGGTTCTCAAACTTTGTACCATGGCGGCCCTTTTCTCATTCTCCGCAGGTTTCTGCGACCTATGTATGTCCGCCGAAATGCCGCCGAAAGCAGAAGGATTCGCTTTGGTGGCTTTCTGGCGGACACTTTGAAGTGCATGGCATGTCCACCGAAAAACCGCCGAAAGCAGAAGCATTCTATTCGGCGGCACTTCTGCGGCACAGGGAGCCCGCAACCCCCCCCCCCGGGAATCGGCCTACGACCCCCAGTTTGAGAATCGCTGTTATAGACTGATCAAGTCACCCCTTAAACTTCTCTTTGTGACTCAAAATAGGTTGAGATTGCAAGTCTGATAAAGGTAACTGCATAGCTGTAATAGACTTAGATTTCTGTAAGGTTCTGGCAAAGTAGCATACAACATTCTTATAAACTAGCTGTGTATGGTATCAGTAGAATACATGTTCTCTGAAAACGTACAGAGAAGCAACTAAAGGATTAGCGACATGGAACTGCTTCTGTGTGAGGAGAGATTAAAAAGACTGGAGTTTAAAAAGTTAGAAAAGAGACTAATGTTTTTATGTTCTTATGATAAAGGTCTATAAAATCATGAATGGTGCAGAGAACATGAATAAGAGAGTGTTATTTTCCACTTTGTATTCAACACAATAGGGATCGCCCAACGAAGTTAATAGGCAGTAGGCTTAAAACAAAAGGAAGTATTTCTTCACACAATGCACAGTCAACCCGTGGAACTCGTTGCTTGGGTTGTTGTAAAGGCCAAAAGACTAACTGGATTCAAAAAAGAACGAGAAGTTCCTGGAGGAAAGGTCCATCAATGGTTATTGGCCAGGATGCTCAGGGATGAAACTCCATACTCTGGGTGTCCCTAAACCTCTGTCTGCCAGAAGTTAGGATTGGACAACAGGAATGAATCACTCAATAAATTGCCCTGTTCACTTCGTTCCCTCTGAAGCATCTGGCATTGGTCACTGTCAGCAGACAGGATACTGGGCTAAATGGAACATTAGTTTGCCGCAGGATGGCAGTTCTTATGTTAAATGAGCTAACAGCGGGCTACGTGAGGGATCTGAGAAAGTAGTTGTCAGTGGGGGAACCACTGGTAAATAGTGCTGAGGACAGGCCAGTTGTACAGAAATCTGAATCGCTTGGTAAGCTGGGCCCATTCAAACAAAATGCAACCAAATGGAAAGTTGCACATTTAGGAACCAGCAGTGCAGGCCTGACCTACAGGCTGAGGGATTGTATCCTGGACAGCAGTGACTTTGGAAAAGATCTAGGCATTCTAGGGAAGCACAACTCAACAGAAGTCTGCTATGCCAGAAAGGGCTAAGGAGATCCACGGATGTATAAATGGGGAGTAGGAGTGGGGAGGTGATTTTTACCTCTAGCTACGGTGTTGCTGAGACGACACTGGAACACTGCAGCCACCTCTGGGGCCCATGTTTTAAAAAAGATGTTGAAAAATCAAAGGGGTGCAGAGAAGAGCCACAGAAATGATTCCAGGCTGGAGAAAATGCTTGAAGGAGCTCACGGAAGAGAGGTGATTTGATCAGTGTGTAAGGACTGTCACAGGAAAAACACCAGTTACTACTAACGTGCTCTTTGATCTGGTAGGGTGGCATCTGGAAGCTGGAGCAAGACACAGTCAGATGAGAGAGTAAGCACAGATGTGTAGCAGTGACAGGGGTGAACCACTGGACTCCCCAGGAACATATAGAGTCTTCACCTACACCAAAGTCCTCACATCCATGTTAGCTGCTTTTCAGGAAGCCTCAGCCAATCAGCTTACTGGGCCCAATATGGGGTAACTGGGTGGAATTCCCTGGCCTGTGCTATATGGAGGATCAGGCTGGATCCCTTCCAGTCTTAAACTCAGTGAAGCAGCAGCATGGTGAGAGGCCATGAAGTGTCCAGGTCCAGTGCTTAAATCAGCATGACCCGGCTGTTCCTGGCTCCCAGTCGCCATGCTTTCTGCAGTGGTGTTGGTGTGTGCTGTGCTGCAGCTGGCTATGAGGTGCTCTGAGTGGGTAATGAATGGTGCTGGACTCTGCTTTGTTGCCTTGTGTTGGTCTAGCTGATTCCCTTGACCTGTTAGTGACAAGGTGCTGCAATCAAACAGCAGCAGCTGCCCCGGAGCTCAGTGGGACTTGTTGAGATGGGACCATGTGCACTCGTGACACTCCCAGCACTGGCCTCTAGTCAGGGTAGGTAACAATCTGTGATGACAAACATTGGATTGTTATTTAAATTAAATACACTTGTATTAAAAAATCTATTTAAAATTAAATTTGAAATTCACAATCTATGTTAAGGCCTAAACGTACTATTGATCTATTAATCATTTAAACTAAATAGAAAACATAGTGCTAAGCTGTACACATTTCCCACTGAAGTTTTAAGGAAAATCAAACCACTGAACTGGTGGAGTCTCTGGCTAAGCATTGGAAACCAGAGTGTGTTGAAGAGCTAAACCTGCTTTTAAAAGCAGCAGACTGTTTTGCAGGTGCAGAGAGAATATTGTCTTAATTTCAGACTGTTCCCTAGTTCAGCTCAGTGATGAGGTCATTCAAAGATAAGAAACCAATTGGGAGCTGAAAAAGCAGGAAAACTTTTTCCCTTTTCCAATCTACAAATAAAAATGAGAAGGGATGAGATCTACTAGTTCTAAAATCCTGATGGTTTCTGGTCACCACATGCATCAGTTCAGTTAAACAAAGGATGTATTATCAGTTAATTAGCACTTGAGTTAGTTTTAAATACAACACATACAAAAGGAAACGATTGAGGTGTCCACCATACTCAAGGTAGTTTCATTTAAACTAAAAAAAAAAATAATAATTAAAAATGCTGTTTTGTGCATTTTAATTAAATTCCAAATTGTATCCAAATAGAGCTTGATCCAAATCACAATACAAATGTAACCTAGTAAGTAAATGCACCATTTGCAATTTTCTAACCTAATCTGTCCAGAAGGGTGGGGTCTGTTGCAGGTCTGGTGTGGAGCGCGGTGTAGTGATTACAGAAAATCTAGCCACCCCTGTGAATGTGGCATATGCACTGGGAGGCAGTGGGGCTGAGTTAAACCTGCCCTATTTCAGTCCCTCTCGCCTGCTGTTCATGCCTCACCCCTTCACTCCCGCCTGTGTTGGGGCTGCACTGTGTGACGCTGCCCGGGAGATGCCGTGGGGCTGGGCCTGTCCTGCCCTGCTGTGGGAGCTTTGTGTCCCTAGTCGGTGTGCACCCCCTGCTCACTCCCCCTATGGATGCACATGGGTCCCTTGAGGGCTGTTGGGCCTGGACATTCCATAGTCCTGCCTGCTGCTCCCTTTGTAGAGAAGAGGGGAAGTTGTTGGTCTCAGTGCCCCAAAGACCCCCTTCTCTGTGTCTGGTGAGGGGTGGCCTGCGAGGCCTGGACTCGCCCCATGTGCGTGGTGCTGGCTGGCTGCCTTACACCGAATCCATCCAGCAGGGAGCTCTGGAGAGCCATAGTCCACCCGTCTGCTGCTTCTCTCTGCCCCCGCCCCCTATGGTGCAAGTGCTCCGGGGCCCCAGCTGAAACTTCAGCTCCTGTTTCTGACCCAGCTGGGCCCTTCCGAGTCTGTGTGGAAGGGGGACTCTGCTCCCTTCTGTGTCTCCTGCCTGTCTGGGGAGATGGAGGCACCCAGGGCTGAGCAGGCCATGCCCTGCTGGGAGGCATGTTCCATTCCATGCACCCACAGGCTGCCGGCTCCCCCACCCTTCTCTCCTGGGGTGGGGGAAGGTTCCAGAGGCAGCACAGCCGCCTCCGGCGTGGACTCTGCGGAGTGTGGCTGGGGGCCCAGAGGCGGGTGCCTGTGCCCGGGCTGGCAGGCCGACTGGCTCTCGTCTGTGTTCCAGGCCGGCCTGTCCTCGCTGTCAGGCATGACCCGCGGCAGGAAGGTGGCGCTGTCTGCGCTGGGCGTCCTGGCGGCGGGCGGCGCTGGACTGGCCCTGGCTCTCCACACGGCTGTGAGTGCCAGTGACCTGCAGCTGCACCCTCCCAGCTATCCCTGGAGCCACAAGGGACTGCTGGCCTCCCTGGATCACAGCAGGTAGGAAGGGGGGCACAGGCTGTCCTGGGGGCGGAATGAGCCCGTGGCTGCAGGGTGGGCAGCCCGGGAGTGAGCTGTCAGCCCCCTGCGGGGGTCAGAGCACAGGCAGGTGAGGAAGCTGCATCTCAGGGGTGACAGGTCAGCCCCACAGCTCTTGGCTCTCGCTGGCCCTTGGCTGATGTCCAGGCTCCACCAGGGAATGCTGGGGGTTAGAGTCTGGCTATGGCACGGGGGCTTGCTGTGACTGCTCCTCCAGCCCCCTCCTCCCCATGGCTCTGAGTGGGGGCTCATGGCCACCTCCCTCTTCCCAGCATCCGGCGCGGCTACCAGGTGTACAAGCAGGTGTGTGCCGCATGCCACAGCATGGAGTACTTGGCCTTCCGCAATCTCATTGGCGTCTCCCACACCGAGGCTGAAGCCAAGGCCCTGGCCGAGGAGGTGAGACTGACTGCGGTGGGGAGACTCTGTGAGGCGCGGGAGCCCTGGGTCCCGGCTCAGTGCTCTCGGAGGGGGCGGGGGGGGGGCGCCCCGGGGCCCCCGGGGGAGGGGGGCGGGGGGGGGCCGCCTCGTGCCCGCGGGGGGGGGGAGGGTGGGGCCCCGGGCCCGGGCCCAGCGCTCTCTGGGGGGTGGGAGGATGGGGCCCCCGGCCCTGGCCCAGCGCTCTCTGCGGGGTGGGAGGATGGGGCCCCCGGCCCTGGCCCAGTGCTCTCTGCGGGGTGGGAGGGCGGGGTGGGAGGATGGGGCCCCCGGCCCAGCGCGCTCTGCGGGGTGGGAGGATGGGGCCCCCGGCCCAGCGCGCTCTGCGGGGTGGGAGGATGGGGGGGCCCCCGGCCCAGCGCTCTCTGCGGGGTGGGAGGGCGGGGTGGGAGGATGGGGCCCCCGGCCCAGCGCTCTCTGCGGGGTGGGAGGATGGGGCCCCCGGCTCAGCGCTCTCTCGTGCCAGGCGGAGGTGGTCGATGGCCCAGACGAGAACGGTGAGATGTTCACCCGCCCAGGCAAGCTCTCCGATTACTTCCCCAAGCCCTACCCCAACCCTGAGGCGGCGCGAGCGGCCAACAACGGGGCACTGCCCCCAGACCTGAGCTACATCACCAGCGCCAGGTGAGGCTCCCTCCAGCCTGCCCGCGGGCGGGGCCAGGAGCCCAGGGCTGCGGCTGGGCAGCTGGGGAGGAGCACAGTGCCTCCCCTCCCCCCCACTGTGCCAGGGCTCCCTGGTGTGCTGGAGCAGTGCATGCTGGGACAGAGGGGAGCGGCTGGGGCTCCCCTGTGCAGATGGGGCTGTCAGTGGGTGCTCTGTCCTGCTGGCCCTGAGCCCAGCCAGTGGGCCCCCCTCCCCCTCCCAGTGCACAGGAGAGTCGGAGGCTCCTTGCAGCCCCTCCTGCTTCCTCCCCCATCTTGGGGTGCCAGCGACCGTTGGGGGTGGGATTTCCGAGGGGCCGGCTGAGGGCCCATCACCCCGGCCCGGGGGCAGGGCAGCCACACAGGACCTGTGATCTCACCTTGTCCTTCAGGCACGGGGGTGAGGACTACGTGTTCTCCCTCCTCACCGGCTACTGCGACCCGCCCACTGGGGTGACCATCAGGGAAGAGCTGAACTACAACCCCTACTTCCCGGGGCAGGCCATCACCATGGCGCCCCCCATCTACAACGAGATCCTGGAGTTCGAGGATGGTAAGAAGCCCCCTGCCCCACAGCCTCTCCCAGAGCAGGGCCCTTTCCAGCCAGGGGCTTGGCGGGGAGGGGCGGCTGAGGCACGGCTGCAGCACGGAGCCAGGGCCTCGTGCCCTAAGCAGCCTGGAGTCGCTTCCTTGCTGGCCGTGCTCTGGGCTTCTCCAGGGGCTGGCCCCAGCCTGCTCTTGGCCGGAGTGCAGGGCGGGGCACCTGTAGACCCTGCTCTCTTCCTGCACGCCTGGGTGTGGAGCCCGCGGACCCTGCTCTGGGGCGCAGGCCGGGGCACGCGCGGACCCCGCTCTGGGGCGGGACGCTGACTCCTCTGTCCCCCAGGGACCCCAGCCACTATGTCCCAGATAGCGAAAGACGTGTGCACGTTCCTGAGGTGGGCAGCGGAGCCAGAGCACGATCACCGCAAACGCATGGGAATGAAGGTGAGTGCCTGCCCCACCCCGTGGCTCCTCTCGGGGGGTGGGGGGGCTCCTCTCTGGAGGGCCGAGGGCCACAGACTGCTGTGGACTGGAGGGAGGAGCCTGACCCGGGCATGTGTCGGGGCGATTCCTGGCTGCCCCGGCCCTGGCCAGCGAGTCAGGCCCGTGTCCGGCTGGGGAAGGTGCTCGGAAGCAGGGCAGGGCCTAACCCCTCCCCTTCCCTCCCCAGATGCTGATGATACTCGGCCTCCTGACACCCCTCGTCTACTACCTGAAGCGCCACAAGTGGTCTGTACTAAAGAGCAGGAAAATCGCTTACCGGCCCCCCAAGTAAGCACTGGCCCGGAGCGTGCTGCCCCGTGGGCCTTGGCCACCCAGCCGCCGCGCGGCCCCTCCTGGGACAGGAATGCGTGTACAGCTGGACGGACAGACGGGTACAGCCCACTCCTCATGACGCGTTACTCTTATTTAATATCCTCTCCCTGGGATGCAGCCGCTCGCCCACTAGACCTGGGAAAGGACTCTGGGAGGGGGCGGGCGACTGCTGTCTGCACGCGTCCGCTGGGAGGGAGGGGGGGCAGAAATAAATCTTCAGTCTTGAATGGGAAAGTGCGGTGTGGTGTCTGCCTCGGCCCTGCCCATGGGGCCCTCGCCTTCCCCTGTCCCGTCCCTCCCACCTGCTGCCCAGGCCATCTCTTCCCACCCAGCCCCATGCCTGGGGGGGATCCCAGGGCAGCTGGAGGGGAAGGCCTGGGCCCCACAGCCCCAGCCTCCTGGGGGGCCCGTTTGTAATGGTGGCATTTATTAAACGGTTCTGTTCCTGAGCCGTGTCTGTCTGAGTTGTGTGGGGGCCAGCAGGGGACCCAGAACTCACGTTATTGTAGGAGGTGCCCAATAGAGGCTGCTCCCTGGTGTCCCCCCACCCCCTGGCAATGTGGAGGGGCCCCACTCCCTCCCTCAGGCTTCATGGAGAGCAGCCCCTGGCCAGGGTCCTCAGTGCTCCCTCCCCTTGCAGTGGGGGTGGGGCAAATCATTGGCCACTTCCCTAGCACGGGCGGAGGGGGCCAGGGGCTGGCCCAGTGCCTCCAACAGCTGTAGGTGGGGGTGTGAAGGGGGTGAACTGCCTCCTAGCTGCCACTGGCCCCATCTCCACGAGCTGGTTTGGGGGTGGCGCTACCCAGCCAGGGGCTGGATTCCTGCAGGAGCTGCCCCGCTGGTCCCTTCCCGGCCCTGCCGCCTGGGAGTGGCGCCGGTCACAGCCTGAGCTGCCCGAGGGCCCAGCTGATTCATATTCCCCCCCCCCCCCCTGCTCTGTTCACAGCCTGGCGCCTGCAGGAGGGAAATCCTTCAAGGGGTGTGGCAGGGAGCTGGGCAGTGCCAGGCTGCCCACAACAGCTCAGCCTGAGGAGTGAGAGGCGCCAGCCTGGAGCAGCTGGTGCTGTGCTTGGCACAGAGGGGCCGGGCAGCGGCACATGACAGTAAGGGACAGGGGTGTGGCTTTCCTGGGCCCGGAGGGGCTGGTATCTCCTGGACCTGCCCCTGCAGCCTAAGGCACCTCCAGAGGCAGGGGTGGGGAACACCGGCCTGTGGGGTAGTTCTGGCGAGCCCCCTGTGTCTGGGGTGAGGGTGGGGAAATTGTCAGCTAATCACCAGCCCCAGGACGGGTAGGGGGCAGGGACAGCGAGGCCCAGGTTCAAGTGAGGGGGGCTGAGGCCCTTTCCACACCAGCAATATTTCCATAATCTCCCCCCACACACACACCCTGCCCTGCTTAGCCCCAGAAGCTCTAATGTAGCCTGGGGCCAGGCAGCAGCTGCTCTGAGAGCCTGACCCCAAACAGCTCCCCCACCCACCCCCCGGCCTGCCCGGGGCAGACAGGCCCAGCCTAGGGCTCAGCAGGAAGGCGGCCCTGGGCCAGGCTGAGCAGGGCAGGGGGGGGAGGTGAAAGCCCCCACTCCCCTCCCAAGGCACTGCATGCAGCTGGCAGCTCCCCCAGGAGCAAGGCACCGGCCTGACCTGTGCTGGGGGCGGGGTGCTGCTGAGTGGGGGCGGTCCAGGCGCCAGGGGGAGCGTGCTCAGTGACAGTTCTGGCAGTGCGGGTGACACCTCTGCCCATTGACGTTACAGTGACATCCTCCGCTGGTGTCCCCAGGGCCCTGGAGGGAGGAGAGGGGGTCAGCTGGGGGGACGGACAACGCAGACACCTGCCTGTAGGGCAGTTACAGCAGCATCTCCCACCTCTCCATGAGGGGCTGCATCCCCAGGTGAGAGGGGCCCCAGCCAGCTGCTCCCCTCCAGCCCCCAGGGGCAGAGAGCCAGGGCCAGGGAGGGTCCCACCAGCAGGAACAGCCCTGGAGCCAGGGGAGGGGAGGCTGCTGCTCCTGCAGGCACAGGAGCATTGGGGCTCGTCCAGGCGGAGGGTTGGGGGCACCAGCTCCAGGGGCTGCTCCCCTCCTGCCCAGAGCCAGCGGTTCCAGCCCATGCTGGGTCCTGAGCACCCTCTTGTAGCAGCTGGGGCAGAGCCTCAGGAGTCTGAGCCCCCTGGCTTGGCAGGGGCAGGGCACCGTTTCCCAGCCTGGCACAGCCCTGCCCAGGAGGGGAAAATCTCCCCCCAGAGCCGGTGGGAAGGGGCAGCCAGGCAAAGGAACCTGCTCCTCCTCCACCCCAACCATGGCCCAGGCCCCCCCCCCCCCCCGTGAGCCCCTGGGGGAGGCAGCAGAGGGGCTGAGGCCCAGCCTGTGGGGGCAGGTCCCTGCCCGGGGCCAGTCCTGTGACCGCTCACCGCAGGCCCCCAGCGTGGCCCTTTGGTCACCCAGCAGATCTCCGTGTGGCAGACAGTGCAGCGGATCCAGTCGCAGCCGTCCTTCTTCTGCACGATGATCCGGCACACGGGGCAGTGCATGGCCTCACCCAGCTGCACCAGTGTCTGTGAGCGGGAGGCAGCCGTCAGGGGAGACGGGCACTCGTCGTGGAATCCCCACTGCCCAACAGCTGCCGCTGGCACGGGCCCAGCCGTGGCTGCCCGGCGAGGCCAGACACCATGGAGCAAGACTAGCCTGGGAACCCGCAGGGAGCAAGGAGACCTGCAGAGGGAGCCCATGGGCAGGGGACTGCAGGTCGGGAGTGAGGGGCACCGGTAGGGCTGGACTAGCAGGGGGTTGTGGATTGGGATGGGGGGGCTGGCAGAGCTGCCAGGGGTGCCCAGGACAAGGGGCTGAGAGTTGGGAGTGAAGAGCACTGCAGAGCTAGGGGGGTGGAGGTCTGGGCTGGCAGGGGGTTGCAGGTCGAGGGTGAGGGGCACCGGTAGGGCTGGACTAGTAGGGGGTTGTGGATTGGGATGGGGGGGCTGGCAGAGCTGCAGGGGTGCCCAGGACAAGGGGATGAGAGTTGGGAGTGAGGGGCACTGCAGAGCTAGGGGTGGGCTGAGCCCAGGGCTGGGCTAGCAGGCGCTGCGGGTTGGGAGTGAGGCGCACTGCAGAGCTGGGGAGGGGCCCAGGGCTGGGCTAGTAGGGGCTGCGGGTCAGAAGTGAGGGGCACTGCAGAGCTGGGGGGTGCTGGCTGGGAACTGCCAGTCCTGTTTTACGGGTGGAGCAGAGGCCTTCCCCAAGACGCTACAGCAAATCCATGCCAGAGCCAGGAACAGCCCCTCGGTATCCTGCTCCCCTTCGACCTGCAGCACGGCCTGATGCTCCCCTGGGCGGGGCCCCTCCCCTGGGCTCTGTGCTCACCTGCAGCATGTCGCTGGTCTGGCGGGCGGCAGCGTCGTCCTGGGCCTGGAACTGCAGGTCGTCCTGGTACTGGCGGCAGTTCCTCCCCTCGTGGATGGCCTGGGGAGGGGAGGAGATTGGCAGCAATCAGCCTCCTCTGCCCCTGCAGTGGTGGGTGGGTGGATCCTGGGCTGGCACTGGCACCACACGGCAGCTCCCGGCTGGCCTGGCACTGTGCCCAGAGCCCCTACCTAGGGGGTTTGGTGTAGAGCCAGAGAGGCTGGGCCTTGACCCCAAGACAAGGGCCAATCCCTGCTCAGACTCTGGGGCTTTGCTATAGACTGGAGCTCTGAACAAAGTACTGAAGGACCCATCCCAGCTGTGGATGTTTGTTCTCCAGAGACTTGATTTGAACCTGCAGTTTATTCCACCACTGCAACAAGCCTGAACCAAGAACTTTGCCATCACTGCATGTAAATGATTCCATTGAACCCGTTCTAGCTCTCATCTGTATTTCTTTCTATAAATAAAACTTTAGATTTTAGATTCTAAAGGACTGGCAATAGCGGGATTTGTGGGTAAGATCTGATTTGTAGATTGACCTGGGTCTGGGGCCTGGTGCTGTGGAATCCGGGAGAACCTTTTTTTTTTAACTGGGGTATCGGTTTTCTTAACCATGCGTCCCCATAAGGAGTGGCCCCGGTGGTGATATGGGGCAACTGGAGTGTCTGAGGGAATTGCTTGTGTGACTTGTGGTTGGCCAGTGGGGTGAGACCGAAGTCCTCTCTGTCTGGGTGGTTTGATGGACAAAGGGCCCCATCCTGGGGCAGTGACTGCTCTGCTCTGAGCCATTGTCCTGAACTGATACTCTCAGAAGTGTCCCGCCAGAGGCAGCAGCATTGCACCTGGCTGCCGGAGCCTTGCGTGCTGAGTCTCCAAGGGACGGCAGCAGCAGGTGGGGCCCCGTGTCCTTCCCCCCGGAGAGCAGAGCTGCCTGCCCGCTGTTCCTCCCCGCAGGGCCCCGGGCCTCACCTTGCAGAGCAGGCAGTTCAGGCCCCTGCAGATGGGGCAGCGGAACTCATTGACCGTGTCCTCGTAGATGCACCAGCCCTTGCAGTCCGCGGTTTTGCAGTGGTAGCTGTTCTGGGTGCGTCTCTCCGCCGCCACCAGGCCCCGCTCCAGGAACCGCATGTACTCGTCTGCCGACACCAGCTGTGGGCCCAGAGCCCCGGGGAGGTCACGCCACCGCTGGCCATGCGCACGCCTGGGGACAGGGCTAGGCTGCGGGGCCCCCTTCTGGAGGCTCTGCCCTGGGAGAGGGTGCTGTAGGGCACGGGCCTGGCTTAAGGGTGCAGGTCCCAAGAGCCAAAGGGGGGGAGGGGAGAAGGGGGCCAAGCCTCTGGGATCTGATGGGGTCAGAGCCCCCCTGGGGGCCCAGGCATCTGTCTGATAACATTTACCCCACTCCTCCCATCTCCCTCAGGGCCTCACCCTGAGCGCCAGGGCTGGTCCTATGGAACACCCCAGCCCCATGCCCACCCGCCCGCTGGGGCCTGCAGGCCAGCTCCTGGGAGCCGGAGTCCCTCTTGCCCACTGCAGGGACTCACCGCCCGGACCTCCCGCTCCTGGAGCTTGCTGCTGCAGGCGTAGGTGTCATCGCGGAAGGGGCAGGACACCTGGGGTTCCTGGCTGTAGTTGATCACCTGCCGCAGGCAGTCTCTGTGGGGACAGGGGGCCAGTCACCCCAGGGAGCCCCGCCCCTAACCCAGCAGCTGCAGCCCTATGAGGGCCCAAAGTCTGGCTCAGCCCCAGGCTCCCTGCACACAGCGCCAGCATCTGGGCCTCAGGGCAGGGCTCAGGGAATGGGCACACGGGAGGAGCTGGTGGCTCCAGCCCCTCCGTCCCCCTGTTCTGCAGCAGTCCCTGCCTCACAGTGCTCCCGTGCCGGGGCCTGAGGGGTGCCAGCTGGCAGCTGTACCTGCAGAAGTTGTGCAGACACTCCCGGAGCAGCACCCCATCCCCCGGGGCCACGGGCAGGTAGCAGATCCGGCACTCCATGGCCTCCTGGCTGGGCACCAGCACCTCCTCCTCCAGCTGCAGCAACTGCTGGAAGTTCTGCAGCCGCTCGTCCTCCAGGGCCTGCAGAGCAGAGCCAGAGAGGTCAGGGCACCTGCCCAGCGGGGTCCAGAGCTCCCCCTGCGAGGGGCTTGACGGCACCACCCAGCAGAATAGGGGATCCCCCTGCCCCCCCCCCGAGAGGGGCCAGGCCACACCCCTGGCAGGATGGGGGGGGGTGCTCTCTGCTCAGGCCCTGGGGCAGGCCCATTTCACACATGCATTTTTGTTCCCATAGGTTCATTGAACTTAGGTCCTGAAGGGATCACAGTGGCCAGAGCCCATCCCCCAGTCCCCCACCCCCACCCCCATCCCCCCGCATGCAGCCAAAAGCAGCAGGTCTGAAGGGGTGGGGGGTGGAGAGTTCAGCTGTGTCCAGGCAGGCTCGTTGCACTTGTTATCTCACACAATAAGCCCGTTTCTCAGCACGGGAGGCTCCCCGCTCCAGGGACAGCCCGGCGCCCGAGACGCTGTGTCTGGGGCAGGAGGGTCTCAGCTGCCCTGGCCCTGGGGCTAGAACCTGGGATCTCTGGGGGACTTTCTCGCTGCTCTGAAGAGGTTTTCTGGAATCTGAAGCCAGCAGCTCCAGCAGAAGTGAAGCCACCTGCCCTACGGGCTGCTGGAGCCTGGCCTGTCCTGTGCACGGGGACCGGAGCCAGCCAGGCTCCAGGGAGATGCTGGGTGTGAGAGGGGCCTGCCCTACCGTGAAACTATGGAGAGGATTGGACCAAAAGGAATCTGATGCGGGTCAACAAGGACAAGTGCAGCGTCCTGCACTTAGGACGGAAGAATCCCATGCACTGCTACAGACTAGAGACCGAATGACTAGGCAGCTGTCACGGAGTCCCCGGGGCGATGGTCTGGACCTGCTCCTTAAGAAGCCAGTCAGGACTCTGGGGGAAGCTTCTTCTCCATAAGCAGCCTGTCTCCAAGGCTAGGAGCTTCACAGCATACAGCTTCCTGGGTCTAACCTCAGAGCATTCAGCACCTTCTGCCCCTCCGTGCGCTTCCCCCAGCGAGCCCAGCCAGGTAGGGTCCTGGGGAAGCCCATGAGTCCTGCACCCCAACTCCACAGTCAGACGTGACCCTTAGCCAGCCAGTAAAACAGAGGTTTATTAGACGACAGCTGATCTAAGACAGAGCTTGTAGGTACAGCGAACGCGACCCCTTCGCTGGGTCCATTTTGGGAGCCAGAGAGCCAGGCCAGCCTGCCTGTAGCTCTTTGCCTCTTCCCAGCCAGACCCAGACTGACCCTCACTCCCCAGCTCCTCCCCTGCTTCCTTTGTCTGCTCCCCAGGCAGGAGGTCAGGTGACCTCTTCCCCCCACCTGGAGTCAAATTACAGCGTCAGGCATGGACACCGTCACACAAGAGTCAGAGGAGCCATTGAGAGCATTTCTATTCCCTCACAGAGGGGAACAAAAATGATTAGGGGCCTGGAGCACATGACTTATGAGGAGAGGCTGAGAGAACTGGGATTGTTTAGTCTGGAGAAGAGAAGACTGAGGGGGGATTTGATAGCTGCTTCCAACTACCTGAAAGGGGGTTCTCAAGAGGATGGATCTAGACTGTTCTCAGTGGTACCAGATGACAGAACAAGGAGTAGTGGTCTCAAGTTGCAGTGGGGAAGGTTTAGGTTGGATATTAGGAAACACTTTTTCCCTAGGAGGGTGGTGAAGCACTGGAATGGGTTCCCTAGGGAGGTGGTGGAATCTCCTTCCTTAGAGGTTTTTTTTTTAAGGTCCAGCTTGACAAAGCCCTGGCTGGGATGATTTAGTTGCGGTTGGTCCTGCTTTGAGCAGGGGGTTGGACTAGGTGAGCTCCTGAAGTCCCTGCCAACCCTGATTTTTATTCAAATGCCAGAGTCGGAGAGTGACCCAGAGGCAGAGCTGCTGCTTTAGGGGCTGTGACCGCTCTCAGTTCCTAGGCAGGGCAGCTGGGCTCATCAGTGGCCTAGCAGGATGCTAGCCAGGGAGCCAGCCAGTGGCTGCCCCAGCGGCTCTGGCTTCTGCCCACCCAGGAACCTCAGCCTAGCCTAAGCAGCAAGAGGCTTTATGGGGAAACGGGACTGAGGACTTGGGGTGCGTCTGTGTTTAGTTTATCAGCCACCTGATGCAAGGCCTCCTGTCCTCGGGTGTCCTTTCCCCCCACCTCTCTGGGGCAGGCTGGCCTCCCGCCCACCAGGCAAGGTGACACTTGAAGCTGTGAGATCAGCTGAGGGTCAGTCCCCTTAGTGACCATTTGCTAAACACCCCTGGGCCAGTGAGAATCTGTCAGGACAGAGGGGGTGAACTCCTGGAACTGCCCCCTGCTTGGAAGGGGGAAGGGGACCCTGCTGCAGCCTACCATCCAGATCTGGGGGGAGCCCCAGGAGGGTGGAGGGGGAGCTGGGGACAGGCAGATATGGGGTGAGCGCTCTTGCAGCAGGGGCCAAAGTCCCTGCAGTACATTTGGGACCACTGGCAGCACTAATTGTGTCCGCCCCCCCACACCCCCTTCAAAAATAAATATCATGACATCAACCCCTCACGCTCATCTCTTTCCATGAAGTCTCATGACTTCTGGGCCCCTCATGAGTTTTGGGGTCTGACTCGCAATCTCTGAGTCTTCAGGGTTGGCAGCACCATGTCTGCCAGCACTGGACCTGGAGACTCCCCCGCAGAATGGGAGGCCAAGGAGCCAGGGGCCGAGACTGGCCTGGCAGCTCCCAGATTCCATTCCAAACCCCAAAGAGCACTGTCTTCCTAAAGGCACTGTGGGGGCAGCCCGGCCTTTCAAGGACCAGAGGCTGGGAGCTGGCCAGTCCTGCCCAGTGATCCCTGCCTGCCCCATCTGGGGTGGGGTGTGGGCTTGACTTGGTAGAGCCAGATGGGTGCAATGGACCTCTTTCCCCTATAAAGAGCAGCAGAAGGGGGATAGTTGGGGAGAGGGACAGGCACTGTGAAGCCTCGTCTTGTGACAACCTCCTCTTGGGACAGTCCAGTCAGGTCATTACCATGGGCAAAGCACAGCTGACTAATTTGTTGTTCAGCTCCGTGTACTCTCGCCTGGAGGTTTCCACCAGTGGGTCTTAAGATGTCTTCAAGATAACTGCTGAAGAGGATCACTGAAAACAAGCAGCCCTGTCTGACCGTTGTCCTCAAGTTGAATCAATACTTTGCTCATGCCTGGCACATCCCAGAGCTGCTGAACTTCCACAAGTGACAAAGAGTCCTGTGGCACCTTAAAGACTAACTAAAATTTTT
>ML677501.1:1272418-1295108 GCA_007922305.1 Dermatemys mawii | reverse complement strand
GATCAGGTGAGGGCAGGTTGGGGGTAGGGATCAGGCGGGTTCATACCTGCACAGGGGAAGGTGGAGCAGCGGCGGCTGGAGGGGCTTTGGGCTGGCTAGGTAAAGGGTTGGCAAGCTGCAGCATCCCCAGCTGGCGGCTGATTTCTCCGATATTCATCTTCCCACTGTTGTCAGCAACCCACGCTAGAGGAGCAGACACCAGCAAACAGACACGTTACAAACACCTCCATGGAATGATGTGAGACCAGGTCTGAAACTCGCCTGGCTGAGTCAGTGCAGTTCAGTGTAACACAGATGGTCACCAAGAACATAAGAATGGCTGTACTGGGCAGAGAAAAGGTCCATCCAGCCCAGTATCCTGTCTACCAACAGTGGCCCATGCCAGGTCCCCTGGAGTGAGTGAACCTAAGAGGTAAAGATCAAGTGATCTCTCTCCTCCATCCATCACCCCCCTCTGACAAACAGAGGCTAGGGACACCATTCCTTACCCAGCCTGGCTAACAGCCATTAATGGATTTAACCTCCATGAATTGATCCAGTTCTCTCGTAAACCCTGTTCTAGTCCTAGCCTTCACAGCCTCCTCAGGCAAGGACTTCCACAGCCAAGGCCTGGCTGTGCGGGAGTGCAGGGAGCTGTCACCACAGATTGCCACATGTGGAGGCCTCTCATTTGCACCATGACTGCACAGTGACATACTGGGAACAGCCCAGCATGCAATGCCCTGAGCTCCGATTGCCCCCCGCCCCCACTGGGGCAGAACACTCGCCCCACGTTGGAGCAGCTCACTCTACAGGGGAGCTGAACAACTCCCCTTCCTCCCATTTCAGTGTTAGCAGCACAAACAGGGGGTCCAGGGCCAGCCTCTTCCCAGTCCCCATCCCTCACCTGGCAGTGGACTGTCAGAGACTGTTCTTAGTGAGACGGGGAGGAGGGAGCCGGGATAGGCTTTGGAACTATTTGTACCGCTCCATGGTCGGCTCTGCCTCAGACTCTTACACTTGACTTACCAGAGTTGGGCTCCTTTCTCTTTTCCTCACTAGCATTTGACTTCCCATTTTGAAAGGATGCCTTTTTGCCTCTGCCTCTTTCACTCTGTTGTTTAGCCACGGTGGCCTTTTTTGACCCACTTACTATTCTTTTTAGTTGGGGTACACACTGAATCTCTATTATGGTGTTTTTAAATAATCTTCATGTAGTTTGCAGGCATTTCACCCTTGTGACTTTTCCTTTTAATTTATATTTAACCAGCTTCCTCATTTTTGTGTAGTTCCCCTTTTTGAAATTAAATGCTACAGGTGTGGAGGTTTTTTGTGTGTGGCATTTTCTCCCCACAAGGATATTAAATTTAATTACATTATGGTGGCTATTACCAAGCAGTTCAGATATATTAACCTCTTGGACCAGATCCCATGCTCCACTTAGGACTAAATCAAGAATTGAACATAAGAACATAAGAAGGGCCTTACTGGGTCAGACCAAAGGTCCATCTAGCCCAGTATCCTGTCTACCGACAGTGGCCAATGCCAGGTGCCTCAGAGTGAGTGAACCGAACAGGTAATGATCAAGTGATCTCTCTCCTGCCATCCATCACCCCCCTCTGACAAACAGAGGCTAGGGACACCATTCCTTACCCAGCCTGGCTAATAGCCATTAATGGACTTAACCTCCACGAATTTATCCAGTTCTCTTTTAAACCCTGTTACAGTCCTAGCCTTCACAGCCTCCTCAGGCAAGGAGTTCCACAGGTTGACTGTGCGCTGTGTGAAGAAGAACTTCCTTTTATTTGTTTTAAATCTGCTGCCCACTAATTTCAGTGGGTGGCCCCTAGTTCTGCTACTATGGGAACAAGTAAATAACTTTTCCTTATTCACTTTCTCCACGCCACTCATAATTTTATATACCTCTATCATATCCTCCCTTAGTCTCCTCTTTTCCAAGCTAAAAAGTCCTAGCCTCTTTAATCTCTCCTCATATGAGACCCATTCCAATCCCCTAATCATTTTAGTTGCCCTTCTCTGAACCTTTTCTAATGCCAGTATATCCTTTTTGAGATGAGGAGACCACATTTGTATACAGTATTCAAGATGTGGGCGCACCATGGATTTGTATAGGGGCAATAAAATATTCTCCATCTTATTTTCTATCCCTTTGTTAATGATTCCTAACATCCTGTTTGCTTTTTTGACTGCTGCTGCACACTGCATGGACATCTTCAGAGAACTATCCACGATGACTCCAAGATCTCTTTCCTGAATAGTTGTAGCTAAATTAGCCCCCATCATATTGTACGTATAGTTGGGATTATTTTTTCCAAAGTGCATTACTTTACATTTATCCACATTAAATTTCATTTGCCATTTTGTTGCCCAATCACTTAGTTTTGTGAGATCTTTCTGAAGTTCTTCACAGTCTGCTTGGGTCTTAACTATTTTGAGCAGTTTAGTATCATCTGCAAACTTTGCCACCTCACTGTTTACCCCGTCCTCCAAATCATTGATGAATAAGTTGAATAGGATTGGTCCTAAGACTGACCCTTGGGGAACACCACTAGTTACCCCTCTCCACTCTGAAAATTTACCATTTATTCATACCCTTTGTTCCCTGCCTTTTAACCAGTTTTCAGTCCATGAAAGGATCTTCCCTCTTATCCCATGGCAACTTAATTTACGTAAGAGGTATGGTGAGGGACCCTGTCAAAGACTTTCTGGAAATCTAAGTACACTACGTCCACTGGATCCCCCTTGTCCACATGTTTGTTGACCCCTTCAAAGAACTCTAATAGATTAGTAAGACATGATTTCCCTTTACAGAAACCATGGTGACTTTTGCCTCTCTCATTGTGAGTTCCAGGACTAGCTGCTCCAAAAAGCGGTCATTTAAAGTGTGTACAAATTTGATCTCTGCATCCCCTCTTGAAGTGACATGTTCCCAGTCAACTTGGGGAGAGTGGAAATCCCCATTATTACTGCATTTTCTGCCTCTGTAGCCTCTCTAATTTCCCCGAGCATCTCACAATCACCGTCACAAACCTGGTCAGGGGTCGATAGTATACTCTGACTGGTACACACTTATTGGTCAAACATGGACCTTTTATCCATAGAGATTCTATGGTGCAGTTTGATTCATTGAAGATTTGTACTTTATGTGAACAAAAGCAGAGAGTCGAAGATAGTGCCATGCCTCCACGAGCGTGACTGACTCTCATTCCTGTATGTTTTATACCCTGGTATTATCATGTCCCACTGATTACTCTCATTCCACCAAGTTATCTATCAACATCATCACTTAATGCCAGGCACTCTAGTGCACCCACCTTCGTATCTACACTTCCAGCACTTGTACATTCAGTCAATATTCAGTTCCTTGACTTCCTGTGTTAGATTTAAATGGGACTCTTACATTTGACTGTTCCTCGCTAGCTCCTCCTGTGCTTTACCAGCTTCCATCCTCTCCTCCTTACCAGGATCTCGAGACTCTCCAGAAATAGATCCTCCCCTAAGGGACGTCTCTGTCTGAACCACAAGCTCCTCTGCACTTGTTGGCTTTCCCCCAGCCCCTCAACCTTTTGAACTGTACACACCAGCAGTCTGGTTCTGTTGTGAGTTAGGTGGAACCCATCCTTCCTGTGTGGGCTCCTTTCCCCAGTTCCTAATAACCTGAAATCCTCCTCCCTACACCACTGTATCACCCCCACATTGAGACCCTGCAGTTGTGCTTGTCTCTTGGGCCCCACGCCTGGGACTGGAAGCACTTCAGAAGTAACAAACCCCTGGCCCAAAGCTCAGCTAGGAGACTTCCCATCTTGGGGGAAGCGGCGCCTGTTCACTCCAGCAGATGATCTGGCCCCAACCCTGCCAAAGGTTCCCATTTGTGAGCAGTAGGAAGCATGTCAGACCTTTCTTTAGAGCCATGTTTGGCAAGGTGCTGTATTTGCGTTTCTCCTCAGTGCTGGAGCTGTCTGGGAGAGAGGGGGCCGGGGGCAGCATGACCAGGGCTTGGTCCTCCTCGCAGCGCTGCTCGGACAGGTTGACCCTCTTGGCTGACAGCAGATAGAGGAAGGCTGTGTCTCCATCCTTCCGAATGCCATATGAGCCTATCGTCCGATCGTCCACACACAGGCACTGGCCGATGATCCACCGCTGCACACTGGGGTGGAACCCGTAATCCTGGAAAACCTGCAGGGTGAGAGAAGCCAATGGCCGTTCCACCACCAGGGCTTCGCCACACAGCACGCCTCCCAGATGCTTTCCGCTCCAGCCTCTGGCTTTGCACCAAGCTGGGTTCAAATTAGTATCCACCAATGTTCCTTGTACCCCAGTGAAGAACCGCCAGCCCTGCTAGAGGAAAGGAGCAGGCTGGATCCCCAGCTCTCTCTCCAGACATGGAGCTGGCAGATATGTAGCGCGGCTAAGAATTTATAGCTGCAACGTTTCTGGGCAGCCCTTCTAAAGGGCAGGCAATGGACTTCGTGACATCCCATGGCCCAGTTCTGCCCGGCAGTCGCAGGAGGGGAGGTGCCTTAGCATTGCGTCCTACCTGCTGCCTCAGCGTCCCGATGGTCATGTGAGCATGGACTTTGATGGTGATGTTGGCGGAGCACATTGCGTCTTCCACTCCAACCTTCATCCTGAGAGGAGAGGCAGGGGCCCGTCAGCAGGGTCTGTGTTAGTGCCGCACTGGCTGAAGGCCAGGGATGACCAGGTTCTAGGGGGCAGCAAAATCCCAGCACTGCCTTGACCACCACGTTACCCCCAGGCACTACCTGTTCATGGCATTTCTGCTCCCACACATGGGGCTCACACCCGGGCTCCGGCACAAGAGGCAAGTGCCAGAGGAGCAAGGGGCAGGGGCCAAGGTGCGCTGAAGGTGAGCAGGGTAGAAGCTAGTTCAAAGGAAAACCCCTTGCTCTGCAGACCATTAGGAGGGGAGAGATTCTTATGACTCCTTCCAGTCTGGTGGCACTTGAAGGCTCTGGTCAGGATTGGGTCCCCATTGGGCCGGGTGCTGCCCCAGAGGGCTCTAGGGCACCATTGGAAGGGCTGGATGTTCAGGGCGGGAGTAAGGAGCAACGGCAGAGCTTTGGCTCCAGGCAGGGCAGGTGCAGGGTGCCCGCTGCTCTACTGCCAGCGAAGGCGCTCACCTGATCTCGTTGGCGGGGTAGCTGGATTCCTTCAGTAGGATGCGCAAGGAGGCCTGCTGCCGAGCCAGCGCCATGGCGCACTGGGAGGCCGCCTGTTCGTCCCCACACTCGATGGCTCTAGCGAGGCGGAGCGCTAACTCCTCTGGGAAAGGCAGGGAGACAGAGCAAGGGGGAGTTTGTGTCTGTGTGTCGCCACGGGGCATCATCAGGGGCCCTGTCGTGAGGTGGGCACTGGAGCGCTGTTTCTGGCCTTGTGCAGGCCAGCAGCTAGTCCAGCAGCAGCACTCAGGCTCCATAGGGAGATTGGGGAAGGGCTCCTCCCTGTGGTCAGCGCCAGACTCTGGCCACCCAGGGCTGGCTGTTTAGCCCCCAGGAGGAACAGCAGCCCATGGCTGCCCTGAAACAACCCCTCTGTGTGCTCAGCCAGTGTGGCTTGTGGCGCTTGCCCGTGCTAGAGGGGCACACGCAGGGTGGTAGCAGAGAAAAGGGGATTTTGTAGAAGCAAAGACGGGCACTGCCTGAAACAACCAAGAGTTGAGTCGTTTCTGTCAAGCTGAACTCAGCTGACCTGAGCGTCCAACCCGAGAGCCCAGGCTCCAGGCACTGATCTCTGGCCATTGTGTCCCAGGACTAGAGCCGGCGGCATTCAGAGAGGAGTTTGGCAGCCTGCGCGTGGGGAGCCAGCGGAGCTGGGCTCCTGGCCCTGGGCTTTCCTGCCCATGGCTGCTGTGCAGTGACAATTCCTATGCGAAGGGCCCAGGAACCCTCCACTCTTCACTACCTTTATTTGAGAGCTCCAAGGGCAGAGAAGCGTCCGATGGTGGCGTGGGCAGGGGAGAGGGCTGTGACCCCAGCACACTGGGACTCTCGGCAGCTGAAAGAGAACCAGGGGAGTGTTGGCGGGGACGCTGGAGCCAGTGCAGCCAAGCCAGCGCCGTCCTGGGAAGCGCAGGTGTTAGTTCAGCAAGGAAAAGGTGAGTCAGTATGGGGGCTTCCTGGAGGGGCTGTGAATGGCGGGGGTGCAATCGCCATCTGCCCCCAGCCAGGTGTCCGGTGACTGAAGGGCTAATGGTCTGAAATGCTGCGTTAGCCACTTTAACAGTTCTCCCTATCCCCATACGAGAGGGATCTGCAATCTGCTCCTTGTTACGAACAGCGGTGATGGCCTTGGGGCTCGGTGCCAGTGCTGCCCTAGGCCAGGAGGCACCTGGCATTCCCCCTGGACTACACCCCTGCGTCTCCCTCTGGAACACGGGCATGGTACTGGGATACAGCCAGCCCCCGAGACCCCGGCCGGCCATTGCTGACCTTTCTGCACCTCCCGCAGGGAGCTGCTGACAACCGTCCACCACTTCTGGGCCTCCCGCTCATCTTCGAAGTGAAACACCATGGGGTCGTCTGAGCTGCTGAGGACCTTCAGCTCGTGGCACGAGGCGTTCTTCACCGTGTATGAGATGTCTTTGAGGTTATACTCAGCAACGCTCTGGGGACAGACCAAGGAGAGGGTCATGAGGCCAACCCGAGGCATGAGCAAGGCAACATGCCTTCCCTTTCTCCCCACATACGCACGGTTCTCCGGCCGGTCTTACAGGGCTCCAGTAACCTGGGACATTCCAGAGATCCTCCTACCAGATGTTAAGGGCTGATGCTGCACTACATGCTTATGAAAACTGCCGCAAGTGAAGTCAAGTGAGTGCCTAAGTCTGCAGGATCGGGGCCAACAGCAGCCCCGTGCCGAGGAGTTTCCATGCTGAGCCGACAAGAGGGCACTATGGAAGCAGGGCCAGCCCCTGAACGTACCATGGGATGACCTGTGTGTGGTCTGGGGAGCATACGTGAGGACGTGACACCAAAGTGCTGAGCAGTCCACAGCACACCCGTTAACAAAACAGCAGTGCCCTGCGATCCCCACCTATCCGGCGCCTGCTCAGCCCAAGGTCTCCCACAGAGCGTGTTTCAGTAAGATGCAGCTGGCTCCATCACACAGAGCACGGACCCCGCCCACTGCCACTTCTATTTGCCACCCTCTGGGAGCACAACAGGCATCGAAAAGTGAGACCTAGAAATGCCCTGGTGCAATGGCTCTCAGAGGGGACCTCTCCCCCAACCCCGAGGCCCCTCTGTAACAGAGTGACCTGCCCCTTTAAGGGCTACAAGGCCTGGGGCTAGCCAGCCCTGTTCAGTTAGCTCCATCTGTGCCATAATTAGTTGCCTCCCAGGACTAATTGGGGTCAGGTGATAGCCTGAAACACCTGGCCCTCATAACAGGGCACAGAGAACTCAGTTTGGTAGAGGAAACCTGGGGGCAAGTTGAGTGGCTGTGGAAGGCCCTGAGGGAAGGGCTGGAAGAAAGAGGGAACTCTGGGATGCAGCCTGGGAGTCAGCACTCTACCCCAGAGCAGAGAGACTTCAAGGTAGTCCTGAAGGCGCTGGGAGCGGAGTCTGGAGAGGGGTGGAAAGAAGCCCCGCCAGGGCAGAAGAACCTTTGCTTGTCTGGATTTGAGTTACCTTGGAAGGGAGCTGGAACTTCAAGTGACTGAGTAACATGAATCTCCCAGACAGACAGAAGACCCTGGTGAGTAGAAATGGGGGGGAGTGTTGCAGTGCCATGATCTGCCAGCAGGGGGTGCTACAATTAAGGCCAAAGCAGACTGCAGAGTGCGCCACAGGGATCTCATTACACTGGGTGACAAGAGAGCAGATGAAATTCCTTGTTGATAAACGCAAAGTAACGCATGTTAGAACACACAATCCCAACTCCATATACAAAATGATGGGGTCTAATTTAGCTGTTAGCACTCAGGAAAAAGATCTGGGAGAAAGTGTAGATAGTTCTTGAAAACATCCACTCAATGTGTAGTGGCAGTCAAAATAACTGAACAAAAAGTTAGGAACAATTAGGAAAGAGAGAGGTAATAAGACAGAAAATACCATAATGCTGCTATATAAATCCATGGTATGCTCACACCTTGGACACTGCGGGTAGATCTGGTTGCCCCATCTCAAAAAAGATACATTAGAATTTGAAAAAGTGCAGAGAACGGCAACAAAAATGATCAGGGGTATGGAACAGCTTCTGTATGAGGAGAGATTAAAAAGACTAGGAGTGTTCAGCTGGAAAAGAGACAACTAAGGGGGGAGATGACAGAGGTCTATAAAATCATGACTGGTGTGGAGAAAAACTGTATTTATCCCTTCACCAAACAAAAGAGCCAGGGGTCACCCAGTGAAATTAGTAGGCAGCAGGTTTAAAACGAACAAAAGCAAGTACTTCTTCACACAAAGCAGTCATCCTGTGGAACTCCCTGCCAGGGGATGGTGTGAAGGCCAAAACTACAACAGGATTCAAAAAAGAACTGGATACGTTCCTGGAGGACAGCTTCATCAATGGCTATTAGCCCCAGGCTCTGGGTGTCTCTAACCTCCGAGTGCCAGAAGCTGGAACTGGGTGGTGGGGTGAATCACTCAAATTGCCCTGGCCGCTGTCGGAAGACAGGATACTGGGCTGGATGGATCATTGGTCCAATCCAGAATGGCCGTTCTTTGGTTTTAGCCGCACCTATCACCCCATCTCCTGTGTGTCTGCCTGTCCATGTCCGGTCATCCTCTCTTCTGTCTAACCTGAGACTGAACTCCAGGGAGCAGGGACCTCGCGTCTATGGCCTGTGATGGCCCGTGCACAGCCACAGCCCAGTAGAAATAACTTGTCTGGAAAGTCTCACTCCTCTAGCCTTACTTCAGGGTAAAGCTACTGCTGGTAAAAGCAAGGCCGCTCCGGAGAGCTGCTACTCTCGGAAAGGGGAGCGGAGCTCCGCAGGGCTACACTGCTGTCCAGATCCACCAACAGGCCGTGCAGAGCCCAGACAGAGACAAGACAGCAGGAGGCACCCGGCTGCATTACGATTTAATGCTGCATGTAAAAATGGGGGAGGCGAAGGAGGTTCAAGGGCCACTGTCTATTTTCTTCTTGTTTTAAGTTTCACTATTAAACACTCCCTCCAAAGGTTACTAGAGTTGACCATTAAAATGTATCCCCCCAACCCCATCCACGGAGCGGGGGCTTTCTGTTTTCTTAGACCCAGGCCATTTCCCTGCCTGGCTCTTGCATTCTAGCCCGTTGCTGGAGGGATGCAGAGGAGAGGGATCAGCATGAGGAGCGACCTGGGTATTTGCTACTGTGCTTGGATGAGTAACTGGAAGCTGTATTGTGTCTGAGTCAATGAGAAGCCAGACAGAGCAATCGGTGACAGCCACACGCACAGCAAAGATGTGACATAGAAGAACATGTCCGTGTGCTCCTCCTGCTTGGCCGTGAACCGGTGGTTGTCCTAAGGCTGTATGAGAAGTGCTGGACAGGGACACCTGTCATGCTGGACCCCAGACAGAAGGAAAAGAGGCGAAGCCCCATTTTCTAAACGTAGTGTGAGAAGAATTAGCCTCTTTTATAAGTGGTTGTTTTTAAAGTAAACCACAGGGTCTCTGCACTCCAGAGATGGGTGGGTCCTACTTGGCCCTGTGTTGTGCTACCAACTGGTGGGCAGAAAGGAGACCTCTTCTCACACCCCCATGCAGTAGGAGTAAGGGGACTGTCAGGATGAGCACAGGCCCAAGCTGAGTGACCGCCTGGCTGTCCTTCCTCATCCAGCCTGCTGGCTGCTTGTTACACCCACTCCTGGAGCTGCCTCACAGGGGAGACTAAGTGCTGGGGGGCAGGAAGCTCGTCTGTCCATTTGCAGTATCAAGGACACAGAGCACCTCTGGGTGCTGTCAAGGGCAGTGAGGCCTGAGATCATTAAGAGGCAGATAGAAAAGTCTGTTGTCAGGGACAAAGACACGGCTGTAAAACCTGGCAAAGGCCCAAGACAGGGATCCTCCCGAGAGGAGAGACGCTGGGCAGGTGCTCAGAGCAGGACAGAGGTCAGATATGGGAGAGGAAAAGGCCTGTAGTCGGAGGGGCAGGGAAGAAGGGTGGGGCTTGAACTGGCTGCGGGAGGAGAGAAGCCCTGCTGAGCTGGCCAGGCTGCAGGTAAGATCTGGGAGCAGAGGGTGGCAGCTCCTCCTAACCGTACTTGGACTGTTCCCTGCAGAGGACAGCTCTCAGAGCTGTGATCAGGCACAGATGGGGCTTGGAGCAGCCGCTGAACTCTCTGGCCCTTCCCTCACACTGCCCTGCTGCCTTTCTGGTAATTCAGTTCTTTAGCATTTTCCTTTAGAACAGAGATCGGCAACCTTTCCAGAGTGGTGGGCCGAGTCTTCATTTATCCACTGTAATGTAAGGTTCCGCGTGCCGGTGATACATTTTAATGATTTTAGAAGGTTTTTTTCATAAGTCTACAATATAGAACTAAACTATTGTTATATGTAAAGTAAATAAGATTTGTAAAATGTTTAAGATGCTTCATTTAAATTAAAATGCAGAGCCCCCCAGGCCGCTGGCCAAAACCCGGGCAGGGCGAGTGCCACTGAAAATCAGCTTGTGTGCCACCTTCGGCACCCGTGCCATAAGTTGCCTACCCCTGCTTTAGAATCACACATACAATTTGGCTCCAAAGATCCAAACTCCATTTCCTGGAGTGAAGGAGCTTAGACCTATCACCTACTCTGCTCAATCCACTTTCCTAGGGGCTGCTTCCTGGGCCCACTTCTGCCCCATTAGCATATGCAAGCCCCCTCCCTCTCCACAAGTCCAGTTCTCCTGCGCTCCCGCACCAATGGCCAGGCCCCAGTCCACACAGGCTGCGCACTGCTTCCCTAGCCAGGACAGACGTGTGACTCTTCACTGCTCACTTGGCATTGCTTCCAATTCCAGGACCCACTGTAAGTCCTTTATCATCATCATTTATTTAATTACCCCTCAAACCTAGGAGCTCATGCTATGGCCCAGGACTCCAATGTGCTAGGCACTGTACAGGCAGTCCCTGCCCCAAAGAGTTTACAGTCAGACAACAGATGGATCTGAACAATGGAGTACAGGGAAACAGTGAGACCCTATTGGTCAGGCAGTGGTCTCAACATCCCTGCAGCCTAACCGCTGTCCGTTTGTTTGCAGGTATCTTGGCAAAGGGGAGCCTGAAGGAGGGATCTGGAAGAGACCACTGAGTGGCTTTGACCTTGGCACGGGGCAGGTTGCAGAGGAGCACACTAGGATGTCATACGGAGCACCAGGACTGCTCCAGAAGAGCCAGAGAGAGCAGTTCTTATCTGAACCCAACAGCTCCCAAAGCCAGGCAGAAGTGACAAAGAGTCCTGTGGCACCTTAAAGACTAACTAAAGTATTAGAGCATAAGCTTTCGTGGGCTAATACCCACTTTGTCGAATGCATGCAGTGGAATGCATCTGTCCACTGCATGCATCCGACGAAGTGGGTATTAGCCCACGAAAGCTTATGCTCTAATACTTTAGTTAGCCTTTAAGGTGCCACAGGACTCTGTCACTTCTGCAATTCCAGACTAACACGGCTACCTCTCTGATTCAAAGCCAGGCCGTCACTGCTGAGGGAGAGGAGGTGGCCATGCCTACACCAGAACCTTTAACTGACAGTGAGCTGGCTGGCTCTGAGCTCAGTGTCTCCCTGCAGCTATCAGCCAGTCCCCCCTGTTAGCAACCTAGACCGGAATCAGCTCGGTAGAGCTGGTCATTTGAGTCCCATGTAACTGGTTTGGCTGGTTCTGTCTCCCAGCTCTTTGCTCAGTAGGGCATTGTCCCATAGCTGCTGCGCTCTGTGCTTGTCCCACGGTACTAGGGACAGCAACCCAGACTTTGACTAAGCATGGCCGTGTGACAAGCAGCAAGGAGGGTGGATGTGATCTCATGAGTTTCACTGCAGAGGGAAGGCTACTCTAAAGGGGACATATCTGGAGCTGTAACTTGAGATGGGAAGGGGAAGGGGGAGGGGGAGGGGAGATGACACCTAGAGCCCGGGAAGTGAACAAAGAAAGAGACACGGCTGCAGGTTTTTGGGGAGCGGAGAACTGGCTGGGGAAGAGAAGGGATCCCTAAGATTGGGATTTATCCTCCCTGCCCCCCGACAGGGCCTGACTAAGGGATCCCGTTTGTACCTACGAGCTCTGCTTTGGACTGGGTTCCTGTCATCCCTAATAAACCTTCTAATCTACTGGCGGGCTCAGAGTCCCTGTGAATCCAACGGAGTTGGGGTGCAGGGCCTTGACTCCCCCACTCTCCGTGACAACTGGTGGCAGAGGTGGGATCTACTGCACCCCAGGAACGACACTTCCTGCAGTAACTGATTGGGGAGCAGTAGAACGAAGGGGGCTTGACAGGAACCAGGTGCGCTGAAGATACAGAGAAAAGCGGTTTCGGGGGGGGGGGGGCGGAGGAGCTACGGTTAACCCCTGAGAGTGTGTGACCAGCGAGACGGTCTGTTGCAGCAGCGGGGTCCCCTTAGGCACTGCGGGGAGCAGTCTTAGGGGTGAAGAGTGGCAGCTCGACCCTGGGAGAGTGGTGGTGAGAAGGGCTGGCACACAAGGGGGTTCCTCCTGGAAACCGTGGGAAGCGGAGAGCACAGGCCTGCGAGTGGCCAGCAGGAAGATGAATGCCAAGCACCTTAAGAGTGACCTGGTGGAGCTGTGCAGGCAGCGGGGACTGCGCATTGCGAGGCTCACCAAAGACCAGCTGGTTGCGCAGTTGGAGGAGAAGGATCGTGTGGATGCACCGAGCCCTGCCTCTGAGGGGAGCCGCCCGGCAGACGGAGCTCCAGCCTCGGTGCCTGACCCGACGGGGAGGGGGTAGACTGCTGCCGAGGACATCCTGATGCCCCTCTCACCTATGCCTAGGGGAGGGGTTGAGGGAAGCCCAGCGAATACCGAGGGCACCCGGACCCCAGCAGCCAGCAGGGGATCCTCCCGGCGGGGTTCCCCAGCCCTGGATCTGAGGCACTTTGGATATGACCGAGAGATGAGACTGAGAGAGTTGGAAGACCGAGAGAAGGAGCGACAAGACTGTGAAAAACAGCATCAGCATGAGATGGAGGAGAAGGAAAAACAGTGTCAGCATGAGATGGAGCTGGCCAGGCTGAGGACCAGTGAGGCCCCGGCTGCGGTGGGTGACGGGGGATCCAAGACTGTGAGGAGGAGCTTTGATAAGGGCATCATGGCCCCGCGTAAGGAAGGGGATGATATAGATGAATTCCTGACGGCCTGCGAGGTGTGCAGGGTTGACCCTGCAGACAGGCTCTGGTGTCTCGAACCCTTCCTAGACCCCAAAGCCGTGGCGGTGTACGGCCGAATGGAAGAGGCGGAGAAAGGGAACTACGAACTGTTCAAAAAGGCCCTACTACACGAGCTTGTGCTGACTCCTGAGATGTACCGGGAAAGATTCCGGAGTCAGGATAAAACCCCTGAGGGCACATATCTAGAACTGGCCATTCGCATCGAGGGATATGCCCGCAGATGGGCAGATGCGGCCCGGACGAAGGAGGACCTGGTTAAAATGATTATACAGTTGCTCCAGCACAAGTGGTGCCCATCCAACCTAAGGCTGTGGTTGGAGAACAAAACCAAGAGAACCCGCGATACGCCAGACGGCTGGCCGACAAATTTGTGAAGAGCTGGCCAAGAGGTGGCCGGGAGGAGTCCCAAAGGAACAGACCCACCACGATGCAACGAGAGAGTCACCACAGGACCTCCCAAAGGGGGAATATGGAGAACCCCCTCAGAAGGGGAACGTCCAGCATCAGGACCGACCGCCCCTCTCGAGGGGACGCATGGGACATGAGCTGCTATAACTGTGGCCGGAGAGGCCACATACGGGCCCAGTGCCCCAAGCTCAAGGACAGCCTGAGCAGACCAAACCCCATAGGGTTAACTGGGTACGGACCCAGCCTGACGAGGGGCAGACAGCCCAGGTAAGGGGGACTGGCAGTTTACCACCTGCTCAGGAAGGAGGAGTGCCCCAGACAGCTCCTCTGGGGGGCTGGGCATTCAGGACTCTAGGTTCTCAGTTTACAAGGTGGGCGCAGGGCTGTCCCTGCGGAGCGAGTGCCTTGTTCCCCTGGAGGTGGACAGGAGGAAGGTCTATGGACACTGGGATACGGGTGCTGAGGTGACACTGGCCCGGCCCGAAGTGATGGCCCCAGATCGGATGGTGCCCAACACCTATCTGACCCTGACGGGGGTGGGTGCGACCCCATTCAAGGTGCCCGTGGCAAGGGTACATCTGAAGTGGGGGAACAAGGAGGGCCCCAAGGACATGGGGGTGCCCCTTCAGTTGCCCACGGAGGTGTTGATGGTGGGGGGGACCTAGAGAACTGGCCAAGCAAACCCCAGGGCGCCCTGGTCATGACCCATAGCCAGAGCCGGCAAGGGGCACTGCGCCCTGACCGTGGAGAGGGTACCGTACCAGGGGGTGCAGGACCCTGCCCCAGCCGGGAGGGGGGGTCCAGGGACCAGGCTCAACAAGGCTGCAGCCTCAGACTCAGCAAGCACGAGGGAGCCGACCCCCTACCCTTCCCCAGCCGCTGAGTTCCAGGCCGAGTTGCAGAGAGATCCCTCCTTGCGGAAGTTCAGGGACCTGGCCGGCCTTAGTGAGGTACGGACCATGGGGAGAGGCTGCCAGGAGAGGTTCCTGTGGGAGAAGGGGTTCGTGTACCGAGAATGAGCTCCCCCGAGGGAAGTGGAGCCATGGGGGATCAGGAGACAGCTGGTGGTCCCCCAGAAGTATCGCCGCAAGTTACTGTACCTGGCCCATGACATCCCCCTCGCAGGGCACCAGGGAATCTGGCGCACCGGGCAGAGGCTGCTACAGAACTTTTACTGGCCTGGGGTCTTTACAGCAGTCCGACAGTACTGCCGATCCTGCGACCCCTGCCAGCGGGTGGGGAAGGCCCGGGACAAGGGGAAAGCGGCTTTGAGGCCTTTGCCCATCATAGAGGAGCCTTTCCAGAAGGTGGCTATGGACATAGCGGGGCCTCTCAGCAAGACGACCCGGTCGGGGAAGAAATACATTCTGGTGGAAGTGGATTTTGCCACCCGCTACCCCGAGGCAGTGCCCTTATCCTCCATCGAAGCGGACACTATGGCAGACGCGCTGCTGACCATTTTCAGCCGAGTGGGGTTCCCCAAGGAAGTCTTGACAGACTAAGGGTCCAACTTCATGTCGGCCCTGATCCGTGGCTTGTGGGAGAAATGTGGGGTCTGACACAGCTGGACAACAGCGTATCACCCCCAGTCCAACGGGCTGGTGGAGAGGTTCAATGGGACGCTAAAGATGATGTTGAAAACCTTTATGAACCAGCACCCACAGGACTGGGACAAGTACTTACCTCACCTGCTGTTCATGTACAGCAAAGTGCCCCAGGAGTCTACCGGATTTTCACCTTTCGAACTGCTATATGGACGGAGGGTAAGGGGGCCCCTGGACCTAATGAGAGACGAATGGGAAGGGGAGGCCGCTCCCGAGGAAGAATCGGTGGTGGAGTATGTCCTGACCTTCCGAGAGAGACTTGCGGAGCTCATAGGCCTGGCCAGGGAGAATCTGGCCAGAGCCCAGAGGAAGCAGAAGGTCTTATATGACTGCATGGCACGGGCCCGTGCCTACGCCACCGGGGACCAGGTGATGGTTCTCATCCCCGTGAGGAAAAACGAGCTACAGGCCACCTGGGAAGGCCCTTTTAAAGTTGTCAAGCAACTAAATGAGGTAAATTATGTGGTGGAGCTGTCTAACCGGGCGCACCATTGCCGGGTGTACCATGTGAATATGATGAAGCCATATTATGACAGAGGAAATATGGTGTTGGCCGTGTGTGGATATTGGGAGGAGCAGGGAGCTGACCCTCTCGTAGATCTATTCCCTGGGACAGGAGGGGGCTCCCCCTGGACCTAATCCCTCTCTCGGATCGGCTAACCCCTGCCCAGCAAGCTGAGATCAGAGGGGTGCTACAACTGTACCAGCAGCTGTTTTCCAACCAGCCTGGATGCACTAATCTGACTGTCCACTGGGTGCAGACGGGATCGCACCCCCCTATAAGATGCTGCCCCTTCCGAGTCACAGGGAACAGTGCCAAGGACCTGGAGAAGGAGGTCAATGACATGCTGGCCCTGGGGGTGATCCAGCAATCTTCCAGCCCTTGAGCCTCACCAGTGGTGCTGGTCCCCAGAAAGGACGGGTCGATCCGGTTTTGTGTGGACTATCGAGAGCTCAGTGCTATCAGTGTGTCTGATGCCTACCCCATGCCAAGGCCTGACGAGCTCCTAGACAAGCTGGGGGGGAGCTCGGTTCCTTACCACTATGGATCTTACAAAGGGTTACTGGCAGGTGCCCCTGGATGCAGATGCCAGGCTGAAATCTGCCTTTATCACCCCTCTGGGGCTCTGAGTTCCTCACCCTGCCTTTCGGCCTCAAAGGGGCGCCAGCCATCTTCCAGCGCCTGGTAGACCAGCTCCTGAGGAGGATGGAGAGTTTTGCCGTGGCGTATATTGATGACATCTGTGTCTTTAGCCAGACCTGGGAGGACCATGTGTCCCAGGTGAGACAAGCGCTGGACCAAATCCAGAAGGCTGGGCTGACCATAAAGGCAGAAAAGTGCAAGGTGGGGATGGCTGAAGTGTTCTATCTGGAACACCGGGTGGGGAGCGGCCGCCTAAAGCCCGAACCAGCCAAGGTGGAGGTGATCAGAGACTGGCCCGCGCCCCAGACCAAAAAGCAGGTTCAAGCCTTCATGGGGATGGCGGGGTACTATCGAAGGTTTGCGCCCCACTTCAGTGCCATAGTTGCCCCCATCACTGAGCTATGCAAGAAGGGGAAACCAGACAAGGTGGTCTGGACCGAGCAGTGCCAGAGGGCTCTCTGTGTGCTGAAGGAGGCTCTCGTCAGCGGCCCGGTTCTGGCAAACCCAGACTTTGACAAGCTGTTTGTGGTATTCACCGACGTCTCAGACGTGGGGCTGGGGGCGGTGTTAATGCAGGAGGATGAAAAGGGGGAGAGACACCCCATCGTGTACTTGAGCAAGAAGTTGCTCCCCTGGGAGCAGAACTACGCGGCCATCGAGAAGGAATGCCTGGCCATGGTGTGGGCCCTCGAGAAACTACAACTGTATCTATTTGGAAGACACTTCACCGTGTCCACCGACCACTCCCCCGTGACCTGGCTGCACCAGATGAAAGGGGCCAATGTCCATGTGAAGGGAAGTGCCAACATGATAGCGGATGCGTTGTCCCGGAGAGGGGGCCCTGAACTTCCCCAGGTCACTGGTTAGAGCGACTCCGTTCAGTTCAGACTGGAAGCGGGGTGTGATGTGACAAGCAAGGAGGGTGGATGTCATCTCATGAGTTTCACTGGAGAGGGAAGGCTACTCTAAAGGGGACATATCTGGAGCTGTAACTTGAGATGGGAAGACGGAGGGGAGATGACACCTAGAGCCCGGGAAGTGAACAAAGGAAGGGAGAGACGGCTGCAGGGGTTTGGGGGTGGAGAGCTGGCTGGGGAAGAGAAGGGATCCCTAAGATTGGGGTTTAACCTCCCTGCCCCCCAACAGGGCCTGACTAAGGGATGCCGTTTGTACCTATGAGCTCTGGTTTGGACTGGGTTCCTGTCATCCCTAATAAACCTTCTAATCTACCGGCGGGCTGAGAGTCCCTGTGAATCCAAAGGAGTGGGGGTGCAGGGCCTTGACTCCCCCACTCTCCGTGACAGGCCCTATCCATGAATGTTTCATGGGCAGATGGACAAACGTGACGCTCTGTGTGGACAGGACTTGGCAGTGTTTGTTATAACCATGCCTGAGTGTAAACAGACCCCACACTGGCCTGGAAGGGGGAAGTGAGAGCCTGGGGGCTCCATCAGCTCCACCCTGTTATTCCTGGGAGAGTCTGTCTACGCAGCAAAGAGAAACCCACAGCTGCCCTGATGCCCAGCTCTGAGCTATGGCTCGAGCCTGGGCTCTAGGACCCTGTGGGGTACGAGGGTCCCAGAGCTCGGGCTGCAGCCCAAGCCCAGAGTGTGCAATGACACAAGTTACCTGCTGTCCCCGAGCCTGGCTGTGCTTGTAGCGTAAGTGGGGCTTTCATGAAGTGCCCTCACACGGCTTTACGTTCACTGCCAATCCCATCAGTGGAGGAGAAAGTCATTTGCCATCTGCTCGCAGTACTGCAATCTGACACGGCAATGTCACCAGCCTGCTGTGTTGCACAAGGCAGGAAAACCTGTTCCTATAAAGGGCAGATGACCCAAGGGCCACTGTGGGGCGGGAGCTGGGCTACGCTGACTCAGCCTGGGGCACTTCAGCTTAGAAAGGGGGGCTGTGTTCACCCTGAGATGCCTAGTGCACTCCCCTGAGCTTCCTGTACATAACAGCCCAGGAGCAGCCTTACAGTCCGACGGAAAATACCCCCCAGCCAGCGTTCTGCTCACGCAAACCCACCCGCCCCGGAGGTCAGCTGTGCCCAGAGACAAGCAGGGAAGGGTATTCACTTAAAAGGGCGCTTTGGTGAAATCCAGCCTCAGACAGAAGCGAACTTGTCCACAGGGCCAGGGTAAGTGATCAGAGGGGGAGACCGAGCCAGTGTAAGCACAAAACAAAGCTGGTCTCCTTTCCATTCAGCCCTGCTGGAAATACCGTAACCCCTCTGTTGCGGGATGTCCTTAGCCCTCTATAATCCAGCACAGACACCAGGTGCGCATGCAGCAGGCTCCTGTCTCAGGGAAGGTAAGAGGCTGCGTGGACAAGCAGCACAGACAGCAGCAAGCAGGGAAAGTGACGTGACCTCTGCTGCCCTACAGAACATTTCTAATGAAAGCTGAGAGGCTCTGGCCTTTACCAGATCACACTTCTGGTAGCAGATACGGTAGAGAGCCCCTCACCCCACTGAGAAATGGAGAGCTGAGAGAGGGAGGGACTTGGAGGCAGAGGAGACAGTATAAAGGAAAGAGCGCCCCTCAACTGGGGAATCCCAGGGGCCAGCCACCCCTTCTGGGAACCCCTCTGCATTCACCAGAGTGAGCACTAGTGCAGACAGGACACAAGCATTTTTACCTGCTCTGCCCCCACTAGCGCTCACCACAGCAATACTAGGGAAAGGACCATTTCCTATGGAACAGCAGTGCGCCGGGGCGAGCGGGGCCCTGCTCTGCAGCAGAGGCAAGTGGCTAAGAAGTTCCAGGCGAGCAGGGCAGGGAGGCAGAGCTGTGGGAACAGGGGGAAGGTGCTGGACTGTACCTGGAGACAGGAGACCAGGAAAGTGGAGAGAGGAGGGGAGGGGAGAGTGGACACAATGCCCTGGCAGAGGCTGGAGGAGAGGTGGTCCTGCTCCTAGGCTCCAGCATCCTGGACCACCTGGAGTCAAGGGTGGGGGATTCAGGAAGAACGAGCGGGAATCCCAATGCCCCCTTTGCTGCTGGACTCGGCTCTTTTGCAGCTAACGTCCCATGGGAATGCCACTGTGTACGCACACACACCAGCACGAGGGGCACATCTGGCCCCAGACTTGGGGCTTCAGCAGCAGTGAGGCGATCGCCCGGAACGGGGATCTCCTCAGGAGCTATGGCTAGGGTGGATGCCCCACTGTGTCCCAGTGACAGACAGACTGGACCAGACCCCACTGCGCTAGGCACTGTACAAACAGAACACAGAGTCCCTGCCCCAAAGATTATACCCTAAGGACAAGATGAGACGTTAGGTGGATACAGACAGCCTGACAGACGAGGAGGAGGAAACAAGAGGACACTGATCAGCATAAGCTGTGCGCTCAGCACATCACAGCCCACCTGTCGAGTATTTTGTAGGCATCAAGGCAAAGGAGAGTGTTAAGGATTTGGAGGAGGAAACAAGGTAGCTCTGTGGATGTTTACAGAAAGCTCCTCCCCAGAGCGAAGGGCAGCACAAGAAAAAGCAGGAAGAGACGTGTTTGAAAATTCAACAAGCGGGTGATGGAGGCTGGAATCCTGAGCTGACTGGAGGCAGGACCTGACTGAGAGGTGACAGGTAGTATGAGGACAGTCGAAGGTAAATCAATAGCTTGTGTTTGATGAGCTAGAGAGCGAGGAGTCAGTGTAAGCATGCAGGGGGCAGTAACGCGGTCAGAGTAAAGGGCTGGGATGAGGATCCTGGCTGCAGCATTTTGAGTGGACAGGAGCAGGGAAGACTGTGTGTGTGACAGCCAGGGAGAAGGCTGCTGCAGGGAGAGAGAGGAGATGGTGAGAGCCTGGGTCAAAGTTTAGCTGTGTGGATGGAGAGGAAAGGCTGGATCTTAGAGACCTGATGCAGTAATGTTGTACACGATCTGTACAGTGTGGACGCGAGGCTCTAGAGAGCGGTCAGAGTTGAAGATTGTGACAAGTAGGGGGAAGGGTGGGCATAACTCTTGAGGCTAAGCTACTCTGACCTGGAAACCTGGAGCTGTAACCTGAGATGGAGGGGGAGGGGAGTTGACATCTTGGGGCTGGCAAGGGAACAAAGGGGAGACAGACGTTGGAGTTTTTTGAAAAGGGGTTAGACGCTGGCTGAGGAAGAGGAGGGACCCCGGATTCGGGGACTCATCTCCCTGCCCCCCAGAAGGGCCGGGCCAAGGGGGCCTGTTTGTACTGACAGCTCTAAGTTGGATTGTGTGCCTGGCATCTCAGATAAACCTTCTGACTAGGATTCTGGCTAAGAATCACTGTGAATCTCAGGAAGTGGGGGGTGTGGGAACGGGACTCCCCCACCCCCCGTGAGAAAGATGACACCCAGTTTAGGGGCCTGTGTGACAGGCAGAATGGTTGTGTTGTCTGCAGTCATCGAGAAAGGAGGGAGCAGAGAGGGTTTGGGGAAGGGTGGACATTAAGAGCTTGGTTTTAACCAGGCTGAGCTCGAGCTGCCAGCTCGACATCCATGAGAAGAGGTCACAGAGACAGGACAAGGTTTCAGTTTGGACAGAGGGAAACAGGTCTGGGGCAGAGAGGTAGATGTCAGCCCTCAGCATACAGCTGGGTGCTGCATTTGTGTTTGCAGATGAGGTTACCAGAGATAAGGTGCAGAGGGAGGTAAGATGGGGACCAAGGACAGAGCCCAGTGGAACTTCCACTGAAAGTTGTAGGGCGATGAGGCGGATGCCCCAAAGAACACCCCGAGGGAGCGATTCGAGAGGCAGGAGGAGAACCGGGAGAAGACAGTCCTGGAAGCCAAAGGACGACATGATTTCCAGAAGTGCACCGTCCACTGCGCTGAAGGCGGCTGACAGGTCAGAGAGAGGAAATGACTGTTCTGAGCTTTAGTTAGGAAGAGGTCAGGATAGACTTTGGGAGCACTGCTTCAGTGGAGAGTAAGGGGCAGAAGAGAGGAATGGGTTTAACTCAGGAAGCTCTTCAGCCTGAGGTATCCAGGGCTGGTAGAGATGAGGGAGGAGGAGTTAGGCAGTGCAGAGGGAGATGGAGTCTGGTGGCATCTCCGCAGAAGCGATGTGACGGTTAAAGCGGGGAAGTCCAAGTCGGTGCTTCCAGAGAAGAGCGAAGATGGAGCCTTGTGCCAGCAGGCAGCTGTCAGCACTCAGAGCTGAATGAGTAAAGCCTCCATCAGAGAGCTGAAAGGAGAGGAGAGTGCTGCAGACACCGGCCTCTTGGCTGGGGCATTCATGGCCAAGATCTCGGTCCGTATCTTTAATGTGCTCCATGGCCTGGGCCCAGCGCAGCTAAAAGAGCCTAACGTTCTGGGATGAAGACCGCAGTCGACAGCCCCGCTCCTCCGGCGCAATGGGCGCTCTGCGATAAGGGTAAAACTCGCCTGTGCAGGAGACAGAACTTTCTCAGATCCAGCCTGAGCCTGTGGACTGAACTCCCCCAAAACCTACGGGATATCCTAAACCTCCCTCCCTTCCACTTCAAGAGCCAGGCACATTTCTCCAACCTGCCTTTGCTGGCCGACACAGAGCAGTGAGTATATTTAACCTACCCCCTGCACATACATCTCCCCTGTGGAGAGGATGAGAGAACAAACATCCTGGAACAGATGCTGGTCATGCTGTTTCATACAAGGCATGCAGACCCTACAGTGATGAGCACTGTATAAGAACGGACTTGGAATAAATGTCAGGCTGGGACACAGAAGGACATGAGGGGCGAGAGAGGGAAAGCTGATGTTCCTGTTTACACAACAGAACTCTGCTCCTCCGATGTAAACGCAGCTCCTCCTCCTCCTCCCCAGCCTGGCTCTACACTGGCGGTCAGACAACCCTTCAGAATTCCCATCCCACCAGACACCATCTTGTACAGTGGCCAGGAACACAGTCCCCTCAGTCAGAAACACACACAAACCTCTACTGTCCGCTGTTCACACACACAGCAGAGACTAGGGACTTTATCACCAGAATTGTTCAGGCTCCAGGATCCGTTCAATCCTTGGCTTTTCTGCTGAGACTGCCAACAAGGGGGTCAGTTGGAGCCAGTCAAATGGCTCCACCGGGCTAGTCCCACGTAGGCCCCCTAAGCAGCCAAGGGGTGGGATATTTCAGTCATGAAATCTTCTTCTGGAGACAGGGTCAGTAACCACATTGGGACAGACCAAGCAGCTGAGCAAAGGGACCCCTTCCTTCGGGACCGGGGAGCAAAGGACTCTACAAGGGGTG
>ML677501.1:1230391-1267011 GCA_007922305.1 Dermatemys mawii | reverse complement strand
GCAGTGGGGCTCGGGCGGGTTGGGGCAGTGGGGCACGGGCGGGTTGGGGCAGTGGGGCACGGGCGGGTTAGGGCAGTGGGGCATGGGTCCAGGCGGGCAGTGGGCCCTGAGCGGGCAGTACAAGGTGCACATAGAGCAGGCCATGGGCAGATACAAGCAGCAGGACACGGCCACAGGAGGCATGTGGAGTTAGGCATGACCCCGGGTGGGCAGTACAGTGCCCACGGCAGTAATATCAGATCACAGGCAGTGGCGCACGAGCTACCTGCAGCCAGTACAGGAGACCATGGGCAGGCGCTTGTAGCAGGGCACGGGCCATGGGTGGCCAGTACTGTGGGCTATGGGCACGTACAGCCAGCCACAGGCAGGCACGGGCAGAGGGGCACAGGTCAGGGGTGTACACATGCCACGGGGCACTGACCATGGGCTACAGATACATACAAGAAGCCTCAGGTAGTCGTGTGCAGAGGGGCACTGGCCACAGGTGGGCAGTACAGTGGGACAAGTCCATGGGTAGGCAGTATTTCATGCCTCAGGCGGGCACATGCAGGGGACGCAGGTTATGGGTGGACAGTACAGCGGGCCAAGGGCACGTATGCCCAACCATCTGCAGGCATGTGCAGCCAGGCACAGGTCATGGGCAGGCAGTACAGTGGGCCATGGGCACGGAAAGGCCACGGATGGATAGTACAGCAAGCCTCGGGCAGAGACGTACCGGGGGCACAGGACAGGGACAGACTCATACAGCTTGACACAGGTGCGCATGTACACCAGGGCGTAGGCCACAGGCAGGTGCAGCAGGACACATGCCCAGATTTGCTGCACAGTCACCTTGGCACAAGGTCTCCCCACGTGCCAGAGCATAGCAGTGTTCCAGAAAAGATTATTCCGATCCCACCTCCAAGCTCCTGTCTGCCATGACGTCTACAAAACACTTGAGTGTGGTTTGGCTGCTGGTGTGTGAGGAGACCAGAGCCTGCACTGCTGACCACTGGTGGCTGAGTGTTTCCTTGTACTTCCCTATCTGTCACCTCTTGTCTCTCCTCTTACAGGTAGATTATAAACTCGGGGGCAGGGACTGTCTGTTCTGTTTGTACAGTGCTAGCACACTGGGAGCCTGGTGTGTGACTACGGCTCCTACTGGAATACAAATAATAGTGAATTAGAACTTCCATGTAGCCTGGACTCAAATGCTCCTGCTTCGGCGTGCAAACCAGCCAAGAGCTGAGGGTATAGGGAGGAGCTTTTTCAGGGGCATGTTCACAGCTTCCAAGGCCAGAAGGGACCACTCTGATCAGCCTGTCTGACCTCCTGTGTGGCAGGCCAGAGGACTGCCCCAAAACAATTCCTTTTAAACTAGAGCAGAGCTTGTAAAAAAATCCCACAGTTGTAAGTGGTGGAGAATCCACCACACACCTTGGTAAATTGGTCCAATAGTTAATTACTCTCACTGTTAAAAATGTATACCCTATTTCCTGTCTGAATTTGTCTAGCTTCAACTTTCAGCCATTGGATTGTGTTAGACCTTCAAAGAGCCCATTATGGTCTAGTTATTACTTAATCTTGCCTTGAGTGAAGGGGATTGGACTAGATGATCTCCTCAGGTCCTTTCTAGTCCTGTGCTTCTGTGATTCTATGGTTATTAAATATTTGTTCCCCTGGTAGGTACTTATAGACTGTGATCAAGTCACCCCTGTCATGTTATTGAAATTTTTGGGGATCATTTAGATCATTGACGCAACCAAGATCCTGTAGTGGCACCAAATCTTAGGTAAAGGGGATCATATAAGGTGTCTACGAACAGAGTATGGTCTGCTGATTAGGATTGTACTATCTGCATGTGTGTATCTTTTTGGTAGCTAAAGTTATGAAAATTGGCTGTATAGTGTCTGTATTTCAAACTTATGCTGGCTTCCGTGTGAAATCCCAGACAAAGTTATTGTTAGCTCGGACTGGCCTTCCTGATGGTTCCAAGTTCCAATCAAGCTAACAATGAACTTTGAAGATGCTCGTCCACACCCGAGCTTCCCCAGGAATGTGGCCAAGCTGGTCAGGAACTGAATCTTGGAGAGTCATGTGACTGGACCACATGGCTCTGAGTCCATTTTACAACTAGATTCTGCATAGCAAGAAGGAGGCGGTCTCCACCCACAAGTGGAAGTCTATATAAAACTGGGAGAGGGACCCCCATTTTGTCTTCAGTCTGCCATTCTTACTCTGGAGGAGTTCTGGCCAAAGCATTGATGTCCCATCCCTGGAGGGGCTGTATTCCAGAGACTTTGATTTGAACCTGCAGTTTATTCTACAACGGATGCAAGAGATTTGCCATTGCTGCATGTAATTGATTTCTTTTAACCATTTCTAACCCTCACCTATATCTTTTTCCTTATATAATAAACCTTTAGATTTTAGATTCTAAAGGGTTGGCATCAGCGTGATTTGTGGGAAAGATCTGATTTGTAGATTGACCTGGGTCTGGGGCCTGATTCTTTGGAATTGGGAAGAACCGTTTTCTTTATTTGGTGTATTGGTTTTCATAACCATTTGTCCCCAGGCCAGGTGACTGCTGGTGGTGATACTGGGAAGCTGGAGTGTCTAAGGGAATTGCTTGTGTGACTTGTGGCTAGCCAGTGGGGTGAAACCAAAGTCTTTTCTGTTTGGCTGGTTTGGTTTGCCTTAGAGATGGAAAACCCCCCAGCTTTGGGCTCTAGTTGCCCTTTTGGAAGCAATTTGTCCTGATTTGGCACTCTCAGTGGGTCCCAACAGGAACAGCACCATCACAACCCCTTAACCATCTCTGACTATGCTGTAACAGACTGAGCTCTTTGGGTCTATCGCTATAAGGCAGGTTTTCTAATCCCTTAATTATGTTTGTGGCCCTTCTTTGAACCTTCTCCAATTTATCAACATCCTTCTTAAACTGTGGCACTAAATGTGGACACAGGATTCACACCACTGCCAAAACAGAGGTAAAACAGCCTCCCTGCTCCTACTCAAAATTCCCCTGTTTATGGATCCAAGAATCACATAAACCCTTTTGTCCAGAGCATCACACTGAGAATTCATGTTCAGCTGATTATCCACCATGACCCCCAAATCTTTTTCAGAGTCACTACTTCCTAGGATAGAGCCAACATCCTGTGAGTATGGCTGTGACAGTCTATATCCCTATGTTCACCCTTTTTACAAAGCTATAATACATTTTGTACAAAGTGTGCCTTACGAGGTATAATTTGAAAACTCATAATGTGCTGATCATTATTGTCCTGGTAAAACGTGTGTGGCAGCGTTGTTTGTAAAGTGATAAGATTCTACTATATAACATCACTGAGACATACTCCCAGTTTAGAAGAGCAGGCATAAACCAGTTCCTCAAAGACAAAAGGCAAACTGAGGCTTCAGCAAGGTGTCAAGAAAATCAGAATGAACTATCGCTGGTTAAGAGTCCATTCTTTGTCGGGAAAATGGGTGTGAGTGAGAAATGTCCATGTTGGCAAAGAAAAAGCTGGAGGTTCCTGTCCCACAGACTGCTGTCTCCCGAACCTCAGCTGGAGGTAAGTTTAAAAAAAATAGAGAGCTATAGGAACGGGAAACAGAGGAGCCAAAATATCTCTCCTTTCCTCTCTACTCATGGCATCATCAACACCCGAAGGACAAGGAAATTAACACTGAACTGGGGAAGGGGTCCTGACTGAAAGGATTCCTGCCAGCAAGACTGCTATGGTGAGAGAAACCTTTGCTTTGAATTCACTTAGCTTAAGTTAGGTATTAGATGCATTTTACCTTTTATTTACTTTGTAGCCAATTCTGAATTTTATGCCTCATTATATGTAATAATTTAAAATCTATCTGTAGTTAATAAATTTGTTTTATTGTGTTATCTGTACCGGTGTGTGTTTGAAGTACTCCATTTGAGATAACAAGGTTTGTGCATATCATTTTCTATTACTGAAATGATGGACTTTCTATGAGCTTGTATTGTCCACGAGGGCGCTAGGCAGTACCAGTTGCACATTTTGGGGGGAATGTCTGGGACTGGGAGTTTGCTGCCGTTGCTCCCTGTAATGTAATTCAGGAGTGGCTGGCTAGAGCACTTGTACGGTACAGCTGGGGGTGTTTTACATGCTGGAGGCTGGATGGACAGACCAGGAGTGGTTGGTGTCACAGCGAAGCCAGCCAGGCTGGAGAATTGAGGACACAGCTGTCCATCCATCCAGATTGTACCTTGGGTAATATCACAATAGCCTACAGTCTTTGCTTCTAGATGTCTGACCTTACATTTGGCCATTTTAAAATCATCATGTTTGCTTGTGCCCAGTTTATCACATAATCCAGAGCACTGTGTAACTGACCTGTTCTTTTCATTATTTACTGGTCACAAATGTTAGTGCACAAATGTTTACCCAACCCAGGGGTTCCTTGCACCTGCCTCTGAAGCATCTCTGTCAGGCTACTAACCTAGCAGGACCACACTGGCTTTTATGAACTGTTTGTCATTGTAATAAAAACAGAGTAGTTAATTGGCCATTTTGTATGTGCACCACTGTCCAGGTCAAAGAGAAGAAGAACTGCTCCAGTGTGTGTCATGGGCCTTACACTGACCCCTGCTAAAGGAGATTCTTGTGTAACTCAGATAGTAGGGGTCTGTGCAGGAGGAGCTAGGGCTCTCCTAACTGTCACTGCAGAGTTGTGAGTAGCCATAGCATGTGCATAGGGTGACCAAACAGTAAATGTAAAAAATTGGGACAGGGTGGGGGGTAATAGGAGCCTATATAAGAGAGAGACCCAAAAATCGGGACTGTCCCTATAAAATCGGGATGTCTGGTCACCCTACATGTGCATGTTACAGCGGCATGTTCTCCATTAGAAGCTCACAGAGCTTGGCTGGGAGCAGGATAGACCTGTCCAATGCAAGTCCTCAGAGCCAGCCTTGCATACATTCATTCTTGCCTCTGTTGGTCTGACAACATCAGAGGAAAATCATAGTTGCTCAGTTGCAGCTGAAATCTCATACCTGCCCACCGCCGTTTTCTCCAACCAGGGTCATAACCCTCTTGAGTTCTTGTTGGTAGAAAACAAAATAGGAAACACCAGTGCTTGGGATTATCTCAACTGTGGGGTTTGATGGGGTATACCAGCGTGTACAGCCCCTTACAGAGTTGGCAGAGAGAGAGAGTTAATCATCTCTTACCAACCAGAAGAGTACAGCAGCAGTACAAATGGACATGAAATGAATACGCCATCCTCAGGGAAAAGAATGTCTAGGTTCTGATTTGCAGAGTGTCAAGCTCCTATCTAAGTGCCATACAACAATTAAAGATCACACCAAGTGGCCGTTTTCTCACTGTTTCCTTTATTCCTGAGGCCATTTCAGGTGGGTTGGCTTTTTTAATTTTTTTTTTCATTCCTTCTTCCCTCCTACTTCCCCTCTATCAGTTCTTAGCTGATCTGTTGCTGGGATGAGTGATGTGGGCCTTGCCTTGCTTTCAGATTGGGAAGTGGTCAGGTTCATTTTCAGCGGCTCTCCTAGGTGTCCCATAGCTGGGCCCTGCAGCAGGAAATGCTGTGTTCCTCGTGCCTGTCTTATCTCAGTTCTTGGTTGAGGCTGCGTAGTTTCTGAAGCAGCTCAGACCATTGAGTACCGTGTAAATCAGGACATAACTTAAAATTCACTCTGGAAAGAGACAGACAGCCAGCATCAGTGTGGTCTGTGCTCTGCTCAGACCACTGTTGACTAACGCAGCTGCTATGTGCTACATTTCAGATTCCTGATGTCATGCTATGATGCAAAGGGCCTATCTAAGAGGAAAAGTGTGGGCTCCTTCATCCCATGCCAGGGATAGGCCAGCGTGAGAGGTTAGGGGCCTATAACAGCTGATGGAAAGGACCAGTCCCCCAAGGGGGGAAAGGAGTTATTGGGGAAGGGGTGAAATAAGGGTGGGGAATTGGTGGGGAATGTGTAGAACTGACCTGGACTGGGAAAGATCTGGCTGATGGGTGAACCCCTCCTGGGGGAAGGGGTGCCTGGGCTGCTCCTGTCAAGCTGAGGAGGACAGGCAACTCCTTGGAGTGTGGTGTGCTTAGGATGCACCTAGGGCGGGTGCCGGAAAAGGTCCTTCCCTAGGGTCGGGGGTGCCTGGTATGCACCTGTAGGGGGATGCAATGGACTTACTCTTCCCTGGGGAGGGGTGCCTGGTATGCACCTGTGGAGGGATGCAGGGACTAGACCCCCCCGGGGAGCCGGGGCCGGGACACGCCCCTGAAGCCTGTGTCCCCTTTAACCCCTCTACCCCATGTCCCCCCGGCCAGGGCAGCGGGGCGAGACCACCCGCAATTGACTGACAGCGGCTCCGGCTTTGTCCCAGTCAGCCAACCAGGGCCCGAGAAGCCGCAGCCTATCAGATGCAGGCTCTCTACGGTCGGTAGGCGGGCCTCTTATGTTTGATTTGCATCCGTTCCAGCCAATGCGGAGATAGGAGAGCGGTGATTGGCCTTTCTCTCCTCCAATAGGAATGGGCAGACAGAGGGGTAGCGGGTCAAACGCGGCTCGAGGGGCGGGGCGCTTGTTGTCGTCGGGCGCCTGAGGAGACGGGTCGGTGGCCGCTGCTAGCCAGGGCGTTCGGGCTCCGTCGGTCAGTCGTTCCGCCCCGGTCAGCCGGGGACATGTCGAGGCGGGCGGAGGCCCGGCGGGCCGCGACGAGGAGTCGGACGGCGGCCGAGGCGGAGGCGCCCTGCTCGAGCTTTCCCCGCCCGCTGCGCCGCTTACAGGCGCCCAGGGAGTGAGGAGCCGCCGCCGCTGCGGGGAGAGCGGCCGGGACTGAGCCAGGGAGACAAGAGTAGGTCCTGGCCCGACCCCTCGGAGCCGCGGGAGCCCGAGGACTACAACTCCCAGGGTGCAATGCGCCACACGGGACTGGGCGGGCGGAAGCGTCTTGGCCGAAAGCGGCGCTGTGCATGCTGGGAGTTGTAGTTTTATTACTGGGCCCCAGGCTCCGGTGACGCACTGCGCGCTGGCAGGTGCATCCTCCCTCCGCCCCCCACCACGGGGTGGTGCATGATGGGAGCTGTGGTCCCCTGAGGCTGCACCTCTGTAGGGAGGAGGGCTTGAGCATTGCATGGTGGGAGCTGCAGTTGGGAGCTCCTGGTGTGTGTGTGTGCGGGGGTGGGTAGTTGCTAAGGTGGGATGGAGCATTGCATGCTGGGAGTTATGGGGCTGGCATGGGTGGATGCCTCAATCCAGGCTGCAGGTATGGATCTTGTGGCACTGTTGGGGTGGAAGGTATCATGCCCCTTGCCCGCCATCGTGCAGTGAAATTTGCACTCCCTCTGGATTGTACCATCCATGAGGTCAGTATCTCCGCATTGCCCACAGTGACTGCACCCAGTGACAGTATCTGCAGACCAATTCCATTTGTCTCAAGATTAGGTTTTATTGGTAAGTGACAGAGGAAAAACATACATTCTGGGATAGGTACTAGCTACACTTGCTTATTCAGCTGTTAAGTGAAGCTTTGTTGGGTATTTGTGACCCTATCACCATGCTAGCTGATTCCCTATCTATATGGCTAGATAGGGAAGCTCTAAAGTTCAGCTAGAAAGTATTGCATGCCTCAGAAATCTGAAATGACAGGAGAAAAGTATTCTCCAAGCCTAACTGCTGCCTCAGCATCCCTGCCAGTCTCCTGTCCCAAGAAAACATTCTCTGTCTTTTGGTGGGATAAGGCTCTTGCATCGAGGGAGACCGGGTACCTGTTACATCAGCTGTCAAAACCGGTTTCTTTTGACTTCTGTTTCTCCCCAGCAGGTATCGAGGTTGGGCAATATCCTTGTTAGGTCCCCACTTCTGTTACTGTGGGCAGAGCAAACCTCATTTTACTACCAATAAACACACTTAAAGAATGTCTGGGACAAATCCCTGGATGGCAGTGCATGTAATTAGGCTTAGTCACATAGAAGGTATATGGTATATTTTATGACACTGTTGGCTCAAAGCTATCCCTGGTTGATTGAGTTAATTGCCTGCTTGTTAAATTAGACAATAATAAGCTTTAGTCACAGGTATGTTTAGTAGAAGTCAAGGGCAGTAAACAAAAATTCACGGTCTGTGACCTGTCCATGATTGGTACTAAATACCCCTGACTAAATCTTGGGGAGGGGAGCAGCTCGGAGGTGCTCGTGGTTAGGGCGGACTGGGGGGTGCCGTAGGTGCTCGGGGAAGGCAGGCAGCCTAGGGGAGAGGAGGAAGCTTGGGTGGGGAGGGGTCCTGAGACCTGTGACCCATGCTGGGCATGAGTGGTGGCCTGGAGCCTGTGCTGGTTTGGCGGGGAGGGCGGGTGGTGGCACATGGCCTGGGACCTGAGGTGCTGGGTGAGGGTGGGTTGGTAGGGCTAACAGGCTCGCTACCTGGCTCTGCACCTCCCTAGAAGCAGCAACATCACTCATCTCCTAAGCAGAGGTGCACTGCCTCTCCCCCGACCACCAGCTCTGCACTCCCATTGGCTAGGAACAGCCTGTGGGAGCTGTGGCGGCGGTGCCTCCAGGCGGAGGCGGTGTGCAGAGCTCCTTGGCAACGCCTCTCCCTAGGAACAGAGGAATGTGGCTGCCTCTGGGGAGCCTCCTGAAGGTAAATGCCACCCAGAGCCCATGCCCTAACCCCCAGCCCTGAGCCTCCCACCCAAACTCCTGCTGTTTGGGAGGGTGCAGTGGCCCAGGACTGCCCCATCAGCGGCTGGTGCAGAAGTCACAGAGGTCACGGAAAATCACGGAATCCATGACAAACTCACATCGTTAGTAATAAGTTTTCGGGACCAAATAGTATTCACCCAAGAGTTCTGAAGAAACTCACATTTGAAATTGCAGAACTACTCACTGCAGTATGTTGCCTATCTCAGAAATGAGCCCCTGTACCAGGTGACTGGAAGGTAGCTAATGTAATGCTAATTTTAAAAGGGTTTCAGCAGTGATCCTTGCCACTTGCAGGCTGGTAAGCCCAATGTCAGTACTGGGCAAATTGGTAGAAACTAGAGTAAACAACAGAATTATTAGACAGCCAGAAACACAATTTGATGGCGTTTGTAATGGGAAGTCATGTTTCACTAATCTATTCTAATTCTTTGAGGTTGTCAACAAGTACATGGATAAAGTCAGTTTTCACAATGGAGAGGAGTAAACCCTGGGGTCCCCCAAGGTTCTTTACTGGGACCTGGGCTGTTCAACATATTCATTAATGATCTGGAAAAGAAAGTGAACTGTGAGGAGGCAAATTTGCAGATGATATAAAATTACTCAAGCTAGTGACGTCCAAAGCTGACTGCAAAGAGCTTCGGGAGAATCTCACAAGACGGGTAACTGGGCAACAAAATGACAGGTGAAATTCAACACTTAAAGTGCAAATTAATGTACATGGGAAAAAATTACCCAGCTACACATAAATAATGATGATGGGTCTAAATTATCCATTACTTCTCAAGGAAAAAGATCTTGGAGGCATTGTGGAGGGTTCTGTGAAAACTTCAGCGCAATACGCGATGGCAGTAAAAAAGGCCAAGAGAATGTTTGGAATTATTAGGAAAGGAATAGAAAATAAGAGCGTGTCATTATGGTATTTTCTATATAAATCCGTAGTGCGCACACAGCTTGAATACTGTGTCCAGTTTTGGTCACCTCATCTCAAAAAGGAAATTGGAAAGGGTTAAAAGAAGGGAAACAAATGATTAAGGGTATGGAACAGTTTCCATCTGAGGAGAGACTAAAAAGATTAGTGATGTTCAGCTTAGAAAACCGGTGACTAAGACGAAGGGGGTTGGGGATGGAAATCGTACATTGTGTGGAAAAAGTGAAGAGAAGTGTTATTTACTTTCTCCCACAAGACACAAACCAGCAGTCAATTGATGAAATTAGTAGGCAGTATGTTTAATGTGAACAAGAAGTAGTATTTTTTCACACAATGCACAGTTAACCTGTGGAACTTACTGCCATGGGATGTTATGGTGACCAAAAGCATAACTGCTTGCTTAAAAAGAGACCTAGATAAAGTTAGTGGAGGATAGAGCCATCAATGGCTGTTAGCTAAGATGGTCAGGATTGCAACTCCATGCTCCAGGCAACCCTAAATCTCTGACTGCCAGTCAGGAGGGGAAGACTGGGTGGATCTTCAACTTCCCTGTTCTGTAAACTTCCCTTGACACTGTGGTACTGACTACTCTTGGAGACAGGATTCTGGTCTATAAGGACCATTGGTCTGACCAGGTAGGTTAGCTCTTAGGTTCTTATGAGCTCCTGTCCTGTGAGGCTCCAGAGTTTTGCTCAGGGTAACTGAATCAGCTGTTTTGCAGTTAGAGGCACCTTCTGGTATTCCTGATTCTGGACAAGCTAACTGAAGATTTGGGATGAAAAGAGGTCCAGGAGGTGGGAGGGGGGAGTCCCTGCTCTGATGATCGACAGCTGTTCTGAAAAGCAAGAAGTCTAAATAGTGTGTGTTTGTATAAGGGAAAGCACAAAGCAGTTCCTGTCAGAGGAGTCAGGTGAAAGGAATAGACCAAAAGTAAAGGCTAGACAGGGCTGATATTTATGCCTTTACCCATTCTCTAACTCTCACGTGTTCCCTTTGCTTTCTGCCTTTCCTGGTCTGTTCGCTAACCCGACTTTATCAAGGTTTGGCTTCTGTCCGTTCCTGTATGGGTTAACTTTCATTGTTTCCCTTTCGCTATGAGTTTGCTCATGAATCTCTTGGTGTCCGAGCAGATGGTATCTTTTGCTGACAGTCTGGACAATGGTTCTGGCTGCCATCTGCCCAGAATGAGAGGCATTGGTCCTGCTTCACCACCTGCCTCTCTCTCTTTCTTGTTCGGTGTCTGGTAACACAGCATGGGGTAGAAACTCCATGACATGCTCTTGGTGCACAGATATGAAAAACTACTGCAGACTTCTGGGCTATCTGTTCTCTAAAGTCCTATGTATGATGCTGTAATGAGATTACAGCTCCCAAAAATGGATCTACATTAAATGTTCATTCATATTTAATGGAAAGTTTAACAAAATGGGCCACTCATTACCACTACAAAAGAGACTTCCTCCTCCTCTGTTATCCTACTGTTAATTGAAATGTCACGGTTAGACTGACCTCCCACTTGGTATGGCAACTCCCATCTTGTCATGTGCTTGTGGATACTACAGTATTTTCCATTCCATGCATCTGATGAAGTGGGTTCTAGCCCACGAATGCTTATGCCCTGATAAATTTGTTAGTCTCTAAGGTGCCACAAGGACTTCTCATTATTTTTGCAAACTAAGACGGCTACCATTCGGAAACCACTTCACTTAGAGGTGACTTGATTTCAGTTTCACAGTGTTTCTCTTTCTTGATCTCTTACTGGGGTCATAAAAGATCCTTCTCTCCCACAACTAAGTTCTCAGATGTGAGATTTTGAGCCTTAATGCTTCACTAATGTAGCACATTGAATTGCGTAGATATTTGGACAATAGAATTTCCCTTAGTTCAGAGTCTCATTCCTGCCTCACTGTAGAACCATTTTTTTCTTAGCTTCCGGCATCAGCCACAAGTCTAGTCATAGAGCAAGATAGTGATCATGTGGTCTTTATTAGTTTCCTGTTCCACTACCTAACTAGTCTTTTTTGGGAAGCATTTCCGACTAATTCTTAATGTTTCCTGCTTTTGATCCTTTCTGATTGTTCTGGCCTTGTTTACTCCAGATAAATGGTCCTCCTAGCAGGGAGTCCTATCTCCCTCAAGGTCTGAGGTGGTTACTCTCATTTCTGTTTTTGGTGGCAAAATGAACTGAGGCTCTTTCAGAAACTTGTGGAAGTGGGTCATAGTCCCACCGGTTCCGTGCAGGATTGCTGGAATCGCAGCTCTTCCTCTGGCCTGGAGAGCTTCACTGTTCCTCTGAGGGATGGTAGCATTTTGCCTCTTCTGCCTCAGGAGCACAATTCTAGCAACAGAATGGAACTGACATGGCTGTTCCAATCTGTGATGGGCCCTGTTCTTGAAACCAGGGATGACAGATGTCTTCCCTCCCCGTTCCACCCCCATTCCCCAGGACAGGGGCTGGGAGATGGGCATGGGAGCTGCTATGGTGACTGCACCAACTGAGGATCCCCTCACACTGGGGGAAATCTTCCACTGGTGACACTTTGTGCCACTGGAAGAGAGCTGAGGATCGGGCCTCTAATCCTTTTAAATGAAAGCTGAGGTTCTTTAGGAGGTGCTGGGGAACAGCCGCTCTCCAAGGAGAGCTTCTGCTCGGCCCCAGAGAAGGGATTTACCAAGATGGTGAGAAAAAGAAACTAGTTACTGTATTTACAGCCAGCTATGTGCCTGACTTCCTGTCAGCAATAAAATAATCTGGCTGGAGGCTGATTGGTCTGTGCAGTGAGCCCAGAGCTCAAAGGTTCCTTTTGGGACTCTGCCCACAAATAACTTTAGCCTCTTGTGCCTTTGGCACAAATTGCTCATTCTCAAATTTTACCTTCTGAAGAGTTTCTTGCTCTCACTCGCTTCCTCTGGGAGAGAGAAGGTAGATGAGGCTGTATTTTTATTTTCTGTTGGTGAAAGAGACAAGCTTTTGAGCTACACAGAGCTCTTGGGGTCTGGTGAAGATACTCTGGGAGCATCACAGCTAAATACGAGGTAGGACATATTGTTTAGCACAGGTAGTTTTTATTTATTTTTTTCCACAAATTTATTGGTGTTTATTACTACAACAGTAAAGACAGGTGAAAATTCGTGGAAAAAACTATTAATTTTTCTTGGTAAATATTGAGGTTTATTTTGGTGGGTGGAAGTACAGGGGGAAAAGTATTCAATAGATCAATGTTTTGATTAATGGAATTCAGTGTGGTTTGCTGCAGAACTAAAACAAATGCAAAACAAATGCCTACTCTGAGTTTAAGAAAACAATACATCTCTAATCCCCAAATAAAACTTTTCATCTGAATAAACAGTTTACTGTTATAGACTTGTAACTATTAGTCTATAAATACTTAAATTTAATAATTGGACCACACCATTTGCAGCGCATACACTCAACTTTGTCCTTTCTCCTGCTTTTTTAACTTTTGGATACTTCCTTGTGTTCTGAAACGTATTCTGATACAGATTTTTGTTTTCTTCCCATTTTAGCAAGTCCGATCTTTAAACCACTATCTGCTAATAGCTTGAAATGTGTATGTGATGGGTGAGAGATTCATCAGTACGTTCAGATGTGCACGCACTTCAGAGCTTGCCTGCATACCAGTTTGTTTGTATCTTCTAGCCTTACTTCAAGGCAGCTTTGCATATACACACAGACTAATATATTACTGAAGTACAATACATTGCATGAGAGAGGTATTTCCCTAATAAAATGTTATTTTTTTATATATTTGATAAATTTCCTAATTTTCACCCTACTTTTTTTGTAAAATCTGGGATTTTTTGGTAAAAACCCATTTAAACTGAAAACTAAGGGGCTTGTTACACATGCTGTAAAAGACCATTGAAGGTGAAGATCATTCGATATTGTTGCAGTCAGTGGATAACAAAGGAAGGTTAGAACGACAGAGTCTTGTAGCACCTTATAGACTAACAGATCTCAGGGATCATGAGCTTTCGTGGGCTAAGACCCACTTCATCAGATGAAATGGGTCTTAGCCCATGAAAGCTCATGATCCCTGAGATCTGTTAGTCTATAAGGTGCTACAAGACTCTTTGTTGCTTTTGCAGATCCAGACTAACACGGCTACCCCTCTGATACTAAAGGAAGGTTAGTGGATTACATGTTGTAATGAGCCATAAATCCAGTGTGTCTCTTCAGCCTATGATTTTTATTGTGTAGCAGAGTTATGGATTTAAAATTTGGAAGGTGTGTGGGTTTCCACTGAGGACAAGGACTGAGAGGTCAGACATGGAGTGATCATGTTGTGAAGTGTTCGCCATGGGTGATGTGGTGTGTTTGTGTCTCTCATTTTCCTGTGCAAGTTTATTTGAGAACATAGTGATTATCTGGTTTCACCCACGTAGTTGTTGATGGGGCACTGGATAAAGTATACACATGTTGTGATAGGCATGTGTAGGATCCATTGATCTGAAAGGTGTGTTTCAGGGAGGTTGATCATCATGGCAGTGGAGGTATGTCTCAAGGTTTTGTATTGGTTGTTCTGGCCTGGTCTGGTTGCACTTTGAATTGGTGTGTCCTGGTCTGGTGGGGAGCTTGCTTCTGATGATGTTGAGTTGTTGTCTGAAGGCCAGAAGACGAGGTTCAGGAAAACTTTCTTCAGAATTTGGTCCCTGTCAAGTATGGGTTATAACTGTTTAATGATACATGTTTTGTTTCTCTTAACAGCCAAAGGGTCTCCATAATGCTCTGTCACCTGGCCAGTACAGCCTTTTCAGATGCTAACCAGTCCCTCTGTGCTCGGATGACTGTGTTTATGATAACTCAGGGAATGGCTGAAGTGCAGCCTGTTGGCCAGATTCAGCCCATGGGGCAGTTGAATGCAGGCTGGGGGTGTGGAAACAAATGGGGGCTCTAAAGCCTTGTTCTTCTGAGCATATGCCACCACTTAAGAGTTCGGAAGAAACTTCACATTTGGGCAGATTGTGTTCCCTGATTGTCTCCGGCAAGGTTCTTGCTCTTTCTTCTGTAGTAACGCATACTGGTCCCCATTGGAGACTGAATGTCATCACGTGAGGTCCATGTTCCTTCAGGACTCTGCTGCTCGATCGTCATTGCCTGGTGTTGTGGAGCTATAAAATCTTGTATAACTACACCTCCAGGTCTGGAATAAAGGCCTTTTGAATAAAGTTAGTGTCATGACCTAGGATTTCTCTTTGTGGTGATGCCATGTCTCTCAGTAGCTTCATGAGATTAGCTAAGATAGCAAGTCTGTCCGTTCCCTGCCGATCCCGTTGCAGGAGTCATGAGCCACCAAATGCTTTCAAAATAGAAATAGGGCCAGGGTGCCCACGCAGGATTCTATCCCAAGCTCCTCTTGGGATGCTCTTCTGGACCCAAGGCTATAAAAGCCCTATGCTGCTGTTTGCTTATCAGTCTGGGAACCCCTTCCACTCCTCTGTGTCAGTGGCTGGAGAGTTTGTGTAAGCAGGTGTCTCCAGGTGTCTGCTGTTTTAAGCACCATGTTCTTTAACCCAATTGAGGGCAGTTGTTTGCAGCATGAGCACCCAAAAGTGTGGACCAGGAACAAGGGGGTAGAAGAAAGCTAATGTTGGGCCAGTTTTTAAAAAGGGTCAACGGTATGACCAGAGTGATAGGCCTGTCAGCCTGACCTTGATCCTGTGCAAGACAATTGAGCGCCTGATGTGGGGCTTGATTAATAACGATCTAAAGAGGTGTAATGTAATTAATGCAAATCAACATAGATAGCAGACTAACTTGATATCTTGCTTTGAGGAGATAAGACTGACACTGTACTATACTTAGAGATGTCTAAGGTGTTTGACTTGGTAGCTCCCAATGTTCTGATGAAAAAACCCAGAATGATATAAAATTCACAAGGCACATATTAAACAGATTAATGGCTGGCTAACTGAATGTAATTGTAAACAGGATTTGCCATCAAGCAGATTGTTTCTAGCGGGGTCCTCAAGGGAACAGTTTTTAGCCCCATGCTATATAACATTTTTGTCAATTACCTGGAAGAATTTGCTGACTACCTGAAAATTGGTCAGTAGTAAATCATGAAGAGAAGAGGTCCCTGACACAGAGTAATCTGGATCACTTCATAAGCTGGCTGCAAGCACACACTATGTGATTTTAATAGGCTGAATGTAAATGTCTGCATCTAGGAACAGAGATGGCAGGCCATGCGTACAGGCTGGGGAATTCTATCCCGGGAAGCAGTGACTCTGAAAGATTTGGGGGTCGTGGAGGACAATCAGCTGAACATAAACTCCCAGTGTGACACTGTGGCCAAAAAGGCTAACTTGAGAATGGCCAGACCAATGGTTCATCTACCCCAATATCCTGCCTTCTGACAGTGGTTGAGGTCTCTGTGCGTTAATGTAGCAATGTTACCTGAGTATCTTCTCCGTGCTTGAGGCCATGGTGTCTCACCTGCAACGTTCTCACTGTTAGGTTTTTTTCCCTGTGGTAGCAGCTGTCCCAGTACGGGGGAGTCTGCTCTTGTCCAGCCTGATACTGCCTCCCTGCCCTGCAGTAGCCATTCTCACAGTCAGTCCCAGATCAGATTTGTAGGTGCCATGATCCTAGGATTGACAGTTGGGACCGTGCTCCTGCACTCTGGACCATGACGTAGCAGATACCTTGGTTTGTTTGTGACCCTCCCCCACATAGTGCTGCTGAGAGAGAGAGGAGCAGCGCTCCCTTTTCTACATCAGCCCCTGTTGAGCCAGGGACCAGACAAGCCCCAGACTAGTCTGTTTCTGTGAATGTTTGTGATCGCTAGAGTTCTGGTGCTTCCTCTCCACCTGGAAGTCTTATCTTCCCTTCCACAGGGGATCATTCCTTTCTTCTCCTGGCCCGAGATTCACAGGCACCATTAGGAAGAGTTTAGGTAGGACCGATTCAGGCACTGCTGGGAAATGCAGGATTGGTGTCCGAAGAGACTGAGCTGGGGGAATCTAAGGGGTCAGAAGGAAGAATTGGGGTCTTGGACTTTGTTTTCCACCCTGGCTTGGCCCCTGTGTATCTAGTAACTGTCACAGTAAGGGGAGTCTGCAAGAGTTTCCCCCTGGGGCAGCCTGTGTCGGTGCGGGGTAGGGAGCTGTAGGGTGCTTGCTGCATCCTGAAGTGTCTACACTGAGGCCATCTGTTGCCCTTCCCTAATCCTGGTGCTCTGTGTCCCGCTGTGAAGCTGGGGCTGGAGGCCGGCTGTTCCTGGCAGGGTCCCTGGGACTGAGGCTGTCTGGGGGAGCCGGCTCAGGGTTGTGTGGCTGATGCTGCCCCTCAGATGGCTGCTCAGCATGTCAGCACGCCCAGCATGCGCTTGTGTTAATCCCCTCCGCGTTACGTTGGAGGAAAAAAACATTGAGCAGCCTCAGTCCTTTCAGTGCGGCGCAGCCTGGCTGGGCCTGCAGGCCTCAGGAGTTGACCTCCCTTTGACCTTGCTGGGGGGACGGGTTCCCTATCTTGACACTTGTCCTCTGCTGCCCACGTCTGCCCCTGGAGGCTGGGATGGACTCAGCCACTTAGCTACGTCTGTTAGCAGCTGGCTCTGCATCCCTTCCCTGCTCCCAAGGACGCTTCTGCAAGGGCTTATCTCCCCCACTCCTGTCTGAAACTAGATTGGCTTCCTGTGTCTGGGGCAGAGGCATGGCCCCGCCTCCCAGAGTCATCCTGTACGGGAACATTGCTTCCCGAAAACCCTGGCATGGCCCTGCTGCTGCTTGTTTACAGCCTCTCCTGTTACAGCCCCAGCTGGAGAGAGGGCGGGGCACGGCACAGAGCTCTTGAGCAGGGACTTCTCCGTAGGAGCCAGCAGGGATTTTAGGGATCCTCTTAATGAGTCTATAACAGTCTGTATACTTCAGACATAGTCCGTCAGGGGTGAAACTGCCCTAGATGGAAATAGGCCTCTGTCTGGCAGCTATGGTGAGTGAGACCCAGAGCCCTCTCCAGCTGCCATCTCAACCAAAAGCCCTTAGAAATGTGTCCTAAAAGCTCCATAGGGAGCGAATTCTGGAGCAAAGGTCCTTTGCTGGGACTGCCCTGCCACCTCCAAGATCATTTTGGCTGATTACAGCTGGAGCCAGACTGGGGACAGAGCCAGGACTGGGACAGGGGCTGCACTGGGGGCAGCGAGGCTGGGGGCCCCCATCGGAGACACCCCTAGGGGGTGGGGACCAGTCACTGCCCTTCCCACTGTGCTAGGCGCTGCAGGCAGCAGGCAAGGGCCAGACTTGGCACCGGTAGAGGGATGGGGAGGTGTGAGGGGCATTGGGAGCCGGGACAAGGTGCATGGATGGGACGATGGATGGGGGCAAGGTGCATGGATTGTGGAGGAAGGTGCGTGGGGGGCCACTCGTGTGCGGGTGGAGAACATAGGGGCATGATGTATGGGTCTCTGAGAATCTGGGCTGCAGGGGGACTGGGTGCATGGACAGCAGTGTGGTTCATGGGCACCAAGGGGCTTCAGGGGGTGTGAAGAAGCTGGATGCAGGTGCTGCTGAGTGCATATGGACGCAGGCTGGGGAGTTGGGTGTGTGGTCGTCGTTTTCAAACCTTTTTTCCCTGTGACCTAGTTGAAGAAAATTGTTGATGTCTGTGACCCAACAGAGCTGGAGAGGAGGGGTTTGGGATGTGTGGGGGGTTGGGGGGAAAGGGTTGGGCTGTGGGGTTGAGGGCTGCAGAGTGGGGCTGGAAATAAGGAGTTTTGGGCTTGGGAGGAGGCTCAGGGCTGGGGCAGGGGGTTGGGAGGGTGTTGACTCTGGGCTGGGAGTGCATGCTCTGGGGTGGGGCAGAGATGAGGGGTTTCAGGTGCAGGAAGGGGCTCTGAGTTTGAGGGGGCTCAGGGCTGAGACAGGGGATTGGGGTGTAGGCTAATCTTGGGTGGCTCCCGGTTAGTAGTGCAGCAGGGGTGTAGAGGCCTGTCTGTCATAGAATCATAGAATATCTGGGTTGGAAGGGACTCAGGAGGTTCTAGTCCAACCCCCTGCTCGAAGCAGGACCAACCCCAACTAAATCATCCCAGCCAGGGCTTTGTCAAGCCTGACCTTAAAAACCTCTAAGGAAGGAGATTCCACCACCTCCCTAGGGAACCCATTCCAGTGCTTCACCACCCTCCTAGGGAAAAAGTGTTTCCTAAAATCCAATCTAAACCTCCCCCACTGCAACTTGAGACCATTACTCGTTTTTCTGTCATGAAATTACCTGGTCTGTTCATTCCCTGTGGGGCTCCTGGCATTGGCCACTGTTGGATGTCAGGATGTTGGGCTTGATGGACCTTTGATCTTATCCAGTATGGCCATTCTGATCTTATATTGGAGCGTTGGGTGGAACAGGTCCCTCTTGCTGAGAGGTTCAGAGGTAGCTTCACGGAGCGCACACACTCACTGAACTGAACCGGAGGAAATGACTTCCTGTGGGTTAGGGGTGGGAGAACTGGCCTTAGGGCCCAAAGCGGGAATTTATTACCCTCCCCCCTTGGGGAGTGTAAGTTCTAGGTGCTGGCGAGGAGCCCGTTGCTAGGGGGTGGCAGTGAGGTTGGCGCACTGGTGTGAAGGTGGATGTGGAGAGCAGCAGGTCTCCTTTGCAGGGAATGGTCCATCAGTCACCTGGGAGTGGGGTACAGCAATGTGTGACAGGGTTAGCCTGGGAGGCTGCCTGGCTCCTTCCCAGGAATGTGAGATTTGTTCTTCCCAGTTAGCAGGGTGTCTGCCTCCTGACCTCTCCTTCCTCTCCCTGTCTTCGTGCTGGTTTATCACCCCACTGCCAGAATAGCCAAACCCATCCCTTGCTGCAGGGACTGGCCTCACCAGGAACTGGGGCTCTTCTCGCCTTGTCTGCAGTCTTGCTATGGGCAGAGGCTGATGGAACCTGTCTCTCTGCTAGGCAGTACAAGCTTTGCAGCAGCCGTCGCACTGAGAGTTGCTCTGGAGCCGAAGGCAGGACAATGAAGCTGTTGGAGAACTCAAGTTTTGAAGCAATAAACTCTCAGCTGACTGTGGAGACGGGAGATGCTCACATCATTGGCAGGTGAGTGTTGTCAAAGCTTCCTTCTGTGCTTCCCCAGGGACTCGAGCTACCTCTTTGCGTTCCATTCCTGCGGTGCAGAAAGTCCCCACCCCAACGGGGGGCCAGACAAGCTTGATAGCTGTGGCAGTGAGATCTATTCAACTGAGGAGTGGCTGGGAGGGAGATCCTTTCCCCCAGGCGAAACACTTGAAGCTAGAGTGGCCAAAGCGCTAGGCACCATCCTGACCTGAGTGGGAGAGCATCGAATGGGGCTGTCGAATAATTGCAGCAAGCATGTGTGTGGGGACAGAACGGCCTGTGTAGACTTTACAGGCCTTTGCTCTCTGTGAAGTTCCAACCTGCCATGGGTTTGGGGATCTCAGGGCACACACAGCTCAGTTGTCTGTGTCCAGGCTCTCTGCAGTCACCCGAGGCCAGGGAGTGTCGCCTTGGCTCCCACTGACTGTCCCACCTAGCAGAATTGCTTCTGCTCTAAATGGCTTGGCCGGTGGAGTGGGTGGGAGGGGGAGTGAGTCAGGCTGTGTGCAGGATACCACTAACCCCACCTCGCACACGTGGTGCAGTGCAGGGCGCAGTGCCTCTGGGCTGAGCCTTCCACCTCTGTAGGGGGAGCCCAGATGTGGGAACAAAAGGCTACTGCTGTGCTCCCCCGTCCTTAGTGCCTCTGCCTGCCTAAGTGTTGCTGTTCGCCTGGGAGGTCCTGCTCCTGTCAGAGGAGAGCTGGGAAGGAGGCAGCAGGGCTCAGCCAGGCACATCTACAGGAGTTGTAAAAAGCAGTGACGTGAGATTGTTGGTTGGGCCTCTCCACTTAGTCTGCGGGAGTGGCTGGAAGGTCCTCCAAGGCCACTCAGCTGAGGACTCACTGGCCATTGGGTCAGCAGAGGCCAGGACTGAGCACCCGTGTCCAAGCCGCTGGCTGTCTCCCTTCTCCCCATCTAGCTGTGGGAGTGGGGAAGGCAGAGCAGAGGTGCCAGTCCAGCTCCTCTCCAAGCTTATGAGCCGTGCCCTGGTTCCTAGACCCTTATGCTGCAGAAACCTCCACCCCTAGGCAAGCTGTGGGGTTGTAGTGTAGGGGTGAGGATAGTTCAGTGCCTGTGGGCTCCCAGGCTCTGGCTCTCATGTTCTCTCTGGCCCTGAACACTTCCTCTCTTTGAATCTCTCCGGTGGCCGGAGCAGCGCACTTATCCTCCGCCTGGTGTCTCTGCTGTGAGGAGACATCTGCTCTCCAGGCAGGATGTTCTGAGCCACCGCGAGAATGGAGCCAGTCAGCCAATGACTTCCGTTCGTGGGCAGCTGCACGAGCGGGACCCGGCTGAGAGTGGCTGGAGCAGCCTGTGCTCATCACACCCCCGCCAGCTGTGGTGCATGAGCTGGGCAAGGCCTGTGCTGGGACAGGATGTTGTGGAACAGGAGGAGGTGGCAGTTCTTTGGGCCCAGCAGAGGCTCATCCTTACAGCAGCCTAAGACATCTAGGCTAACAGGCAACTCCATTGTCGACTGCTGGGACGGAGCCACCAGATCACCACTCTGTATGGGTTTTCTGGGTCAGTGCTGTGTGCCAACGGGGTCAGCATGGGGCAGGAGACTGCCCCTCGCCCACAGCTAGCAGGTACCTGACAGTGATGTGCCCCTTGGTTTGGCAGGCTTGTGTTCCTTCCCCATCGATTGCTCACTGGTTCGAGCAAAGAGCTAGGAGTCAGGACTCCTGGGTTCCGTTGCCAGTCCTGACCTTGGTTCGCTCTGTGGGCTTGGTGATTCCCTTTCTCTCTGGCCTGAGGAGGACTCCAGCCCGTCTCGCGGGGGGTGAGCTGAGCAAACTCCAGGAGATCATTTGGAGTGTCCCCTGAATCAGTGTTCCAGGTTTTGGGCTTTATCTGAAACCCGTAGTTGGCCAGGAACATGAGGTTTGAGAGCTGATCTCTGATGGCATTGCTCTGTATTTCCAGCACACAGTCTGTTTCTGACACCGGCTGGGCTGGGCTGCTCGCACGGGAGGTCCCAGCCCAGGCTGAGGCGTGTCTGTATTGGAGCATGCACCAGTGACATGGAACTTGATCTTGCTGCACCAAGCAGAAACGTGACACGTGCCTAGGACACTTTCAATGGTATTGAAACCCGGTTAGCTTGACCCGGGCAGTTACTGCTTTCGCCGGCTGATAGAGGCAAGGCTGAAGTGAATCCCTTTCCCAGCTCGCCCGGGTGTGGGAGGGGGGTGTACTCCACGCACTCTGCCCAGCTTTAGTGTTGGGCTTTTCATGCACGTCACAGAGAGCTGGCATCTTGGCTGACAGCAGCTAGAGAAGGGCAGAGCGGTCGAGAGGGGGCTGCAGGCATTGCCCAGAACATGTCGCAATCCCAACTTCTTTTTCAGTGTGACCGTGGGCTCAGCAGCACGCATGCTTCCCAAAGCGGAGGCTGCTGCTGTCCTTCGGGAAGAGTGACTGCACGTCGGGGCTGGACAGAGCCATGTGTTACTTCTCTGCCTCTGTCAGTGCTGCTGGTGGAGCACATGCTGCAGAGTTGGGAGGGAGAAAGCCCTGCTCTGGGCTGGGTCTCCTGCCCTTCCTGAAAAGCCTAGACTGTGTGGATTTGGTTTAACTGAGAGCACAATCTAAGAGTCGGGGTTTGCACACTTCCTGCTCACATACTCACCTCCTGGGCAGCGTCTCGGAGCCCTGCAGAGCCTGGGTGTAACGTCTGACTGGAGGCTGCAGTTATCGGGGCCTTGTGACGCTCTGTGTCTTCAGCTCATTCACAGGGGAGCCATGAGTGGGGTCTGCCCAGGATTTCTTGGGCAGGGCTATAGAAATGTGTCCATGAACGGATGACCGTGGATGTGTCTGCCTAACAACCCTTCCCCCACCCGGCTTGAGCCCAGACACCCCAGCCAGGAAGTGGCAAGAATCAGAAGTGAAACTTCCTAGCTGTTGTGTCACAGGGTGGAAAGGCGACATGAAAGAGTCGCATGACAGGGCCAAGAACATGTGATGTGTGACTGATCTCGCAGCGGCCCTGGCAGTGGAATGTCTCTGGGGCCATGTCTACACAACAGCTGCTACAATGGCACAGTTAGGGGACTGCAGCTGTGCTCGCCGGGCCTGGTACGAGCACTTCATTGGAGTTAATCCACCTCTGCCAGGTAGTAGCCAGGTCACGGGAAGAGTTCTTCCAGGTCCTGGCCAGGAGTTAGGCCAACCTAACTACAGCACTCCAGGTACAAAAGCGTCAAAGCCCGGAGCAGTGTCTCTAAGTTGATCAAACATTATCAGTGTCATCTTGACCTGAGACTGATTCTGAACTGACCGTGGCCTGTTAATTCCTCTCTTGAATGGGGACGGGGAGCACAGGAAGAAGATGGGCCAGAATTTCCTTGGGCTGCAAATCCATTCTCCTCTTCCCTGTGGCACCACAAAGCAGCTCCCCCTGCCCCAGGGGTCTCAGCAGCCCCCTGAGCCCATTGGGCTGTAGGTAGTCACCAGGGGTCGCTTTCTCTTTCCCTTTGCCCTGAGGCAGTTGGTTGCCTCCATAGTGCTCCAGCTGGGCCAGGGAGCAAGACCAAGTGCTCCCAAATGCTCATGCTGCTGCTAGAGCCACTGTTGGGTCAGCTCCCTCCTCTGTCTCCCAGGGTCGTCTCTGTGCTCCTCCCCATCACATTCCTGCCTCCCCCAGGCTTCCCTCAGGGGCGTCCTGCTGGCAAGAGGTGGGTGGGCTCAGCAGAGCCCATGTCCCTGCACAGGGACCTATGGGATGCCTCCTTGCCACTCATCCGCCCTTGAGCTGAACCTGGAGAATGGGACCCACAACTCTCCCTGGGGCCCTGCCCGGCATGTCTGCTCTGTTGCCCTTGGAACTGACAGGTCAGTGTCAGTGGCTGGTCGGTCATTGTCCCCCTGAACCAGAGGTGACGGTGGCTAGTTGCCAGTGCAGAGGGACGGAGCCTGTTGGGGGAGGTGTGTGAGGGTGGAGGGAGGGGAGAGGCTTCAGTCCTGGGTGCAGCGTGGCCATCAAATCATTTCCAGCACTGGCTCGGGAGCCCTTTTCTGACAGCGCTGCTGTAGCAGATGAACCCCCTGCTGTGGGCAGAACCCTACTTTGATCAGGATGCTGCAGTGACCAGCTGGGTTCCCTGCCCCTCATTCCATATCCGTGGCGGAGCTGGGGTGGGCACACGGGAGCTCCTTAGAACAGCTCCAGGCATGTTTCTGGTCAGAGTTCGTGGAGAAAGCTTGCTGGATCCTGGTTCAGCCCACCTCTCCCCCATGCATGCTCCAGCCCCGGTAGCCAGTTCTGCAGGGTGCTATGGGACTCACGGTTAACTCTCTGAAACGGCAGTCCCTGGAGTCCTGCGTGGAGCCGGGACGGCCTGGTGAAGAACATCAGCCTGCCTTGGGGATTTCCAGGACCCGGTGTCTGTGCTGAGCATGTCTCTGCTCCTGTTGGCCTGTCCCTTCTCAGTGCCAGTGTTGTGAGGGGTGATCTCTGCGCTGGGACTGGGCACCCAGCATTGCTCCTCCACTTCTGGCTTGTCATGCTTGCTCTGAGGAGCAGGCGTGGGCCCAGGCTCCTGTCATCCTGCGCCCTAGAGGCCTCACACATCCTGTGTCTCTGCAGGATTGAGAGTTACTCCTGTAAGATGGCGGGCGATGACAAGCACATGTTTAAGCAGTTCTGCCAGGAGGGCCAGCCACACGTTCTTGAAGCCCTGTCACCCCCTCAGACCACGGGAATCAGCCCCAGCAGGTATGTCAGCCCTTCGCTCTGGGCCGGGGACTGGGCGGCGCGGGACTTCTGCAAGCTTCAGCTGGGCTCCGCACAGGAGGTAGCAATGGGCTGGGGCAAGAGCCCACTGAGGGAAGGGGGGGTGGCTCCAGGATGCCCCCTGCATTGCAGCTGGCCTCGCCCCAGGGTGGACAGGCAGCCTGGGCTTAGTGCTCGCTGCTTCTGAGCCTCCGGGGCTGAGATGCAGCAGTGCATGCTGGGACTGGTGATCTCCCAGGCCAGCCCTCTGGGCGGGTGAGGGGCTCTGGTGCCAAGCTGTGCATTCTAGCTGTCCTGGATTAGGTGGGGGTGCGTGTGCATTCCCTCCGGTGCCTGCCTGTGCGTTGGATTAGGCACATCCCCATGGGGCAGCGTCCCTGCCCGTGTGCCCATCCTGGGGTTGTCTGAGCCCTGCTGGCTGGGTTCTGGCGATATCCCTGGGGCTGAAGCTGGTTTCCACAGGATTCCTGTCTCAGGGGGTGGGGTGGGGTTGCCGGGGGCCTCCCTCCAGTGTGTTCCTCTGGGCAGCTGGTAGCAGCTGCCCGCCTAGCTGTCTTGTTTGTGTAGGCTCAGTAAGAGTCAGAGTGGAGACGAGGAGGGGCCCCTGAGTGACAAGTGCAGCCGCAAGACCCTCTTCTACCTGATCGCGACCCTCAACGAGTCCTTCCGGCCCGACTACGACTTCAGTGCTGCGAAGAGCCACGAGTTCAGCAGGGAGCCGAGCCTCAACTGGGTACGGGATGGGCTCCCTTCAGCGCTGCACGGGAGCCAGTGCCCACGGAGCCTGGGGCCTGAGTGCTCCTTGCGTGGAGTTTGGCAGGGTCCTTCTGAGAGCAGCCGAGATGGGGCTCCCTCCATCTCGGCGTGGTGGAGGACCCCAGGGACCCAGCGGTGAGGTTTAGATCTCCAAGCCACACCTGGTCTGAGAGGGGCTGCAGCCAGACCCTTCCCCGAGAGATGCTCTGCCACCTCCAGACCCACCCCTAGTGAGACCGCCTCCCCTTCTGCCCTCTCAGTCCCAAGGGGGGAAGTTCAGGATCTGCCATCACTGCAGCATCTCAGCACTTCTGGTGTAAATTCAGCAGGCTCCAGGGCCTCTCTGACCCTTCTCCTTTGAGGGGAGTGGGTTCCCTGCCCAGCCCCCCAGGCACCACGCTGAGGAGTGAGCAGAGGGTGCCCAGAGACGTGCCTGCTGGTGGGAGCCCGCCTTCCTCAGCCTTGGGCAGTGCCCTCTTCCCAGGTGGCTTCAGGGGAGCCGCAAGCAGCAAAAGTCTTTTGAACTGACGCCTGTGGGATCCTGTGGCGGGTGCAGCCACCCCCACCTCTGTTTCTATTTCTCCACAATGCATTTCTGCATCTCTCCTGCTTCTCCCCACGTTTTCCCTGAATCTAACGCAGGTGCCCATTGGTCTGGGTCTGTTCCACACACACTCTTGTATTCTAGGCTAGACTCCTGGCGCAGCTTCCCCGTCAGGGAAAGGGCTGAGACTAGTGAGGGCTTTGCCAAAGCTGTTGGCACATGCTGGAAGCGATAAGCTATGGGGAGCAACAGCTCCTTCCTGCTCAGAGGAGTGAGCCCTTTGGCAGGGCGGGATGAACTCTCCTGTGGGCCCAGGGCCTTTCAATGAACAGAAAGCTGTGCTGGGGCTACATTTCAGTCCTCAAACTTGTAGACTAGAGTTAATTCAAACTAGTCGAAGAGAGCAGCTGTTGTATTCGTTTCTTTCTGGGAGGGAGTTTGAATGCAGGAGGGGGCTCCAGGTAGGGGTGCAGGAGAGGGGGAGGGAGTGGGGTGCAGGAGGGGATTCTGAACTGGGGCAGGGGGTCGGGGTGCAGGAGGGCGTGGGGTGCAGGCTCTGGCTGGCTCCTGGCCAGTGGTGCAGCATGGCTCAGGCCGGCTGCATACCATGGCCCTACGCTGCTCCTCGAAGCTGGTTGCTGGCATGTCTCTGCGCACTCCTGCAAGCACTGCCCCCGCAGTTCCCATTGGCCGCTCTCCCTCAAGGGGCCACAGAGATGTGCCAGCAGCCAGCCACTTCTGGGAGTAGCATGGGGCTATAGCTTGCAGGCAGCCTGCCTGAGCCCTGCTGCACTGCTGGACTTTTAGCAGCCCGGAGGTCACGATCGACTGGCAGAGGCTCCAGAAACGACCAGTTGATCAGTCGATGGATGTTGACCACCAAATTGTCTAGTATGGATTTATTTTTGCAGGTGCCCCCTGTAGCCCTAGGCCCTGGACTGCAGCCCCAATGCCCCTGCATCAATCCAGCCCTATCCTTGGGGCCAGCCAGCGTTCCAGACCCATCCTTCCCGACCCTCTGGATACTCCTGTCTGGCCTCCCCAGAGCAAAGGAGTTGGGCCCGATGCCTGGGACAGGGCCTCTCACAGAGCCCCTGGGGTGGGGCTGCCTCCTCTCTGGAAAGCTGCAGGGTCCTGACTCCCCCGTGTCTCGCTCTCCTCCAGGTCGTGAATGCTGTGAATTGTAGCTTGTTCTCAGCGGTCCGGGAGGACTTCAGAGCCCTGAAGCCTCACTTGTGGGATGCTGTGGATGAAGAGATCTGTCTCTCGGAGTGTGACATCTACAGGTCTGTTCTGCCTGCTGGCTCGGCACAAGGCGGCCCCACACCCTGGAGCAGCCAGGCCATGTGCTGCTGGGGAGCACCGAGCAGGGGCTCTTCCTCGAGGATGGGCCAATGTATAATAAAAAACATATGGAGATATACCTATTTCCTAGGACTGGAAAGACCTTGAAGGTCATCGAGTCCAGTCCCCTGCCTACACTAGCAGGACCAAGTACTGTCCCCTGATTTTTTTGCCCCAGATCCCTAAGTGACCCGTCAAGGACTGAGCTCACAAGCCTGGGTTTTGCAGGCGAGTGCTCAAACCACTGAGCTCGCTCTCTCTCCCCCATGCAGCATGGCCAGTCATGGGTCTGGGGAATGTCCTGCTGATTCTGGCCTGGCCTCCCTATGGGGCCCTTTTGCCAAGGCAGATAAAAGGGATGACGCCATGCCTTCCCCTTACCACCCTGGGCACACCATGAGCCTGCTGCTAAGATAACTGACTGCTTGATGCCTGGCTCTGCCCGGGGCTGCTGGCCTGCCTCAGCTTCTCCCTGCACAACATTGCTCCTGGCACGTGCCTGCCTTGTGGGTTGTGCTAGGGACAAGGCTGGGTCGTTACCATTTCTGCTGGGCTCTGACCACCAGCTGCTAAGGGTCAGTTCTGCTCTGCCACACTTGTGTCAGGCCAGGGTGAGCAGCGTGCCTGGACTGAGAGAGTCTGGGTGCTGGGAGCCCTAGGCAGGGCGTTTCTCACCCCTCCCGCCACTGGTTTCACAGCTACAACCCAGACCTGGACTCAGACCCCTTCGGCGAGGAGGGCAGCCTCTGGTCCTTCAACTACTTCTTCTACAATAAGAGACTGAAGAGGATCGTCTTCTTCACCTGCCGCTCCATCAGGTCAGGCTGGGGGAGAGCGGGGAGGTGTGACTTGTCTGAAAGCAGTGCCTCCTGTGTGGGGGGGAGGGGCGCTCGATTCAGCACCCCAGCAGTGCCCTGAGTTAGAGCTGCACCCCATCAGAGTTCCCCTGTAAACTCAGGGAGCCTACGCAGCTGGGACCTGCCAGGGGAGGGGTGTGTCCGTCCCCCCCCCGTCCCCCCCCGGCTCCCAACCTAGCCTGGTCCCCAACCTGCCGTGGCTGGGGGAGGGGCGTCTGTCCCACATCCCCACCCAGAGCTGCCATGGCAGCGAGAGGCTCCCCCTCTTCCCCCAGCCCTGGTGCTGCTGTGGGGAGTCGTCTCTCCCTGCCATAGCCCTGGGGCAGCCTGCACCCCACACCCCAGCTGGAGCCCTCACCCCTGCACTCATCCCTCTGCCTCATCCCTGAGCCCCCTCCCACACGCAGACCCTCGGCCCCACCCCTACCACGTGAATTTTGTTCTGTGCACCAGTATGAAGGTGATGGGTCTCACCACCTCTGTGTAGGTGCACATAACTCCTTCCACACAGGAGTGGGAAACGTAGAGGGAGCACTGCACCCCGCTCCCCTGCCCAGCCACGAGGGGGGAGCACGGCTCTCCCAGAGCAGCCAGGTCCCTCTGATCTGCCTGCAGCACACAGCTTCCCTTCCAAAATGGCCTGCAGACTGGATGGGATCTGCAGCCTCCAGGGGGAGGGGAGCCGTCCGCATGGCAGCCTGACCCTCCCTCGCCAAATGGCGCGGTGCTTGGCCTCCCACAGGGAGGAGCCGTGCAGCCAGTCTTTCCTCCCTCTGGCCGCTGGCGGGTTGAGTTGGCCGGATTGGGAGCCCTTGCTCAGTGCAGGCAGGATTCCTAACAGGAGATGGGTGCTGATGGGGCTGTGCCTTAGCCGTGGGGACCTGGCTGGTGCTCACGGCTGCCCTGTGTCTCTTCAGTGGGTCCACATACCCTCGCTCGGAGTCGGGGAACGAGCTGGACATGGATCTCGGAGAAGACCAGGAGGGGAGCATGGATGCCCCTGACAAGGAAAGCAGCAATATTGAGGAAGACAGGTGGGGGAGCTCGGCTGGCAGGGAGGTGCTGAGTGGGGCAGGATCCTGGCTGTCTCCTGTCCGCAAAGCGTGACTCTCCAGCCCGTCCGCATGACGGGAGCGGAGCTGCTAGCCCTGGTGGGCACGGGGAGAACAAGGGCTGGCCCTGTTCAGTTGAAACTTGTGAAGGTGTTGCCCCTTCTGAGAGGGACTCTGTGGAGCCCCAGCTGGCATGCGGCCAGGGCGGGGTGCCCGGCTCCGAGCTGCAGCCAGCTGGGCTCCCCCAAAGCCTGTGGGCAGACTCTGGGCAGAGGTGTGACTGTGTGTTTTGCAGGGTGCAGGTTATCTGCATGTGAGTGTCCAGATGAGCCCTGCTGAGCCAGCCTTCCAGTCTGTCCGTCAGCACTGAGGACGGGCCAGGCCTGGCCCTTGAACTACCCCATGCACAGAGCCTGCGGCACTGCTCTGCTCTTCGACACCGGGGGCTCCAGAGTGCCCATGTGGAAAGCAGCTGGTGCCTCGGGGCTGAGAGGGGCTGCCCGAGAGCCCGTTCCCTCCAGACGTGTGCTGTGTGCCTGGCCAGCAGAGGCCACGCTCTCACTGCCGGCCTGGGCCCGGCTCGCCAGATGCTTGTGCAGGGCCTTGGAGTTGCTTTGATGCACTTTAGGAATTGATCTGCCGGCTGCACTGATGTCCTGCTCCTGCCGGCTCCTCGGGCACTTGCCTTTACTGATGGCGACCCAGCAAACTCCGTCTGGCCATTGCAGCCGCAGGGGGCAGGGCGTCCTGGATTGCTTCTTTCAGAACTGTGGGTGACCTGCTCCTCCCCCACGCCATTGGCCTGCTCCCTGGTTTGGGGGGTTGCTTGGCTCCTGCTCCTCTCCTGGGCTCAGTTTGCTCTGTTCCAAGGCTGTAGCAGTCGCCCACTGTGCAAAGGAACTGGCCTGGAGAGCGAGCTGAGGCTGGACGGACTGAGGGGTGGTTTGTTTGTTTGTTTTTAAACCACAGGTGACTTTTTTGGCATCAGCTGATGCTAAAGTTGGACAAGAGTGTGGGTGGGGCGGGCGGCAGGGAGGCTGCAGAGCCTGGTCTCATAGGCCGGGCGCCAGGCTTGTATTGGCAGCTCAGCCCTGTTGACTCTGACTCATGCTCTAGTTTAATTGCATCTTCCCCTCTGTCCCCCTTGGCCAGTTCCCAGTACTGGCCCCGATGCCAGGCTCCCCCTGCTCCTAGGGATGAGTATACACTGTCCTAGGGCCATAGCAGGACTGGGGTGCAGAGCTACCTGCTCTCCAGGGGCACTGGAGCACATGGTGGGGGGGCTGGCACTAGCATGGTGTGTGCAGAGGGCAGCAGCACCAGGCCTAGCTCCCTGCAGGTCCTCTGGCCTCGCCCACCCTGGCAGGTTGCACTGGGATGGGGTCACTGGTGTTGTGCAAACCCTAGTGGCGATGGGCCCAGACCCTCCCCCAGCACAACTTCTCTGCTGCGGGGGCTAGGTCAGCGGTTCTCAAACTCCTGAGAACCGCGACCCCTTTTTTATTCGGCAGCTGCCACGGCAGACCCTTGTATGGCCGCTGAAAAGCCATTGAATGAATCACTTCCGCGTGCGGCGGCTATTTTCGGCGGACATACCGAGCGCTCCTCAAATAGCTCGGTATGGCCGCTGAAAAGCTGCCGAATGCCGAAGTAATTCATTCGGCAGCTTTTAAGCGGCGCCGGGAGCATGCGGGCCCCCCCCCCCCCGCCCGGGAGTGTTCAGCAATCCCCAGGGGGGGTCATGACCCCCGGTTTGAGAAACCCTGGGCTAGAGGGAGAGGGGCCAGCCCTGCGCAGTCAGGGCCCCTAGGTCTCAGCCAGCTGCCGAGGGCACCAGGACATGCCTGTGGAGCTGTGCCCTGCCAGTCTCAGGCCTGGGGAGGGAGCTGTCCTAGCCCCTGGTTCTACTGCTGGCCCATGCGCCTGCCTCATCCACCTGAGCTTGCTCGTCACCCAGCCTCCTTCACCGCTGGAATCTGCCCCAGGAAGGGAGTGGGTGCCCCAGGGGCTCTAGGGCTGAGCCCTAGCTCTCCCTACCGTGAGGGGCCCTGCGAGGCAGCCTGCCTGCCCAGCTGAGGGCTGCCAGCTGCCTCCAGAGCCTCCCCTTCACTGTGTGGCATTGTCCCTTCACCTGTCCAAGGCCCGCTTAAGACATCTGCCCAGCTCAGTGCTTTAAGGGTCCGCAGGTGCCTGTACATCAGAGCTGGCAGGAGCTGTCTTGGCAGGAACCATCTGCCTGCTTGAGCCTGCGGCCCTCGCTGGGCAGGGGAGGATGCGGGGAGGGGAACCTTGTGTTCGGTGTCCTGTTTTACCCACCTGTAGCCTAAGGAGGCTGCTCTCCCTAGCACGGGGAGCCAGGGCTGTAATGTGCCCTTGAGCAGGGAGTCCATCTGCATTGACCATCCCTGCTACAGTGCCGCAGTGTGTGGGGGCTCGTTGGCAGGGAGACGTGCTTGCCTTGGAGCTGTGCCATGCGTGGCCAGCGGGCTGAAGTGCCCTCGCAGCTTGGACTCCTGCCATAGCTCAGCATGGCTTGTGGAGGGTGCTGGCAGTGATGCCCGAGCAGGGGCTAGTAAGCTGCAAAGCGTTCCTCAGTCTGGGCAAAGGTGACCCGTCTCCATGGCTGAGAAGGGCCCTGGCCAGGACCCATGGACCAGATCCCAGCCCAGCCCCCGAGAACCTGGCATTCCCGCTCCTGCCTTTGCCCCTATGTTCACTGGCCCCAGTGGTGCATAGGGGGCCTCGCGGCAGTGAGCCCCTGCTCCGAAGGGGAGGGTGCAGCTGCTGCCCCCCTGCGCTGCTTCCAGAGCTTGTGCCTCTAGGCCCCTGCAGGGGTGGGCGGGGAGCCGGGGCCGGTTTCCTGTTTGTCGCGTGAGGTTTGACTTTACTGCATAGCAATGTATCGTTACACCAATAAAGTGTCTCTGTGACTGATGCCCCTTCCTCGAGCATCCCCCAGCCGCGGGGCTGGGCGAGGGAGCTCTGCAAGGGGGCGGGCGGAGCTTGCGTCACCCATTCCCATCACCGTTCCTGCTGCCCGGTGGGTTCCCAGCTCTCCTAGCTGGGAAACGGCAGCTAGGCAGGCAGGACCGGTTCCTCCTCGGCCGGCGTGTTGCTAACCCCGCCCGGCCCTGCGCAGCCCCTTCCCCAGCGTGCGCTCTGGAGCCTTCTGCCGTTCAGCCCGTGGGGTCAGTTGCACCATGTCCTTCCCCTGCCCCGCTGCGGGCGCTGCCCTGGGCTCCTCTCCCCGGTCTGGCATTTACTTGGAGCTGGGAGCCCCGGGGTGCCGTACAGCCAGACCAGCGACCGAGCGGCCAGCAGGAGCTGGCCAGGCACCCGAGGAGAAGCACATGCTGAGCCGGCCGTGGGCTCGCACCCCAGAGCCCAGCTGGTGTTGAGGTTTGTCACCAGCACGCCAGGGGGGCTGTGGAGGGGGCAGCGAGATAGGCTTGCAGCTGGTACTGGAAGCTCCTCCCAAGCCTGGGGGTCAGCAGTGGAGAGAGCTTAGAGGGGAACTTGTCTGCCAGTGTTAATTTTCCCCCTCCCAGCTCGCCGGCTGCTTCTCCGCACGCTGCCCGCGAGGTGCCGTGTGGTGATGGGGCCAACATGGGGCGCCCTGGGCCAGGTGCAGCACTTGCCTCTGTTGGAGGGTGGGAAGTGCAGGGATTGGGGCTGACCAGCTGAGGGTCAGGTCTCAAGGCACAACAAGCTCTGGAAGTGGAACCAGCCCCCATGGCCCTGGCCCAGGCCTGCCTGGGCTCTTAAGCCCCTCAGCAGCGGGTGTCTGCCCAGAATGGGGCTTCGAGGGGGGAGGTGTTGGGGTTGTGAGCTGCAGCCAGCTGCCCAGGGTGGGCTGGTGCAGAATGGTATGTGTGTCCGTAGGCCCCAGGCTGGGTGTAGATGCTGTGCAGGGGGCAGGCGCCCAGCAGTGGGCTCTGATGCTCCCCTTGCTGGCTGTGGGGTGGGAGGAGCTGGTGGGGCAGGAATGTGGCATCTGGTAGCTGGGGCCTTTCCTTGTCACTGGATGATCTCTCTGTCTGAGGCCTGGCAGCAGCTGCTGGGGGCTGGGCTCAGTGCCACCAGCCCCCACCTCCCCAGAACGCTCTGCTTCTGCGGGTGGGGATCTCCTGGGTGTGGGGTTTCCCTGGGGGGCTGGCAGCCTGGTAGGGGCTGTGCAGGGCAGGCCCTGGCAGCCCAGCGGTTCTACGGCCGGAAGGGATGTGAGCCTTGCTGCTCCTGCTTCGCGTCCCATAGCCATGGGCTCTGTGAGAGCCAGGGGCCTTGTTCCCCTGCCCCAGGCGGCCAGCATCTGAGCAGCGGGCTGCTGGCTCTGTCCTTTGAGCCAGGGGCAAGGCACTGGGCTGAGGGCTGCATTCCTGATACAATGGCAGCCGGGGATGGGGACTGGTATCAAGTCAGGCCCCCACCCGGCTCCACTGATGCCAGTGAGGGGCCTTGGCAAAGAGCAGGGTCCCAGGCCCATGGGGGGGCTGAGGATCGGTAGGGGGGCAGGCCTAGCGGGCTCTGGGAAGGTGGGATGCAGGCTTGGCAAAGGCCCCTGTGTCCCACCCCTCAGGGAGCAGGCAAGCTGGGCACAGGAGTGGGGACAGCACAAGCCACTCCAGGCTCCTCCCACCCCCAGGGCAAGTTGTCAAGAGTGGGGAGGAGGGAGGTTTCTCGGGAGGGAAGGTACCTGGACTATAACCCTACCCTCACTGCCCTGGGGTCGGGGGAGAGGAGGCTTTCTGCCTGAGTGTGGATGTGAACAAAGGCTGGGTTGGGGGGAAGGAGAGAGGCAGCATTTTTGGTGGAAGGGGTTAGAAGTTGGCTGGGGAAGAGGAGGGAGCCCGGATTCGGGGTCTCATCTCCCTGCCCCCCAGAAGGGCCTAAGGGGTCCTGTTTGTACTGACAAGCTCTGAGTTGGATTGTGACATCTCAAATAAACCTCCTGATGCACTGGCTGGCTGAGAATCACTGTGAATCCCAGGAAGCGGGGGTGTGGGAACAGGACTCCCCCACGCCCCGTGACAACTGGTGACAGAGCTGGGATCTACTGCACCCCGGGAACGGCACTTCCTGCAGTAAGTGATTGGGGAACAGTAAGACAAAGGGGGCTTGACGGGAACCAGGTGCGCTGAAGATCCAGAGAGAAGCGGTTTCGGGGGGAGGGGGGCGGAGGAGCTACGGTTAACCCCTGAGAGTGTGTGACCAGCGAGACGGTCTGTTGCAGCAGCGGGGTCCCCTTGGGCACTGCGGAGAGCAGTCCCGGGGAGAAGAGTGGCAGCTCGACCCTGGGAGAGTGGTGGTGAGAAGGGCTGGCACACAAGGGGGTTCCTCCTGGAAACCGTGGGAAGCGGAGAGCACAGGCCTGCGAGTGGCCAGCAGGAAGATGTATGCCAAGCGCCTTAAGAGAGACCTGGTGGAGCTGTGCCGGCAGCGGGGACTGCGCATTGCGAGGCTGACCAAAGACCAGCTGATAGCGCAGCTGGAGGAGAAGGATCGTGTGGATACCCCGAGCCCGGCCTCTGAGGGGAACCGCCCGGCAGACTCAGCGCCAGCCACGGTGCCTGGCCTGACTGGGAGGGGACAGACTGCTGCCCAGGACATCCCGATGCCCCTCTCACCTATGCCTAGGGGAGGGGTTGGGGGAAGCCTAGCGAATACCGAGGGTACCCGGACCCCTGCAGCCAGCAGGGGATCCTCCCGGCGGGGTTCCCCAGCCCTGGAGTGGAGGCCCGTTGAATGGGACACAAAATTGAGAGAGCTTGAGGTGAGGGAGCAAGAACAAGTGGAGCGAGAGCGGCAGTGCCAGCGTGAGCTGGAGGAGAAAGAGAGGCAACGCCAGCATGATCTGGAGCTGGCCAAGCTGAGGAGCAGTGGGGCCCCGGCTGCGGTGAGTGAGGGGGATCCAAGACTGCATGGAGCTTTGATGAGGGCTTCCTAGCCCGGCATAAGGATGGGGAGGACATAGATAGCTTCCTGACGGCCTTTGAGAATGCCTGCGGGATGCACAGGATTGCCCCTGCAGACAGGCTCCAGTTCTTCACTCCCTTACTGGACCCCAAAGCCGTGGAGGGGTACAGCCAAATGAAAGGGGCAGAGGCAGAGGACTATGAACTGTTCAAAAAGGCCCTGCTCCGTGAGTTTGGGCTGACTCCCGAGATGTACTGGAAAAGGTTCCGGAGTCAGCGGAAAACCCCTGAGGTCACCTACCTACAACTGGTCAACCAGATGCAGGGCTATGCCCGCAAGTGGACAGCGGGGGCCCAAACGATGGAGGATCCGCTTGACCTATTCGTACTGGAGCAGCTGTACGAGGAGTGCCCATCGGACCTGAGGCTGTGATTGAGGGACAAAAAGCCAGAGAACCTGCAGCACGCAGGGCAGTTGGCCGATGAGTTTGTGAACAGTCGATCAGGGGGTAGCAGGGAAGAGTCCCAAAGGAACCGACCCACCAGAGTCCGAGTCAGAGTCACTCTGAGACCTCCCAGCGCGGAAATACAGAGAACCCCCTCCAAAGGGGAACCCCTAGCGTCAGGACCAACCGACCAGCTCAAGGGGACCAGCGGGACATGAGCTGCTATAACTGTGGCCAGAGAGGCCACATACGGCCCCACTGCCCCAACCTCAAGGACAGACTGAGCAGGATTAACTGGGTAGGGTCCCAGCTCGATGAGTCCCAGACTGCCCAGGCCAGGGGGGCTGGCAGCTTACCACCTGATCAGGAGGGAGGAGTGCCCCAGACCAGCTCCTCTGGGGGGCTGGGCACTCAGGACTCAAGGTTCTCAGTTTACAGGGTGGGCGTAGGGCTGTCCCTGCGGAGCAAGTGCCTTGTTCCCCTGGAGGTGGACAGGAGGAAGGTCTATGGACACTGGGATACGGGGGCTGAGGTGACACTGACCCGGCCCGAAGTGGTGGCCCCAGAATGGATGGTGCCCAACACCTACCTGACACTGACGGGGGCGGGTGGGGCCCCATTCTAGGTGCCTGTCGCAAGGGTGCATCTGAAATGGGGGCCCAAGGAGGGCCCCAAAGAGGTGGAGGAACACCACCATCTGCCCACGGAGGTATTGATGGGGGGCGACCTAGAGAACTGGCCGAGCAAACGCAAGGGCACCCTGGTCGTGACCCGTAGCCAGAGCTGGCGCAGGGCACGGTGCACTGACCGTGGAGAGGGTACCGTACTGGGGGTGCAGGACCCTGCCCCAGTGAGGAGGGGGTGCCCAGGGACCGGGCTCAGAGAGGCTGCGGCGTCAGACTCAGCCAGCACGAGGGAGCCGGGCCCCGTCCCTTCCCCAGCTGCTGAGTTCCAGGCTGAGTTACAGAGAAACTTACACTGCCAAGGACCTGGAGAAGGAGGTCAATGACATGCTGGCTCTGGGGGTGATCCAGCCATCTTCCAGCCCTTGGGCCTCACCAGTGGTGCTGATCCCCAAAAAGGACGGGTCGATCCGGTTTTGTGTGGACTATCGAAAGCTCAGTGCCATCACTGTGTCTGATGCCTACCCCATGCCCAGGCCTGACGAGCTCCTAGACAAGCTGGGGGGAGCTCGGTTCCTTACCACTATGGATCTTACAAAGGGTTACTGGCAGGTGCCCCTGGATGCAGATGCCAGGCTGAAATCTGCCTTTATCA